>CM028339.1:50898872-51276372 GCA_016647705.1 Eucommia ulmoides | reverse complement strand
TATTGAGTTCAGTTGCTTACTTAACGCATCTATGTACCTTTTCCCTCTGAGCACAAATTATCACGCCAAATGGGCTTTACCGGGACAAATCCCAATCTGAACCTTCTGCAGGTACTACTCTCTGAGGAGTAGGACTCTAGGTACAGCAGGTCAGTCCCCTAGGACCCAGTACAGCTCACTTAAAGAATTTTTAACCGTCAACTTCACCTCAGCAAGATGACTCACCTGTCATCTGATTGGATTATACTCAAGGTGTGTACCATTGTTATACACCAACACTTTTTTAGATTATTTGTTTAATTACTTGGATTAAGTGTTTTAGAAAAATCGTTTTCAAATTTAATATAGTGAAAATCTTTTAAAACAAATTTTATTTATAAAATCTGATTATTTACTATTTGTGCTTTAAATTGATTAAATCAGATTTGTGTCTCACATATATTCTATAACATAGTTTTTTGGACATTAATTGAGTATAACTGTTCTGAGGTGGAAAAAGCTCATATAGGAAGAAACTTGTGAATTCTTATGTATTTGCGAGTTTGAGTGAATTAGACATATTTGGGACAGTGTCTAATCAAGATAGTTAGGGTTAATCTTTAGCCTAATGAAAACATTAGGGTTTGATCTTTAACCTGCGAAAAAAATTAGGTTTTGATTCTTTTTGTAATAAAATTAGAGTGAGATTAGGTTCATCCTAAGCCTAAGAAGAGGATAAGTGTAATAGTGTGAGAGTGTAAATGTTGATTCTGAGTCTGTGAAAAAAAATTAAGATTGTAAGGATTTGGTTCCTACTTGGGAAAGGAATCAAGAGTTAGTGGATTAAGAAATCCTTGTAGAGTTCGGAGGACTAGACATAGGTAAGAGTAGATTGCGGAACCAAGATAAATCGTTGTATTTATATTTCTGTTATTTGGGTGTGCACTTAGTTAAACACATTTATGTTGCTTAACAAGATAATAATCAATTAGAAAAATTGATAACTTGTGTTTGAATTAATTGGTTAAATTTTTGTCACTACGCAATTCACCTCTCTCTTGGGTAGATCTTTGGGCTAACACACCACTTAAGTGTGCTTCTATAAATCTGGACTTAAAATGGGACCACGATAGACGCATATTGAAAAAGCCCAGGTAAGCCTAAATGGGCCCAAAGCCAACGCGACTTAGAATGGCTAGAAATCTCCACGATTGATGGGCTAAGGCCCATTAAGTAGGCAGTGTACCCAAATTGAACTTGTTGTCACCTAGCACTCGAATTGACATAGGGGTTATGTCCTGAAACAATCAACAAAGGGTTTCGATTTTACCTGTGTTGTTATTGGGCACATCATCTCTCCCTTTCGGTGGTTCGGTTTTGAATTCTAAACAACCCTTTTGTCTCTCTTCCCATTCAGCTCCATGAAATAGAGGAGCTCAGATTTTGAAATAACCGAGTTTTCTTCTTTTTAATTTACGACTCCACCTTTATTGCCATATGCACTATGTCCTTCCACTACACGTAGTGTTGTAGCTCCACCACATTGGCAATTTTTAGATTCAACCTATTTAAGAACCTTTCCATGATAGCTTCTCTATCCTCCTCGACATTAGCCCAGATCATTGTGATCTCCATCTCCTTGCAGTAATCATCCACGCTCCGATAGCCCTGAGTAAGACCTTGTAACTTCTAGTACAAGTCCCTATAAACTAGGGACAAACTGCCTCCTCTTGATGACCTTCATTTTCACCCACCTCTCAATAGGCTTCTTATGGTTTCTCCTCTTGTTCATCACAAGTTGATCCCACCATATTATAACATAGTCAAGAAACTCAATTATAGCGAGTTTTACTGTGTTCTTCACTAGGACATAATCCTCTGGTGTTAGAATTTGTGCAGGTGTAACCAAAGCAAAGAACGAAGGATTGCGAGGACCGTTTATAAATTTACTGTGTTAACAGTTTTTAGTAATTTTATAATGATGTTTAAATAAAGTGAGTTTGTTCATTTAAAAAAAAATAATTCTATTCTCTATATGGGTTGCATATTTTTCATTTGTAAGTTTATAAATGTAAATTTAATTTTTTTATTATTTATTTATTTATTTGTATTGTATTGTATTGTTTATTGGGTATATGTCATTGACCTCCCCTATCATTTTGTACTGTATCATATACCTCCCCTTTCATTTTGCAAATACTAGAGATCTCCCTTGTCTTTTTGCTCAAACACCACTTACCTCCCTTTGGACAAAAATGTCCTTAGGTCATATTAAAAAAAATAATTATTAGCACCCCTATATTTTTAAAATTATATTTCTTACCCTTAATTTTTTAAATAATTA
This sequence comes from Eucommia ulmoides, assembly GCA_016647705.1. Lineage (NCBI taxonomy): Eukaryota > Viridiplantae > Streptophyta > Magnoliopsida > Garryales > Eucommiaceae > Eucommia > Eucommia ulmoides. The sequence continues at coordinate 51,274,049 of CM028339.1, read as the reverse complement.
TATTTACCTCTCACCACCACCCAACCCCCACCGCCCAACTCCCACTACCCACTGCCACCGCCACCACCCACCACTCTCCGCCATCTCCCACCGCTGCCACCCAACACAACCACCCACTGCCACCTACTGCTACCGCCATAGCCACCTCTCGGCGCGACCTCCCACCACCCACCGCCCTACTCCCCTGCCACCACTACCCACTGCCACCGCCGCCACCACCAACCCCTAACACCACCGGAGCAAGAGATAAAATGGTTAAAGAAAAGGTTAAATTTTTATTTATTTTTAATGAAATGGTTAATATATATATATATATATATATATATATATATATATATATATATATATATATATTTATTTATTTATTTATTTTTGTTATTTTTTTTTACATGGGGGTGGGAGGTGGTGGGTGGCGGCGGTAGGAGGTGGCAGAGGGTGGCGGAGGGTGGCCGCCGTTGGTAGACGGCGGCAGTGGGAAGTAGTGTTGGGTGGGTGGTGGCGGTAAGAGGTGGTGGGCGACAACGGTGGGAAGTGGCGGCAGGTGGTGGGTGGTAGCGGCGGTAGGAGGTGGTGCTGGCGGTAGGTGCGGTGGTTGGAGGTGGCGATGAATATATATAAATTAAAAGATTATTTATGTTTTTTAATTTTTTATTATTTAATTATTTTTTAAATAGTCATGAGTAAAATTGATATTATAATAAAAAATTTATCATTTTTTTAATGAATAAAAAAGATAAGTGATGTTTGAGTATAAAATAAGAAAAGTATCTGACATTTACAAAATGACGGAGAAAATATTTAGTATACTGCAAAATAATAATGAAGATTTATGGCATATAGCCATTGTTTATTTGTGTTTAATAATGATGCCATTTTTTATATTAAATTAATTATAAAGAAAAAATACAAAATGATACCCAAGGATTCAAGAACGCTATTATATTCATAAATGGCGACTAATTGACCTTTGAATATTACCCATAAATGGCAACCAACGAATCATTCACTTTTTGCCTTCTAGTTATAGTCTATTTAATGGACGGAACCAAAATGGCATACTTCATAGGTAATATCTGAAAGTACAAACGGTAGCCGCCGCTTTTCAAGAGAATCGACGCTGTGCATTTCGTAGCTGAACCAGCCATGTCCGGAGATCGTAAGCTACACATAGTCATGTTCCCATGGCTTGCCTTTGGTCACATGATCCCATATTTAGAGCTCGCCAAGCTCATTGCCGAAAAGGGTCACAAAATCTCCTTCCTTTCCACCTCCAGAAACATCGATCGTCTCCCCAAATTGCCCCCACATCTAGCTCCCGTCATAGACTTCGTCAAGCTCCAGTTGCCCCACGTCGAAGGCCTCCCAGAAAACGCCGAGGCCACCTCCGACGTTCCTTATAACAAAGTCAAATACCTCAAAGTGGCCTACGATCTTCTCCAAGAACCCATCGCTCGATTTCTTCGAATCTCGTCTCCCGATTGGGTGCTTTTCGATTTTGTTTCTTACTGGTTGGGTCCGATTGCTTCTGAATTGAGGATTCCAAGCGCTTTCTTCAGTATATTTATTCCGGCTTTCTTGGGGATTTTCGGCCCCGTACCGGTACTAAAGGGTACGGATGAGGCTCGAACGAAACCCGAGGATTTCACGGTCTCGCCTAGATGGGTTCCTTTCAAATCGACGGTCGCGTTCCGGCTATTTGAGATTCAGCGTATTTTCGACAGCGTTACCGGCGACGAAATGAACGTTCCCGACACCTATCGCGCTGGATGCACCATCGAGAGCTGTGACATAATTGCTATAAGAAGCTGTCACGAGTTCGTACCGGAATGGATAAAGGTTCTCGAGGAGATCCACCAGAAACCGGTTATACCGGTGGGTCAACTGCCAACCACGGCGTACGATGGTGGCGAAGACGACAAGGACGGCCAGTGGGAAAAGATGAAAGAGTGGCTCGACACAAAGGAAAAAAAGTCCGTCGTCTACGTTGCGTTTGGCAGTGAGGCGAAACCGAGTCAAGCTGAACTCACTGAGATAGCTCTCGGGTTAGAGCTATCCAGGTTGCCATTCTTTTGGGTCCTCCGGAACCGACGGGGTAACGCCGACACCGAGCCGATCCAGCTGCCAGAAGGGTTCGAGGAGCGAACCAGAGGTCGCGGGTGGGTCTGCACGAAATGGGCTCCTCAACTGAAGATACTAAGTCACGACTCGGTGGGAGGTTTCCTGACTCATTCGGGCTGGAGTTCGGTGGTGGAGGCCGTACAGTTCGAGAGAGCTCTGATACTGTTGACCTTCTTGGCGGACCAAGGGCTGAATGCTAGGGTTCTGGAGGAGCAGAAGATGGGTTATTCGATTCCGAGAGACGATCGAGATGGGTCGTTCACGCGGGACTCGGTGGCTAACTCAGTGAGGCTGGTGATGGTGGAAGAAGGAGGAAAGATTTACAGAGAGAAGATGAAGGAGATGCTAGGAGTGTTTGGAGACAGGGATAGACAAGATGGTTACGTCGAGAATTTTCTACGTTATCTCCAGAATTATAAAATACCGACAAGCGAAGATCCAAACAAGAAAGAGTAGGTATTGGACCACCTCATGGCGGCTCTGTTCATTTTAAAAGTCATCGATTTCATAAATTCGACATTGGTAGTGTTAAATAAACTGTCACGGTTGTCATCTTTTTCTTGTCGAATGAGGTGCAAGTGTTTTCGTTTTTTTCTTAAAAAATGGAAGGAAATAAGATTATTTGAAAATCCCATTTGAGGAGAGGAAGGGTATTTTCGAAGTATCCAACGAAATGAAATCACACAAACGACATAGATGGCACTTTAGTCCACTAGTTCCAACGATAAACCGAGGAACAATTTATGAGCGGGACTAACTATGATGGAGGCTCGTAGTCTTTAGCTTGGGTCCTAAACAACCTCTGTGGACTTGCTCTCAGATCATATCCTACAACTCTTCGCATACCCAGTGTTAACATAAATGTTTTGTCATTTTTCAACATAATTAAGAGGTCCAATAGGAACAAAAATAAGTTTGACAAACGTATTCTCAAACATCAATTTCAAAAATTTAAGAATAAGATGGGATTGAATGGGATAGAAACACTAAGGCCTCGTTTGGTTAGTGTTTCTATTTAAACTTAACTCAACTCAACCCAAAAATTCTGAGATTGATTTCTGAGAACGCGTTTGGCAAATACAAAACTCAATCCAACTCAACCTAAAAAATGAGAATTGATTCTCAAAATTCTAAGTAAATGAGAAACAAAAAAAAAATAAAAAAAAATTTGTGTCCAAAATACTCAATTCAACTTTAAGGACACGCTCGAAATTTTCTGAAATGTTAATGATATCCACCATTCAATTTCTATTAAGTTCAATTTTTATTTTTCTCCATTCTCCCTCGTTCGTCTTTTCTCTGCCCCTCGCCATTCTTCTCTCCAAGCCAGCCAACGCCCCTCTAGTCGGCTTTGGGGGGGATGTTGTGAACGCTGCCGGGTGGGTCTCACTTCCCGTGACCGTCGGAGCCCATCTACGAACCTCAACAGTTTGGACCAAATTTTTGATCGTGGACAAGCCGTCGCCCTATAACGCGATCATGGGTCGATCCACGGTGGCGGCCCTCAAGGCCTCCTGTTCACCATACCACCAGTCGATGAAATTCCCCACGGAGGGAGGTGTGGGAGTAGTGAAGGGTGACAAAGAGTCCTCTCGGGTTTGTGCTCGGAGGGCGTTAGAGAAAAAGAAATTGCAATCAAGCCAGAGCTCGGGGATTCCGAACTCATGTCTCTAAGTCAAGGACCCGTGCTAGTGCCCATCAACGATCCACGTAAGGAGGAGGCCGGTCCCCGACCTCACGAGGAATTAGAGGAGATTTTCATACACCCAACCATTGAAGAACGAACTGTCAGGATCGGTGGTAGTCTCATGTCCGAACAGAGAACTGAACTCGTCCAACTGCTCCAACGAAATTACGACGTCTTTGCATGGTCTCATGACTAGCTGTCGGGGGTTGATCCGAGTATGGCGATGCACCGCCTTCATGCTAACCCACACCATCCTCCTGTGCGGCAGAAGCGACGAAAATTTCATCCGGAGCACCAAAAGATAATTGAACTAGAGATGGATAAATTGGTCAAGTCTGGCGTCGTCGAAGAAGTCAAATTCCCTGATTGGTTGGCAAATGTGGTCCTCTCTCCCAAGGCTGGCAATAAGTGGCGCCTCTGCGTTGATTTTAAAGACCTAAAGAAAGCCTGCCCGAAAAACTTCTTCCCCTTGCCCAAGATTGACATCGTCATAGATTCCACAGCAGGGTTCGAGCGCCTGAGTTTCCTCGACGCTTATGCGGGGTACAACTAAATCCCAATGTTCCCCTCGACAAGAGCAAAACGTCGTTCATCACTGATAAGGGTACATACTGCTACAAGATAATGCCGTTTGGCCTATGCAACGCCGGAGCTACTTATCAACGACTGGTGAACAAAATGTTCAAGGAGGAGATCGGGCGGACGATAGAGGTTTACATTGACGACATGTTGGTCAAGAGCTCGAGGGCCCCCAACCACACCCAACATCTCCACAACTACTTCGCAAAACTCCGAGCTCATCGCATGAAGCTCAACCCTAACAAATGTATTTGTGGGGTTTCTGCGGGGAAGTTCTTGGGGTACATGGTCTCCCAGCGTGGCATCGATGCTAACCCTGATCAAATACATGCGATCCTCGGGATGGCCTCTCCTCGGAATAAGAAGGAGGTGCAGATGCTGACAAGCAGACTCACTACCCTCAACAGCTTTATATCTAGAGCGTCGGAGAAACGTCTGCTGTTCTTCAAAGTGCTAAGAGGCAACAACAACTTGGGTGGACCAACGGATGCGAATCAGCTTTCCAAGCGCTCAAAAATTATCTATCATCTGCTCAGCACCCCAAAGGAGGAGGAAACTCTATACTTATATATTGCCGCATCTGCGACGGCAGTTAGCGTTGTTCTTGTAAGAGATGACTCCGGTGTCCAACACCCGGTTTTTTTACTCTAGCAGGATCATCTCGGATGTCGAGACGAGATACACTAAATTTGAGAAGCTGGCTTATGCCCTACTGGCGGTTTCCTGGAAGCTAAAACAGTATTTCTAACTCCACAAGATCGTCGTCCTCACGGACTAGCCGATAAGGCAAATTTTACATTCACCAGACATCTCGGGACAATTAATGAAGTACAGCCTCGAGCTGGGTCAGTTTCACATTAAATACTGCCCTAGGATGGCCATCAAGGGCCAGGTCCTGACGGATTTCATCGCCGAGCTCACATTTCCTGAGGACCCTGAGCCACCTACCACTCGCCCGGATACTAAAACCGTAGGAGGAGGGGAAGTGCTGGGGGACTCAAGCCCAGATATCAGTCCAACAATGTAGAGGCTATTCACCGATGGATCATCTAACACCAGCGGTTGTGGAGCGGGGATGGTGCTCGTTGCCCCAGACAACGAAGAGATAGAGTACACCCTGAGACTGGGGTTCAGAGAAACTAGCAACAAGGCGGAGTACGAGGCTCTGCTGGTCGGGCTCCGCCTGGCCCGGGAGTTTAACGTGATGACGTTGTCCGTCTTTTGTGACTCTTAGCTGGTCGTCAACCAGGTCAACGGGGATTATTTGGTAAAGGATCCCAGTATGACCCATATCTTGAAAGGGTCAAAACCCTGATGGAAAAATTCGAAAAAGTCAATGTGTCCCAAATTCCCCGGGAAGAGAACCGGCACGCTGATGCCTTGGAAAACTTGGCCTCGGCAATAACGTTGACTCTGAAGCGAAGTGTGCCCGTTGAGTATCTGGATGCTCCAAGCACAGCGATTCCTGACCAGGTAGGTCCAATCTGTGAGCTCAATGACCATCCTCCTTGGATGGACCCCATTTAGAGATATTTGGAAGACGGGACGCTATCCGGTGACCGCAACGAAGCAAGGAGGATACGATACAGGTCTACCAGATATTGCATTCTGGATGGGATCCTTTATCGACGTTCCTTCTCTAAACCATACTCTCGGTGCCTGCAGTAGGAAGAGGCTGACTACGTCATGAGAGAAATCCATAAGAGAATTTGTGGCAATCACTCGGGGGGCAGGGCCCTGGCTGGCAAACTTCTCCGCCAAGGGTATTTTTGGCCAAAAATACTGGAGGACGCGAGTGAGTTCGTTAAAAAGTGTGACAAGTGCCAACGTTTCAGTCCCCACCCTCATTTACCACCAACGACCATGGTGACCATGTCCCTTTGCTCAGTGGGAAATAGACCTGTTGGGCCCTTTTCCTCAGGCCATCGGTGAAAAGAAATTCCTCGTCGTCGCTATCGATTACTTCACCAAGTGGGTGGAGGCTGAACCCCTGGCTCGCATCACCAAAGAGAAGATCTGGGACTTTGTTTGGAAATCGATGGTGTACCGATTTGGAATCCCAAGGGCAATCATATCTGACAACGGCACTTAATTCAACAATGACTTATTTGCTTCTTTTTGTTCTGGCCTGGGTATTCGAACACACTTTGCGTCACTAGGTCACCCTCAAGCTAATGGCCAGGTCGAGGTCACGAACCGAACAATTTTGCATGGTTTAAAGACCAGGCTTGACAAAGCCAATGGAAGGTGGGTGGAAGATCTTTATCCAGTTCTTTGGGCGTACCACACCACCTTCCGAACCCTAACCGGAGAGATCTTTCACAATGACATTCAGATCCGAGTCCATAATTCTTGTGGAGATCGGCTTGTCAACCTTCCGAACATCGCTCAAGGGTCAGGACCACCAGGCGAATGATGCGATGCTGGCCCTCAACCTGGATCTTTTAGAAGAACGACGAGAGAATGCTCGGGTACGCCAAGCGGCGTACCAGCAGCGGGCAGCTCAATACTATGATAGAAGGATGCAACCGTGCCATTTTGAAGTTGGAGACCTAGTTCTCAAAAACGTTAGTCTAGCAACTAAGAAGCAAAATGCAGGAAAGTTAGCCCCTAGCTAGGAGGGACCCTACCGTGTGGTTAGAGTTACAAGGCCGGGCACTTATGAGCTCGAAACTGAGGAAGGCATCCCACTGCGACACCCATGGAGTACCGACCATCTCAAGCAATACCACTGTCGAACATAGATCATTTTGTAATCATTTCATTTGCATGCCAAGTGTAATGTATTTTGATATTAAGGTAATAGCTTTTCAAAAGACGTAATTTGTTACTTAACCGATCTTCTGGAATGCTTAGATACCTAGCGGACTGACCCAACGAGTCAAGTTATAACCAGTAGCACGAGCAGTGAAACTACTCCCATACAGGCTAGGGGGCGGGGTGATCCTAGGGGCAACCGTGAATCTGGGCGAAAGGTCGAAACAAATCACCTACTACATCCTAGAGAAGTAGTGTGAGGCAAAAAGGAATTGGGAACTGGTAGGGGCATAAATACGCCGCTACTTACACTCGCAAGTATACGAGATATAAGTTTTAATATAGTGTGATCGTTAAGATCGGGTTATCGTATCCACAGGGATTGTTGTCGTTACTATCGAATACCGCATTTGTCGTGACCTAATTTTATCTAGGCGAAAAACAAATGTATTTAATTAATTAAACTAATACTAATATATCCTAAATTAACTACACTATTATGTTAATATGTTTTAGGGTAAAGAATTGCATAGGGATTAATGTGTTTACAAATACGTGTTCGATTCCAATTTACTCACGTTTACGTTGTTTGACCTATTTGACAACCTCGGTACGTAAACTCTACCGCCACCTCTTCCGAGTGTAAGATGGGAGAATACATGACTTTGAGTCAACGAAGAAGTCCCCCTCAACGTCTTAACAACCCTAGGTCACGTGAGTCTCGCCCAGCGTCATTGATTGCACACAATCCAACTCCCTCCTGGGTTATTGGATCGTCGCGTTGTATTTACCCTATCGATAATCTCCGTTCTAAAACTCCCTCGCCACCTCTTTCGAGTATAAGACGAGGGATATAACGTGACTTCGAGTCAACGAAGAGGCCTCCCCCAACTTCTTAACGACCCTAGGTAGCATGTGTCTTGCCTAACGTCATTGATTGTCCACGATTCAAACCCCGACCGAGTTATAGAATCGTGGCGTTTGTTTACCTTAATCCGAATCCGGGGTTTGTCAAAACCCCGTATTCTTCATTTATCAATCCAAGCATGATAAACAAATAATACAATAAATACAATCAAACTAGGAAGAACAAACATAAACGAAACTACGAAGAACAAACATAAACGCAACACCGAAATCATCCAAACAATGTATTTATAAATATAATGTTAATCCCTACTACAATCCATATTTAACTCGAGGCCATAGCCGCATATACAAGAAAGTAACGAGCTAAACATGCTCACATACTCCTAAGATAAAGAAATAAGGAAAAACAATCGAAGAACTTAGCCTCGTCCGAAGATAAACTGCTAAGAACGCTCCACGATCGATTCGCCGTCTTCTCCACTTCGAAATGTGAGCTCCACCACTAAAAATCCTAGCCCTAGGCTTAACTATAGCCTAAAGGGCTCAAAAATGCAAGAGAGGGAAGAGAGGTTCCGGCTAAGGGAGAGGAGATGGGATATTTATAGCAAAAATATCCTAAAAATATCTAAAAGTATCTCAAGACAGTGCAGGGAAAATCTGCCTAGGCGGTGGAAATTGCGCTTAGGCGAAATTAGGTCGGTTAAGTCTGATCGCCTGGGCGGTGAAGTAGGCGGTGGACTGGAGAACATTCTGTTGGATTTTTGCCTAGGCGGTAGAATTTTCGCCTAGGCGAGCGGCTGTCAGTAACCTTTCTTCGTCCTCTGCTGGATTTCAGCCTAAGCGGTAGAATTTCCGCTCAGGCGGTCGTCCGTCAGTAACATTTTGCTCTTCTCTACATCTTCACTGCTTAGGCAGTGGTCTGGACGCCTAAGCGGTGGGCCTGTTTCAGCTTTTAGCCTCCGAGTTTGTTTATCCACTGTAACTTCGAACCGCTTTGGTTCGATCTCATCGTTTTAGCTCCAGTTTCCTATATTTCTGACCCACACACCTGAGTTGTACAAAAAATTATAAATACTAATTAAAACACAATAAAAATAACTATAAACATATTTGAAAACTAACCAATTCGGATTGGAAATAGTTAGGTTTTTCACACCTATCAATACCCCCAAACTCAAAATTTGGCTAGTCCTCGAGCCAAACACACACACTAAAATGAAAAGTAAAACAACAAACTAAATTAAATAATAAACAACTTAAAAACAATCTAAACATGACAACATGCGAGTTTTGACTTCTTCTAACGGCCTATTTATTTTTTCCTCAACAACCACCAGTTATATTGAGTTTAGGCAGTAACACACAGCATGTAATGTTCTAGAATTTCGACATGCAATAATGGTGAACACTATTCTAGATCCTTTAAACGTGTTAGTGCGAGACTCAATAATATAACTATACAACGATTGGATTGGATTATCCACCAACGAAATTCATGAGTTAAGGATTACCATAAGCAGGATTGGGGTCCACTCTCCACTAATGTAGGTTTAGTAGTTCATGAAGATCATTAGGACCTGGTTCGATTAAGGTTAATTTGACCAAGGGTAATTTCGGAATAGAAAAACGGGTTAACGTTGTTAACTTAACGTTACCCAAGACTCAACGCTTGGCACATTCACTCTCGAATCCCCATAGAAAGATTGGAAACAATCCCGAACATGCAATTAAAATTGATGTACTCACTTGTCAAAAGAAATGGAAATAAAAGCTGTATTTACATTTGATTTTCTCTTCTTCTTTTTTCTTTATATATATATATTCTTTTCTTTTCAACGAACACACCCCCAAACTTATTTGATTGTTACAATTTAAGGGGTGTGTGAAATACAAAAAAAAAAAAATGACAAGTGAGTACTCAAATACCGAACCAATTAGAAGTTCGCCCTAAACCCAACTGCTCACATCAAGAAGCCTTTGCAACGGCTAACTTGATTCACTCAAATGTGCCTTTAATTTCAGCGATAAAGGACTGGAAGTAATTCAATTGGCCGTGGTATTAGTTTATGTGTTCTGAATTGAATTTGCATTTAGGCTTCGATAGGGTAACGAGGGATAAGCATGTATCAGGGTAGGCTTCAAAGGCTCAAGCGACAAATAGAATGCCTAAATCACGTCTCCTGAACTACCTCGCCTAGGATTTCGCCTCAAGCTTCCCCTCAAACAAGTTCTAGAATCCTTAATGTGTCATGAAATTGGTTAATCGATAATCGTCCTCAAATCAATTGAATAACTATACATTGAGTCTATGTGCTCGTGCAAATTAGGATCTACAATAATTTTTACCAAAAATCATAGTCAAGCACATAGAATCACACATGCATGGGTATTACCCTTGACTTAAAAAACAACCAGGGGTAATTTTCATTATCGGGTGACGGCCCAGATGAACACAAAACTCAACATATAAACAACAACACAAAAACATAAACACATTCTAACCTAAACACACATGCAATATAAAAAACGATAACACATAAACTAACATACTACATACTACACATCACTTCCGAACTCAAAATGGACAGTGTCCTTAGCGAACCCCATCATCATTCACAACATATATGAAATTAAAGCATACTGACGAAGGGTGTTTAGAACACTTACCTAGGAGGCGAGAGGATCTCGCCTCCTATTCAAGTCGGATGGGATGGACCAAAAATAAGTGCTTGGGTTGCCTCCTAAGTAGCGCGTGGTTTAATGTCCTCGGCCCGACATTCAGAATGCCCTCAAGACTGGCGATGTTTTGCTTTGGATGGCTCAATCTTTCAACGAAACGCCTCACCGGCTTATGTGCTTGGTCAAGCACAATAGACGGCTTGGAATCCCATCGAAAGGGATGCATCAATACCCATCGATCTAACATCGGCACGTACCCTGCATAAGAAACAAAAACAAAACTACAAACAAAAATTATATACAAAATAAATGCCTAAAGTAAAATTAGGTCACTTTCACACAATATCAATAATAACAACTTCGCCAATCCCGGAAATACGAAATACTGGCTTCTCCTATCTAAAACTTAAGTCCTTAGCCGTTACCGCGTTTTTTCGATAATAACATCAAAACAATCCCCGGCAACGGCGCAAAAAACTTGGTAGGGGCATAAATACGCCACTACTTACATTCGCAAGTATACGAGGTCTAAGTTTTAATATAGTGTGATCGTTAAGATCGGGTTATCGTATCCACAAGGATTGTTGTCGTTACTATCGAATACCACGTTTGTCGTGACCTAATTTTTTCTAGGCGAAAAACAAATGTATTTAATTAATTAAACTAATACTAATATATCCTAAATTAACTATACTATTATGTTAATATGTTTTAGGGTGAATAATTGCATAGGGATTAATGTGTTTACAAATACGTGTTCGATTCCGATTTATTCACGTTTACGTTGTTCGACCTATTTGACAACCTCGGTACGTAGACTCCACCGCTACCTCTTCCGAGTATAAGACGGGAGAATACATGACTTCGAGTCAACGAAGAAGTTCCCCTCAACGTCTTAACGACCCTAGGTCATGTGAGTCTCGCCTAGCGTCATTGATTGCACACAATCCAACTCCCTCCCGGGTTATTAGATCGTCGCGTTGTATTTACCCTATCGACAATCTCCGCTCTAAAACTCCTTCGCCACCTCTTTCGAGTGTAAGACGAGGGATATAACACGACTTCGAGTCAACGAAGAGGTCCCCCTCAACATCTTAACGACCCTAGGTAGCGTGTGTCTTGCCCAACATCATCGATTGTCCACGATTCAAACCCCGACTGGGTTATAGAATCGTGACGTTTGTTTACCTTAATCCAAATCCGGGGTTTGTCAAAACCCCGTATTCTCCATTTATCAATCCAAGCATGATAAACAAAAAATACGATAAATACAATCAAACTACGAAGAACAAACATAAACGCAACACCGAAATCATCCAAATAACGTATTTATAAATATAATGTTAATTCCTACTACAATCCATATTTAACTCGAGGCCATAGTCGCATATACAAGAAAGTAACGAGCTAAACATGCTCATATACTCCTAAGATAAAGAAATAAAGAAAAGCAATCGAAGAACTTAGCCTCGTCCGAAGATAAACCGCTAAGAACGCTCCACGATCGATTCGCCGTCTTCTCCACTTCGAGATGTGAGCTCCACCACTAAAAATCCTAACCTTAGGCTTAACTATAGCCTAAAGGGCTAAAAAATGCAAGAGAGGGAAGATAGGTTCCGGCCAAGGGGGAGGAGAGGGGATATTTATAGCAAAAATATCCTAAAAATATCTTAAGACAATGCAGGGCAAATCTACCTAGGCGGTGGAAATTGCGCCTAGGCGGAATTAGGTCGGTTAAGTCTGATCGCCTGGGCGGTGAAGTAGGCGGTGGACTGGAGAACATTCTGTCGGATTTTCTCTTAGACAGTAGAATTTTCGCCTAGGCGAGCGGCTGTCAGTAGCCCTTCTTCGTCCTCTGCTGGATTTCAGCCTAAGCGGTACAATTTCTGCTCAGGCGGTCGTCCGTCAGTAACATTTTGCTCTTTTCTACATCTTCACCGCTTAGGCAATGGTCTAGAGGCCTAAGCGGTGGGCCTGTTTCAGCTTTTAGCCTCCGAGCTTGTTTATCCACCGTAACTTCGAACCGCTTTGGTTCGATCTCATCGTTTTAGCTCCAGTTTCCTATCTTTTTGACTCATACACCTGAGTTATACAAAAAGTATAAATACTAATTAAAACATAATAAAAATAACTATAAACATATTCAAAAACTAACCAATTCGGATTGTAAATAGATAGGTTTTTCACACCTATCAGGAACAAGTGCTCAAAAATTTGCTATGTATTATATTCAACAAAAAAGGGAAGGACTTAGATCGGTGGGGTTCCTGCCCATATACACAGTCACAATATAAAAAAAAAAAAAAGTATAAAAAGAGTTCAAACAAAAAAATTTCAAAGTCTTCAAAAAAGGCCGGGCTGGGGACCTATTCTTCTCCGGAAACACCTTCGACATCCACAACGTCGACGTTGGTGCCTTCATCACCCTCGGCCTCCTCGCCGCCAGCTTCTTCAGCCCCAGCCTCGTGAGTTGGCCCCTCGAAAGTCCCCTCAACTGCCAGCTCCACTGCCAGCTCACCTTGTTGGGGAAACTCCATCCCAACGCCTGAGCAGTCGAATTCCGGATGGTGGCTTTGGAGGAAATGGATCGTGGCCTTGTGGTCGTCATCCATGAACTCGGTAGCAGACTCGTACTTTAGATTCTCGAACTCATTGTTGGATTTTTAATCCTCAACGGCTTTTTGCTCGGCTTTCCGGATGGCCTTCCCTCTGAGCTACTCATCTTTCTTCAGCTTCTTCTCCAGTTTTTCCACTTTCTTCTCCAGATCGGCCTTCTGTCTTTCAAAATAGTCCCATTATTTGGTAACAAGGACGTGCCTGGCCTGTAGGCTATGATAGGCTTGGGTGGCGAGCTGGAGGTCATCATTTAAGCGGCTCACCCTCGCCTCGGCAGCGTTCTTCTCGGACCTCAGCATGGCCTCCTCCATGGCGCTCTCCGAGATCCGATCAAAAACCACCGACATCCGAAGCATGCACTGCATGAGGATGGAAAATTTAGCACACTTATAAAAAATTAATCGAAAAAAGTGAAACGGAAAGTAAACTATGGGAGTGTTTTACCGAAACTTGATTACAGATGGCCTGGCGCATGAGGTTGTCGGTGCTCTCCTCATCCATCAGGTCCTTGTCATTAGGAGGCGTAATGTGATGGAGATAGCCTGGTATCACCTCAGGGCTCATGAGTAGCGCACGATCAACTGGAAGCCCGGTGTTCGGGATCCCGAAAACAAATCTGTCCATGGTCAGCTCGGAAGAGGCCCCAGGCACGAACCTCACTCTCTTTGAGGACTTATGCTTCTTCTGCTTCCCCTCGTGGGCCTTTCTCTTTCCCTTGTCGGCAGGGCGGGGAGAGGAGTCACCACTCAGGGTGTGCACCGACTGTTGGGAACCCGACTTGGATTGAGGGGTGTCTCGAATAACGACACGTCGGAGAGAGCGGGTGAACGACTCTGGGCTGGCATCTTGGGAAGCTGTACGGATTGGACGGCTTGCGATCCTCCGGCATGTTCGGAACTGGCTGCCTTCGCCGCCTCGACAGCCTCCTTGACTTTCTTCTCGAGAAGTTTTTGAACTGCCATCGCCTTGTCCATAGCTGCAATATTCAACAAGATTTTTAGAAATTCTTCTGTCCAGGCCGATAGCATCCGTTTCTATACAAGAATATCTGCATGAATCGAGCGTAACACGCGTAAAATTCCTAAGTATGAAAAATTGGCATAACAGAAAATTTCTTACCGTTGTCTGAATCGAAAGGGAAATTGGGTACGACTGGGATGTCCGTGATAAAAACCAGAAGACTGTGAAGAGATGAGAGGCGAGCAGGGTGTTCACGTCCTTGAAGATGGTCCTCAAGACCTTCTCTCTCTGCTCGGCGATTTCCTTGCTCGGCTCCGGTCTTTTCCTCTTTGGTGGTTCTTTAACTGCAACAAATCATGAGGGCAAGGGTGTTAGTGTGATGGCGATGGTAAATCCGAAAAATAAAACATTCCTCCCAAAGGACCACAACCTTACTGACTTTTTCCCATTCCATCTGGAGGGGGTACCTTCCTTCTTCTTCTGGACCGAATTGCCAACCGCTCCATCCGTGATAGAAGAATTGGGGCTTCCATCGGTGAATGGAAGAATCCAGGTCCTTCAAGAAAGTTGACCTGGATTAAATGTAACACCACCCAATACCCCGGGGGAGTGGCTTGAGGGAGAACAGAGCCTTGAAGAGTTCAATGCTCGGCTTGAGTCCCTCGGCCTGGAAGATAATATACGAAGCCACCAAGGCCCTCATACTGTTCGGAGAAATTTGTGACGGACACAAATGGTACTCCTCACAGATGGCCCTGATCTTCCAGTGGAGAGGAAATCGGAGACCCGCCTCCAGCTGTTTTTTGTAGACTGTCATAAAGCCAGCTGGTGGCATACATGCCCGATCAGGCTCGGGAACAATGGTCGTGACCTCCTCTGGGATGAAGTATTCGCTCTAGCAGCGGAGGACAGACTCTTCGGTCATGGTCGTTTTTGTGTTCCATACCGGACTCGAGGGCGGGACTTTTATGAACAGTTTTTCTGACCCAGTATTATGCACCTCGTTTTCACGAAGTAGCCTGGGAATAGAGATGCCGGTATGGATCTCCACCATTGTGGCGGTTTTGGGAGGGACCCCGACCCCAACTTCAAGTGATATAGATGCCCCACCGCTCTTGTCGGCACAGCTCACCGCGACCGCATGGTCTTCTAGGCATGACTGGATAGCACCGCTCGTTTCGTGGATCCTGGCCATGGTGGTCGATGAGGCGTCTCCCGGAGCAGGACGCCGCTCCACCCTGAATTGAAGGGAACTGGCGGACGACCGTTCCGAGGAGTTAGATCCCGAGCCGACAGAGGAGCCAGAAGTGGAAAAAGAAGAATGAAAAGAGGACCCCGACATTTTGTTCAGACAAAAGAGAAAAAAGGTACCAATGCCAAGAAGGAAGAAGGAGCTCTGGAAATTTCGCAAATGTCAAATGAAACGCAGAGGCCACCATTTATAAAACTGGGGTAAGCCCAGATGAAGAGTCACCTAGGCCAACGGCTGGGAATGCGTCGATTAAAACACCACAACCACATGGCATCCATCCACCAGTGGTGGCATAGGCTTGTTATGCAAGTCATAATGGGGGGGCACGTATAGCGCATATGCCACGTGTAAATAGGGAAGGCTCTCAAACTTCCCACCCTTTCAAAAAGTTCAAAGCATGGAAATTGTCCAAGCTTACGAAGGCTCGTACTCTCAGCTCAGACAAAATCAAAAGGGGGAAGGCTCTCAAACTTCCCACCCTTTCAAAAAGTTCAAAGCATGGAAATTGTCCAAGCTTACGAAGGCTCGTACTCTCAGCTTAGACAAAATCAAAAGGGGGAAGGCTCTCAAACTTCCCACCCTTCAAAAAAGTTCAAGGCATAGCAATTGTCCGAGCTCACGAGCCTACGTATTCTCAGCTTGGACAAAATCAAAGGGGGGAAAGCTCTCAAACTTCCCACCCTTCAAAAAGTTCAAGGCATAAAAAATGTCCGAGCTCATGAGCCTACGTACTTCAGCTCGGACAAAATCAAAGGGGGGAAGACTCTCAAACTTCCCATCCTTCAAAGTGTTCAAGGCATGGAAAATGTCCGAGCTCACGAGCCTACGTACTTTCAGCTCCGACAAAATTAAAGGGGGAAAGGGTCTCAAACTTCCCACCCTTCAAAGACTTCAAGGCATGACAATTGTCTGAGCTCACGAGCCTACGTACTCTTAGCTCAGACAAAATCAAATGGGGGAAGACTCTCAAACTTCCCACCCTTCAAGAAAGTTCCAAGCATGGCAATTGTTCGAGCTCACGAGCCTACGTACTCTCAGCTCGGACAAAATCAAAGGGGGGAAGGCTCTCAAACTTCCCACCCTTCAAAACGTTTAAGGCATGAAAAATGTCCGAGCTCACGAGCCTACGTACTCTTAGGTCGGACAAAATTAAAAGGGGGGGAAGGCTCTCAAACTTCCCACACTTCCCACCCTTCAAAGAGTTCAAGGCATGAAAAATGTCCGAGCTCACGAGCCTACGTACTCTCAGCTCGGACAAAATCAAATGGAGGAAGGCTCTCACACTTCCCACCCTTCCAAAAGTTCAAGGCATGGAAAATGTTTGACCTCACGAGCCTACGTACTCTCAGCTCGGACAAAATCAAAGTGGGGAAGGTTCTCACATTTCCCACCCTTCAAAAAGTTCAAGGCATGAAAAATGTCCGAGCTCACGAGCCTACGTACTCTCAGCTCGGACAAAATCAAAGGGGGAAAGACTCTCAAACTTCCCACCCTTCAAAAAGTTCAAGGCATGGAAAATGTCTGAGAGCCTACGTACTCTCAGCTTAGACAAAATAAAAGGGGGGAAGGCTCTCAAACTTCAAAACGTATAAGGCATTGAAAATGGCTGAGCTCATGAACTACCGTTTTCTCAGCTCGGCCACATTGAAAAAGGGGGAAGGCTCTCAACGACATTGAAAGTGGCCGAGCTCACGCCCTGCCATGCTCTCAGCTCGGCCACATTGAAAAAGGGAGAAGACTCTCAAAGGCATTAAACATGGCCGAGCTCACGAACTGCCGTGCTCTCAGCTCGGCCACAGTGAAAAAGGGGGAAGGCTCTCAAAGGCATTGAAAATAGCCGAGCTCACGAACTGTCGTGCTCTCAGCTCGGCCGCTTTGAAAAAGGGGGAAGGCTCTCAAAGGCATTGAAAATGGCCAAGCTCATGAACTGCCGTGCTCTCAACTCGGCCACTTTGAAAAAGGGGGAAAGCTCCAACTTCCATCCATCAAAATCAACCCAAGGCATTGAACATGTCCGAGCTCACGAACTGCCGTTCTCTCAGCTCGGACAAAATAAAAACAGGGAAGGCTCCAAATTCTCTATGGTCACCGCCACTTCATTTGTACCGCTGACCTGCCGAACTGATGACAGCTCCTATCCTCAGCCTGGACTCTACTATTTGCCCTCTTCTTTACAGCCGTTCTTCCCCCTAGGGATCCTTTGTATGCCCTTTTTACATTTTTTGACCCCCTACACTACTACCACCCGTTTGCTTCTTCAAACTCCCGCGCCCGTCATGTTTCACTCACGCCCTCGGGACTTGGGGGGCAACTGATATAGAAGAATTTCGTCAGGTACACCACATGTTTAATATCCGCCCAAGTATAGAAGAACGACCGAGCTGAGAGCTGAAATCCCCTCAATGCTGAGCTGGGACGCCCCTCCAGACGAGCTGAGGGCCATCTCAGTGAAGAAATCTGAGTCGGTAGACTCCGATCCGGACTAACGAGCTGAGTTACCCTCTGCTTGCCATCTCTACACTCGAGATCTCATCAGGCCGTCACGAGGTTCTAGCCCATGGGCCTCTACATATGGGCTCAAAAACCCAGCCCAAACGATTAGAGAACTAATCCGCCTGCTCATTGGCTGCCCAGCGAATTAGGTTAATTAACCCGAGCTCGACTCCCTAATTTCGCGGCACTAATCAAGCACCAACGCTTATAAATACACCGGGGCACCCACTGCCCAGAGGTAGGTAACCACTACTGAACTCACAACACTTTCAGCCATTCTCTATCGTATACTTACTCTCACGCTGGAGGGACTTTACCGGGCACAACTCCGGTGGGTCTTTGTGCAGGTGCTCGGAGTAGAAGAGCAGAACTCAGCTCGGAAACTGCCACCACCTCTGAATTCAGCCAATCAACAGGGCTATCATCTGCCTTGTGTCCCCGATATCCTTCCGGACCATATTGTTGACCCGTCACCACTTTTTGACATCAACAATGTTCATTACTATCTTGTGCACTACAAATTCCATGTTTTTTTTTATCAATCATTTCCAATTCAAATTGTTGAACATAGTTTTATATTGGTTGAAAATGTTGTTAAGAGCAGGCTGCCACACGTAATCGTATGATAATGGATAAACTATCTCTGTCTATGCTATAATATTTGAAAAACAGGTTGTCTTCTACTGTTCCCGTAATGAACTAATGAACTACTCCGTTTTCAACTTTTTGTGTTTTTTTTAATCACTAGCCATGAACATGATTAATGTAGTTGACACATTAAAATCAATACGTTCACTTCAATCGGTAGTATGAATAAAGGTATTCTTTTGGAAGATCGATATTACTAAAATAAACAAAAAAAATTATTGAAACGCCTCTAATGACTTATTAGCTTAGGAGGCAGATAGTGATGGATTTGTGTGAGGACAAGGGTTACTTGGGCCTCCCTCATTTTTAACATTATATTCATATTAAATATTGAGACAAAAAAAACCCACACACACGCATATATATTATACACTACTGTTGACACTTGCTATGCGCAAAAAAAGTTGAAGTATAATTATCAATTAATTTACTTTAAATATTAAATAAGTTTTATACAAATGTAAATTTCTTCAGTAGTAATGTTATAGATTTAGAAAAAAAATTACAAAGATAATTCAACCTATTCTTTAGGTGCAAATTGCAAATAAAATTTATCGTGGATTGAAAAACGTAGACAAAAGAGAGATGGAGAGAAAATGGAGAGTTGGTAGAGAAAGTAGGAAATTATCTATCTATCTATCTATATATATAATAAAAGGAAGTGACACATCATTAAAAAAATTTAAACAATTCTGAACTTTAAATAATTACTGGTATTCATGGAGGCAAGGCTTCTCAAATCTCCTACATTCTAATGGATATGTGTATCTGCGTGTGTGTCTGTACTTCAGGCCAAAGGGGAATAAGGCCCCCCAAAAGTTTGTTATTATAATAATTTCAATTCAACACTAAGATCTTTTTTATTTTTTTTTAAATAAAACTCCTTACTTAAAAAATTGTAATTTAATAGTAATCTTTAATATTTAAATTATTTGCTATTTATTCAAATGAGATTGGATAGAATTTAGAAAGGAAGTTACTAAACTATGGTTACATAGCCACCAAGACGCCCTAAATTGACTTTTTGAATTCTTCTTTATATGTTATTATTATTTTGCCACTCTTTCTATCCCACAATATTTGCTCTCCTTTCTTTTTACAAAATAAATTGCCCGTTTTCACTTGTAGTAAACAAATTGATCACTTTTCTCAAGCTAATCCCTAATCCAATCACTAATTCAAAACCCAAAAAGTTTTAAAATGTTTTGCACCATTCTCAAGTGATGTGAACCTCACCAATAATTAGTAAGACCCGAAAATGAACTTAGGATTTTGTCATGAAAATCGAATTAAATCAGATTTATAAATGAAAAGACAAGAATACGAAAATATAAAATTTATGATAAATTATCTTGACTCAACGTTTATGAATGAAATGCGAACCAACGGTATAAGTAATGATCTTGACCCAATGATTATAACAAATCATGAACCAAAGATATAAGATTTGAACGCCACAAGAAATTTTTGATAAATTCAGGAAAAGTTCTCTGAAAAATTTAAGAAAAAACTCTCATAATTGTATTAATCAAAAGTAATGTCTTTTTCCAATGAGATACAACTCTCTTAAATAGGTGGTCAAAAAAAAAAAAAAAAAAAAACCCTAATATGGCCGTGAACAATACCTGTGTGTAGTACCCATGAACAGTGGCGGTCACAATAGAAATAAAAAAAAAAAAACTCTAGAGGAACAAGGAATCCTAGAGAAATAAGGAAACCCTGCGCCTAATTTAAAAGGGAAATGACTAATTCCTAATCTAAAAAGGAAAATGCTAATTTGACATTCATGCCTTACAAATCAACAATAACATTAATATATATAAAAATAAAGCCTATTTAATTAAATAAATAAATTATCTGAAATTCGCGGTCCACATGCCTAAGCCCATTTAAGTTCACATCTAAGCCCATTCGCTTGCCTTGATGAGATGAACTAGGCCTTGATTGTCATTTGAGCCTAATTTGGGGTTCATTATTTGAGACTCAACCCAAAACTCTTGAATTAGCCTATAAGCGCTTCTTTGATCTTCTTGGATCTTGCCATAGTAATAGGCCGAATTGGAACATGCAACGGGTCCTTTGATGATGCTTGTTGGTTCTCATCATCCCCCTTCTCTTTAAAAGGATTCGACCTCGAATCTTCACCTATATCAAATGGAGAAAGATCAGAAACATTAAATATAACACTAATGTTATACTCACCTGGAAGATGCAACTTTTATGCATTGTCATTGATCCTTTGAAGGACTTGAAATGGACCATCCCCTCTAGGATGTAGCTTGGTCTGCCTATGGGCTGAAAATCTTTCTTTTCTCATATGCACCCAAACCCAATCACGCAATTCAAAAATGACTCGTCTACGACCCTTGTTGGCTTTGTTTGCATATTGCTAATTTTTCTTCTCTATGTGTTGCGGTACACTTTCATGGAGTTTCTTCACCATCCCAGCCTTCTTTTGTCCATCCAAACTAGCCCTCTCATTGACTGGCAAAGGCAACAGATCCGAAGGAGTTAGTGGATTAAAACTATAAATAATCTCAAATGGTGAAAAATCTGTAGTAGAATGAACACTCCAATTATAAGATATTCAATGAACGACAAACAATCCTCCCAATTTTTCAAGTTCTTTTGAATTATAGTACGCAACAAAGTAGATAAAGTTCAAATCACTACCTCGGTTTGTCCATCCGTTTGGGGGTGACAAGTAGTTGAGAACAATAATTTAGTTCCCATCTTTCCCCACAAAACTTTCCAAAAATAGCTAAGGAACTTAACATCACGATCAGACATGATACTCCTAGGAACACCATGGAGACGTACGATCTCTCTAAAGAACAAATCAGCGACGTGGGTCAAATCACCAGTTTTATTACAAGATATGAAATGTGTCATCTTAGAAAACCTATCAACAACCCCAAAAATCGAATCTCTTCCTTTCCTTGACCTAGGTAAGCCTAAAACAAAGTCCATGGAAATATCCATCCAAGGCGCACTAGGTATGGGTAAGGGACTGTATAATCTATGTGGTAAGACTCTAGATTTGGCTTGTCTACACATAACACATCTAGCACAAACTCTCTCCACATCACGTTTTATCTTTGGCCAAAAGAAGTATTCATATAACACGTCTAAAGTCTTCCTTACACCAAAATGACCCATCAAACCACCCCCATGTGTTTCACGCACGAGTAACTCACGCATAGAACAATTAGGCACACAAAGTCTATTTTCTCTAAACAAGTACCCATCTAGTCTATAGAACTTACCAAACGCTGTCTTCTCACACGCTCCATACATACTAGCAAAATCATCATCATTAGCATACAATTCTTTAACATATTCAAACCCTAGTAACTTTGCATTTAAAGTAGAGACAAAGGTGTAAATTTTGGATAGTGCATCAGTCACAATATTTTCCTTACCTTGTTTGTATTTGACTACATAAGGGAAGGTTTCAATGGATTCCATCCACTTAGCATGCCTTCTATTTAACTTACCTTGTCTCTTCAAGGGCTTCAAGGACTCATGGTCAGTATATATGACAAACTCTTTCGGCCACAGGTAATGTTTCCAAGTTTCCAATACTCTCACCAATGCAAACAACTCCTTGTTATATGTCAGGTAATTTAACGCTGCCCTATGTCTTCTCACACGCTCCATACTCACTAACAAAATTATCATCATTAGCATACAATTATTTAACATATTTAAACCCTAGTAACTTTGCATTTAAAGTAGAGACAAGGGTGTAAATTCTGGATAGTGCATCAGCCACAATATTTTCCTCACTTTCTTTGTATTTGACTACATAAGGGAAGGTTTCAATGGATTTCATCCACTTGGCATGCCTTCTATTTAACTTACCTTATCCCTTGAAGAGCTTCAAGGACTCATGGTCGATAAATATGACAAACTCTTTCGGCCATAGGTAATGTTGCCAAGTCTCCAATACTCTCACCAACGCAAACAACTCCTTGTCATATGTCGGGTAATTCAACGCTGCCCCATTTAGCTTTTCACTAAAGTATGCATTGGCCGCTTTTCCTGCATCAAAACAACTCCTATACCTATTCTTGAACCATCACACTCAATCTCAAAAGTTTAGAAAAATCAGGTAATGCTATTAAATAAACACCACATAACCATTCTTTAATCTCATTAAATGCATGTTCTTGCTCAATACCCTATTTAAAACCCACATATTTTTTGACAATTTCAGTGAATGGTGCGGTTAGTGTACTAAAATCTTTAACAAATCGATGATAAAAACTAGTCAAACCATGAAAACTTTTTACCTCCGTGATTGACTTAGGTATGGGCCATTTTTTGATAGCCTTCACCTTTTCCTTATCCACCGCAATCCTATTCGCGCTAACAACATAGCCAAGAAATACAATTTTGTCCAAGCAAAAGGAACATTTCTTTAAATTTGCACATAGTTTTTCTTTTCTCAAAACATTAAGCACACAATGCAAATGATCATTATGCTCATCTAAGCTCTTACTATACACCAAAATATCATCAAAATAGATCACAACAAACTTACCTATAAACGCACACAATGCATGATTCATTAACCTTATGAATGTACTTGGTGCGTTAGTTAGCCCAAAAGGCATTACCAACCACTCATACAATTCATATTTAGTTTTAAAGACAGTTTTCCATTCATCACCTTCTTTCATCCTAATTTGGTGATACCCACTTTTCAAATCAATTTTAGTAAAAACACTTGACTGATACAGCTCATCTAACATGTCATCTAGCCTAGGAATAGGATGTCGATACTTTATTGTAATGTTGTTAATAGCTCAACAATCAACACACATACGCCAAGTTCCATCATTCTTAGGCACAAGTAGTACCAGTACTGCGCACGGACTCATGTTCTTTCTTACGTGTCCTTTGGCCAGCAACTCCTCTACTTGCCTTTGAAGTTCCTTCGTCTCCTTTGGATTACTCCTATAGGCTGGTCGGTTAGAAATTGTTACATCCAGCACAAAGTTAATTTGATGCTCTATGCCTCGAATAGGTGGCAATCTACTAGGCATGTCATTAGGGAACACATCCTCAAATTCCTGCAACAAATAAACAATAACACTAGGCAAAGATTGGTCAAGTTCGTTAGTACTAAAACACGTCTCTTTGTACAATAGTACAAATATGGGCTGGTTTGCATAAAAAACACTCTTGATATCACTCGCCTTAGCATAAAAGCTCACTTGTTTCTCTGTTTTCTCTAATTGTTTCACTCTCTTTCTCCTGTTCACTCTTTTTTCTCTTTTCATTATTTTTTTTCTCATATTTTTTTGAACTTTTGGTCTCAGCAGTTTTTTTAAACTCATTCTCTTTTTTCAATTTCATTTGATCCTCATATACTTGTCTTGGAGTCAACGGCACAAAAGTAATGGTTTTATTGTCTTAGACAAATGAGTACCTATTCTTGAACCCGTTATGAGTAACCTTTCTGTCAAATTTCCATGGGCTGCCCAATAGTATGTGACCCGCATGCATTGGAGCAACATCACAAAGTACTTCATCCTTGTATTTCCCAATCGAAAAGGAAACTTACACTTACTTATTTACCCGAACCTCCCAACAATCATTCAACCACTGCAATTTATACGGTCTAGGGTGTTTCAAGGTAGGTAAATTCAGTTTTTCTACTAAAGTCGTGCTAGCCACATTAGTGCAACTTCCCCTATCAATGATCATACTACATATCTTGTTGTTGATGTGGCATCTAGTATGAAATATATTATCCCTTTGTTGTTCCATGTCATCCTCCGCAACTTGGGCACTCAGAGCATGCCTTGCCACAAGTGACTCTCCTTCCACTAGGTACTCCATATCATCATCACAAGCATCCTCAAGTGGTGGCATCTGGTCATCATTACTCTCGCTTTCAGTTTCCACCTCTCCATCAACACGTGTTATCATAGTCCTCTTATTTGGGGATTGTGAAGCTATGTGACCTACTCCCAAACAGCGAAATCATTTAATTTCATGGTTACGAGTTTGGGTTTCGGTTTTACCTTTGTTGACATTGGGCGCCTCATCTCTTCATTTTGGTGGTTCGGTTTTGGACTTTGAAACAACCCTTTCATCTTTTCTCTTATTCGGCCTCCATGAGGTAAAGGAGCTTGAATTTTGAAATAATCGAGTTCTTTTCCTTTTAAGTTGCTGTTCCACCTTTATGGCCATATGAACCATGTCCTCCAACTCCACGTAATGTTGCAACTCCACCACGTTGGTAGTGTCCCGATTCAGTCCATTTAAGAACCTTGCCATGATAGCTTCTCTATCTTTCTCGACATTAGCCCATATCATAGTGATCTTCATCTCCTTGTAGTAATCATCCACGCTCCGATAGCCTTGCATAAGGCTTTGTAATTTCTAATACAAGTCCCGATAGTAGTGACTAGGGACAAACCGCCTCCTCATGATGGCCTTCAATTCCGCCCACGTCTCAATAGGCCTCTCATGGTTTTTTATTTTGTTTATCACAAGTTGATCCCACAATATTATAGCATAGTCAAGAAACTCGATTACAACAAGTTTTACCTTTTTATGCTCAGAGTAGTTGTGGCACTCAAAGATCAACTCCACCTTCTTCTCCCACTCCAAGTATGCTTCAGGGTCGTTCTTCCCTTGAAACGACGAAATCTTCATCTTGATATTTCCCAAGTTATTATCGATCTGCTCCCCATATCTATCCCCTCTATTCCCATATCCATGCCCAAGCTCGCATTAGAGGCGCGATATTCTTCATCTTGGTCATCCCCATCATCATCTTCATATTCATACCGAAGCAGATTCCTCTCTCATCGTTTGTACATTAGGAGCTTTAGGTGGTTGCCCCCTTTGTGCACTAAACTCAACTTTGTCTAGTCGCTCATGCACTTCATCAAATCGCGAGTTTAATCGTTCAAACTTTCGCTTCAAGGCTTTGTAGAAAACTTTGACGTCCATGACGTCCATCCTTTCCGGTGCTTCATTAGACGAGACTTTGTTTGTTTCTTGAGACATGCTTAATAACCTACAAAATAGAGTTAGCAAACCTCACAAATACTCCCTCACATGTTTCCCTCAAGATTGATGGCACTCACACTCGTGTTTCACTTAAATTTAGTTTTTACCCTCTTATGAGCTCATACTTTCTTGTCTTTTTCTACTCTTTAGTTCACTCTTTTGGTTCTTTGTCAAACTTAACCAACCTCAATCAGAAATTTTCTTGTAGCAATCCAAACTCAACAAATCGATTCGCTAAGAAAGAGATTTAGGACAAAAGCAAATGAACAGGAAGAGCACAAAAGATAAGATTTTGTAATAGTACAAGAAGAATTTAAATCTCAACATGGCTGCTGGATTCTTCTTTTTATTTTTTTGATTTTTTATTTTCTATTTTTGTTTTTTTTTCTCTGTTTTGTTTTTTTGTTTTTTTTTTGCAGCAACATTAAATTAAGATTGAAGATGAATAGTACCAAAGAAAAAGAAACGAAAATTTTACTAGATTTGATTATATATTTCGGCCAAGAAAAGTTAAAGTAGGAATGAATGGATAACGATAAACAGAAAAAAGAAAATAATAGATGAAACCTGATTTAGACTTTACTCTGATACCAAATGATGCGAAACCTCACCAAGAATTAATGAGACCCGAAAACCAACTTAGGGTTTCGTCAAGAGGATCGAACTAAATCAGATTTATAAATGAAAAGACAAAAACACGAAAATACAGAATTTAGGATAGATTACCTTGATCCAACGTTTATGAACGAAACGCGAGTCAACGGTATAAGTAATGATCTTGATTCAATGATTATAACGAATCATGAACCAAAGATATAGGGTTTGAATGCCACAAGAAATTCTTGATAAATTCAAGAAAAGTTCTCTAAAAAACTTAAAAGAAAACTTTCACAATTGTATTAATCAAAAGTAATTTCTTTTTCCAATGGGATACAACTCTCTTAAATAGGTGCCAAAAATAAAATAAAAGAAACCCTAAAAAAAAAAACCTAGAAGAACAAGGAATCCTAGAGAAATAAGGAAACCCTACTCCTAGGACTAATTCCTAATCTAAAAAAGAAAAGGCTAATTTGGCATTCATGACTTACAAATCAACAATAAAATTAATATATATAAAAATGAAGCCTATAATTAATAATTGAATAAATAAATGATCTGAAATTCGCGGTCCACATGCCTAAGCCCATTTAAGTTCACGTCTAAGCCACGCTTGCCTTGATGAGATGGACTAGGCCTTGATCGTCATGGGCCTAATTTGGGGTTCATTATTTTAGACTCAGCCCAAAACTCTTGAATTAGCCCATTAAGTGTTTATTTGTTCTTCTTGGATCTTGCCCTAGTAATAGACTCAACTGGAACATGCAACGGGGTGCTTGTTGGTTCTCATCATCAAGTTCCTTTTTGGGCAGAATAGGAAGGTCAGCAATAGTCAAAGCTCTAGCTAGGACGTTGTCTCTTGTCTCGCGGCACACGTCGTGTATTTTCTCTTAAAAATGGACTTTAACAATAACCATAACCTTAATATTTTTTACAACTCAAGATTAATTTTCTAAATCCATGCCTGGAGATGGAAACTGTATTTCACTCTATGCTGTTGAAGTTGTGTGAACTGCTTATTATGCTACAGTCAATGCAACCTGGTATAAGTTGTGAGGGTGCAAAGTGCAAACTGTAATATAAAGAATTATTAATTAATCAGCTTTTCTATAACTTCCACCTTCTCTTGCTTTGCTGGAAGTGGGGCAGTTCAATATTGGCGTATGTGAGGTTATTATGGTGGAAAAATAAATAAGCACATACTTGATCCCACAAAAAGTAGAATAGGTCGTCGCTTGTAAATCCAATGACTACACAGTTTTTGCTGTATAGAAATGCCTTTCGGACCAAGTTTCTAAGACAAAATGGAAGGATGTCAGGTAGCTTTTGTCAGAACATGATTACCATAAACTTACACAAAATGTTTATGGCTTATTAAACTAAGTTTGATTTTTCTACATATTTTTTTCGCAGAGAAGTTGATTGGGAAAGGGGGCCATGCAGAAGTGTACAAAGGGTGCTTACCGGATGGTCAGATTGTGGCGGTGAAGAGGATAGAAAAGAAAGAGAAAAATGAGAAAAATGACGAAGACAGAGTGGGAGATTTCTTGTCTGAGCTTGGGATTATTGCTCACCTTGACCACCCAAATGCTGCTAAGTTATTTGGATTCAGTGTAGACTATGGACTGCACCTAGTCCTCAGATTCTTGCCTCATGGCAGTCTTGCTACTTTACTACACGGTGGTATATCCGTTCCCCTCTTCTTTTTGCATCTTTCTTTCAGTTTTCTTATGGAATTGGGATCTATTAAAAACGAATTTTGGACTTCAATCATAATCTTACCCGTTTGAAGCTTAAAGAATCTGATTTTTTCCCCGGAAAAAAAAAACAATTTATTACTTGATTGATGAGTTGATTCAGTAATGCAGGTTCAACGGAGCCTTTTGAATGGGATACTAGATTCAAGGTGGCCATTGGGGTGGCTGAGGGGTTGCAGTATCTCCATTGCGGCTGCCAGAGGCGCATAATCCACAGAGACATCACTGCCTCAAATATCTTACTGACCGATGATTATCAACCTCAGGTTTTTTTTTTCTCCTTCATGAAAAATCATGTTGAAATTTCCTATCTGTGTTAAGAATTTCAATTTTTATGTGAAGATATCTGATCTTCCTGAGAAATGGATTCACCATGTCGTATCCCCAATTGAGGGCACTTTCGGGTAATGGACAGAGCCGTTTGGTTAACATCTGATACTGCATTGTTTGTTTCTGCCAGTCAATAATTGATATGTTGCATAAATTTGAATGTGATTTCAGATACATGGCTCCTGAATATTTCATGCATGGAATAGTTGATGAGAAGACCGATGTGTTTGCATTCGGGGTGCTTCTATTGGAGCTCATAACAGGCCGTCGTGCCGTTGATTCGTGTCTACAAAGTCTTGTGATATGGGTATGACAAGGGCTAAATTTCATTTTGCATCCCTGAAGTTTGGGTGTGGGTTCACTCTACTGCATAATGTTTTTATTTTTGTATTGCGCTCCCTAAAGTGTTGATTTTGTTGGCTGGAACTGTGCATTTGGGGGCAATTTGAAATAAAGTTTAACCTATTTCTAAGTGCAAAATTATGCTGATCAAGCTACTAATTAAATCCATTATTTCGACAAATAGGCAAAACCACTGTTGGAGAAGAATAACATCAAAGAACTAGCGGATCCTCGACTGCGGGACACTTTTGATATTGTTGAAATGAAACGCGCGGTTTTGACAGCTGCGACATGCGTTCATCATGTTCCTGGCATGCGTCCAAACATGACAAGGGTATGAAATTGTACTTAGGCTCCCTTTGCATAAAACTTATTTTTTTATTTTTTTTTTAAGTATTTTTTTGAATAAAAAAAAAATCATTTTTATAAAAGACAAAATACATTTAATTAGAAGCACACATGATAATAAATAAAAAATAGTTTATAAACGTTGTCTTGTTTCCGTGAAAAATCAAAAGCGATCGTCCTGAATTCCTACTTGTAGTCACGTTTTCTTGAAAAAAATGCTTTTATTTTTGTGAAAAACAAATGCTACTTTTAATTTTATTTATGTCTTTTCTAGGTTGTGCAACTACTGAGGGGCTGTGAGAATGGGCATGTGGATTTGAAACAGAAGTCTATGGGAGGGAGAACAGTAATTGTAAATGCTTGTGATATGGAAGACTATACGTCTACTACTTATCTCAAGGACCTAAATAGACATATGGAGCTTGTTATGGAGTGAAACCACCTTTCCTTCCTGTCCTTGACTTTCTTCCACCAGTATTTCCAGTAGTAGTGCCGTCTGTTACTAAGAGAGATTCAAAATGGTGTCTGGATTGAACACGGATGCCGTCTATATCTATTGCCTCACCGCCACTTTTTCCTGTAAGATTTGTTGCTTCTTCTTGTTGCCCAGAGGAATAGAAGAAGCACAAGGAAGTGTGTTTGTAATCGTACTTCAAATAAATTTAAAAAAAAAATAGAAAAAAAATAAATAAATAAAAAATAAATAGAGGAAGATGACCCCTTTTATTTTGTTGTCTCAATTGCACTCTACTTGCTAAAGGTGGTGTTATTTTTTTTCTTTTTCTTTTTGGGTCCCAAGTAAAATCAAGAACAAAAACAAGAGAACACAAAAAAAAACAAAAAAAAAAAACAAACAAACAACGTATCTCCTCTGTTTTGTTTGCTTTTCTTCTTCTTCTTTTTTTTTTTTTTTAACAAAACATTTCTAGGAACAGAATGTTAATTTTGGCTTTAAAATCACAACTGGAAACTTTGTGGGCTAGATTGAAAATTTAAAAAATAAATTAAAATATCGAGATTTTAGTTTAATGTTTCAGAGGTCCAATTAAGTCAAAATGGCATCCCAGTGAGATTTTGAATCATGTTTTGTGAAAATTGATTGAAAGATTCTTTTCAATTCAAGAAGTTCCAAAACTAAGTTGAAAATTCTAATGTTGATTTAGGGCCAATAGGTTTGGAATTGACCTTGGAAAAATTCAATTTGATCTAAAATGAGTTTAATGGAAGTTCAATAAAAACAATTGGGTTCTGGATAGTCCAATTACAACAATTTTTCAAATCGAAAAATTTAGGGAGCAAACTTGGCCCTAAGGCGTGGCCATGGCCCTAAGGCAACATGGGGCATAGACATGAGGCACCCATACCCTGTTGCCCCTGTGCAGCAACCTGTAGGCAGCCAACCCCACCCTCCCCACGGATTTTTTTTTTTTCCCTCAGTGTTTTGCTGCTCAGCCCCCTGCTACCTATCTTTACACTTCCTTCTTCCCCCCCCCCCCCCCCCCCCCCCCCCCCCCCCCCCTCATTCCCAAACCCCCAGGCCCCATTCATTCCAATTTCCAACTATTAGATTCCTGTCTCACATTCAATATCTCCGCCATCACCATAACAATAGTAAAAATTCACAACCACAGCTACAACAAATATTCACTATTGCCATCACCGAAGGAAAATTCACCGCCGCCACCATTTCAACATTGCCACCGCCACCACTACCATAGCAAAAATTCACCACCAATACGGCCCCAATAAATATTCACCTCAACAAATATTCAAGTAAAAGCACAAATGCAACAAAAATTATAAAAAAGGAACACATATCTGTAGTAAATTAGAACAATAAAAAAATGAGGAACTGGTAGTACAAAAATTATTTCAGCAAAAAAATAAAGTAAAAATCACACGCAACAGAAAAATACAATAAAAATCATTAAAAAAAATATATATGTTGAAGATCTGCAGGAATTTTTTGCAAATCTGCACCAAACAGATTTGGAGGTGGAGGCCTGGTGGTAGCAGGCAATGGTGGAATCAGAATAGTGGTGGAGGCTTGAGCTGAGGTGTGCGGCAGTTTGAGAGAGAGAGGGGGGGGGGGGGGGGGTTCAGCAGGGTAGTGGTCGACCCCATCATCTCCACCCGTAAGAACTATGAGAGAGAGAGAGAGAGAGAGAGAGAGAGAGAGAGAGAGAGAGAGAGAGAGAGAGAGAGAGAGAGAGAGAGAGAGAGAGTGTAGTGAGGTAGAATTTTTTATTTGTTTTTAATAATTGTAATTTTGGGATATCAAATTTAGATAATGAGTTTTTTGTAATTTGCAAGTAGTGTTTTGTCAAAATTTTAATTGAGTCTGTAGCCCATATGAATTTATTTCATAAAATTTGGGCTAACTCTAATTATCTATGTAAAAAATTATTATTTTTTGTACATCTTAAATGACTATTACTTTTTTAGTATCTTTTATCACTTGAATTATATGTTTATAAATGTTGTAATTTAGGTTGCAAGAATTACAATTTTGCTAACAAAGAATTGTAATCTTACAAAAAGTTAATTTACTGATTCTAAAAAAAAATTTATTGTAACATTATCAAATTGAAAATATTTTTACAAAAATTTAGAATAGTCATATATACATAAAAATCAACTTTTTCCCCGTAAAGATGTATACGTTAGGAAATTACCCACAACTATAATTTAGTTATTCTATTAACCGTTCATAATTAATATTTATTTTTTAGTCCAACGCTCACTATTATTTAACCATAATTCCATGATGTGCATTCAGAAAACAATATTGGAAGGCTTTGTTATAGTAAGTCGTATTTTTTAGTTATTTGCTATGATTTCCATTTATGCACAATAGATTTTGAATTTCATAAATTCTCTCTTTTATTTTTGTATTTGGTGAAATCTCTAAATCAAGTAAACATGCATTGATTGTTCTTCTCGTGCATGTAAGGTATATACATCTTTGGTTATAATGTGTTCGGAAATAGTCCATGAACTAGAGAATTTTCGTTGATCATTCTGCGTTGCCATCGTTAATTTTGGGCGATTGAACAAGTTTTTTTCTTTTTATTACTGTATTAAGTTGTGAACATATCAAATCGATTTGTATTACTAGAGGGTTCAATTATTTTTATTCAACATTAGTCAACTTGCAATTACACTTATTCAAGACTTTTTGTATTCGTATATTTGGTTCATTGCGATGAATTATAATTGTTATACAGTTTAAAGAGTACATGGATTCTTAATGAATGTTCACTAATAACCTGGATAACGTAATGACAACCACGTGTTATAGGGGCTAGTGAATGTTCACTAATAACCCGATATGTTTAATGACAACAACTGTTATGAGGTAAGTGAATGTTCTTTGATAACCCTGTATGTGGTAATGACAATGTGTTATAGTTGTCAATGAATCTTCACTAATATCCAGTATTTGAAATGACATCAACATGTCATAGGTGTCAGTGAATGTTCATCAAAAACTCAGTATATGTAATGACAACATGTTATAAGGGCAAGTGAATGTTCACTAATAAGACAATAAACTAAGTGAATTTGTACTGAAAAAGTGAACATTTCATTTTAGTGGTGAATGTGTCACTATTACATTTGATTAGTTAATGTTCACTACACCGTGACAAGTATCAAGATACTATGAACGAATAATTAAGGCCTCGTTTGGTAATCGTTTCCATTTCAGAATTTCTCATTCCATTCCCAAAATTAATATCACTGTTCGTCTCCCGGCCGACCACCGTCTTCCGCCGCCGGTCACCTCTGGCATCACCAGCCGGCAACCGCCGTCGCCGGCCACCTGGCAACTTCCGGCGCCGCCTGCCGCCGATCGTCCGCCACCGTCACACACCCGCCAGTCGCCGTCGCCGCCGCCCGCCCAAAACAAAAAAAAAAAATCTCAAAAGAAAAAGAAAAGGTTTTAGGATAAAATCATTATCAAACGCGATTCTCTTCCCAAAACCAAAAAAAAAAAAAAAAAAAAATTATCGTTACCAAACGCAATTCTATTCCCAAGAAGGAAACGAAATTATTATCCAATTCCATCCTATTCTCATCCCACTGCTGGAATTGAAACAGAAACGGTTACCAAATGTCACCGTGAACATTCACTAACAAGTAAAATATGTAGTTTATTTGTTAATTTTTAACTAACATGAGCGATTCAGTATTAGTGAATGTTTAAATGGAATTTGTTTTAATAAGGAGAAATAACATACTGAATCAATTTTTCAACGTCCATACATTTGTTGGGGAGCACAACAAACCGAAGTTTCATATGTAGTGACTGTTCAATTTTATATTTTTAAATAAATAATAATCAATATGGATATCAAAATAAAAATGATAAAATGTAGCTTAAAATAATATATTTTTCATGAATCTAAGCCATCGTAAAGTTCACAATTTGAGTTTTTTTGTTAGTATTCATTTCCATAATTGATAGGGGTGGTCATGGGCCCGGAGGCCCGCCCAGCCCGAACGGCCTGACCCAATTTTTTTAGGGCTTGGGTTTGGGCTTTGAGCTCATGGACAGGGCTTGGGCCTAGGTGTTAGGACCCGATCAATTTTAGGGCTAGGCTTGGGCAAGACCAAAATATTTTAGGCCCCGGCCCGGCCCGAAGAATAATTAAAAAAAATATTATATATATATATACACACACACACACACACATACACATTACACACACAGACATTCAACCATAGGGTTTTGGGTTTAGATTTTTTTTTTTTAGGGCTTTGGGCTTAAGTTTTTTCAGGGCTTTGGACTTATTTTTAGGGTTAATTTTTCTAGGGCTTAGGTTTTTTGTATAGGGTTGGGCTTTGGGTTTCGATTTTTTTTAAGGGTCGAGTTTGGGCATGGAATTAAGGCCCGACTATAGGTTCGAGCCGGGCTCAGTCCTAGCAATTTTATGTAATACCCTAGTCTAAGCCCGCCCCGAGCCTACCCCGCCCCATGTCCACCCCTAATAATTAATGGTTTATTAAGAATGAAGTCTGAACGTAGTGACATCAATTGTAGATTAGATGACATGTGAGGAAATGGGTTTAAAAAAACGTGAGGACCATTTACTAAGTATTCTTGGAGGACTAAACACTAATGTTCACTATTTCCTGGACATATTTAGAGAATCTACTACTACTATATAATAACAAATGCTATTTTTTTAATATGAAAATTTGATACTATCAATTATTTGATCTATATTGAATACGTGTTGTTAATATATTATAGTATAATATAATTAGTTGGATTGTTTTGTCGGGGCTTGTTGCATTAAATGCATATTTGATCAATTAATTAATCGAGTAATTATTAGGGGTGTGCAAAAAACCCGAATATCCGATGAGCCGAACCAAACCCGCCTAAAAAGGTCCAATCCGAAAATAAAATGAACAGCAGTGGTGATGTTCGGCCCACAAAAATGAAGGCCCGAGAAAAACGGTTCGGTGGTCGGAACTACCCCAAAAAAATCAGGATCACCCGTTTGTAACTGTTATCCCATAGATGCGCTTCATATCTTCCTGTCCATGTATGTCTGCATCAAAAGATCCCACTTTTAATAATAACCTATACATACTTAGAGAAAATAGATTTTTGGATATGCTTATTTTATTAAATTGAGAGTATGTTTGGCTAGAAGGATAAAAAAAAAAAAAAAAAAAAAAAAAAAAAAAAGAAAATAATATTTTTTTTATTGTAAAAAAAAATTATTTTTCTTATTGTTGTTTGATTAGAAAATAAAAATAAAAAGAACGAAAAATAATTTATTATTTCACCCTCATATATTACAAAAAAATAATAATTAAATATTCTATTATCATGATATAAATTGTAATTTTATTATGTTCTTGAAAAACTCTCCCTAATTTTCTTCATTTTTCTCCTTAATTGGTGTTAAAAAAAATTTGTACACGAATTTGAAGTCCGGCCATTGGCCACCAAATTTTTTTTAGTCATTTGTTACTGTTTTTAAGTTACATGTAATTATTTTTTAATATGTTTTTTACTTATATTTTCTAAGTGTATTTTAGTATTGTTTTTAATTGTATTTTTTAGTTACATTTATGTAATTTTTCGACGACTGACGTCCAAAAATTTAGTTGAATGTAACTAAAAAAACATTCAATGACCGGTGTTCGAAGTTTCGATGATTGGCGACCGGTGATGATTAAAATCCAACGGTTGGAGTCCAGTGCCGACTAACGGTGGGACAACGATTGACGAGATAACCTTAATTGGAAACCTAATATTTTAATAAACTCTAATAGATGGGGGATAAAACTAAAGTATTTGTTTCGTTCCTTTTTTTATTTGTTAATTTAGTTTCGAACATGGCACCAACTATTCCTAATCCTAAGTTATCTCATTCACTAGAGGTGATTAGACACAAGATTTCTGTATGCATGAAGTAAGTTTTAACAAAAAATATATTTTCTTCAAAGTAGCTTTTATTAATTATATATTTTTTGGCGTTGTTAGGTAATATTTTTTAAGTACTTTTTCGTTTGTAAGTAGATAATTACTTAATTTAAAAAGTAGTATTTATTTTGCATTTTAAAAAATACTTTAAAAAATATAAGAAATCAAAGCATGATTTTAAATATTTAAAGCGAAAAAAAAGAAGCAAAAAAGGATTTTTGTTCTTTCAAATTGAGTTTGATGCATTAAAATGTCCATCCATATTTTTTCAATTAACTGTGACTTTTTTCTTTATTTCGTTTTTTAAGATATAATCTCGACATTATTAAATAAATATTTAATTTTTAACTTTTGTAAAGAAACCTTTTTTGTTATATTTTTTTTTTATTTTAAAAAAATGTTCGGAAATTTTATTTCATAATCTATTTTGGGCAACATATTATTAACACAATTATATTTGCTATTTAAATTTAATGGGCTAAAATTAAATTATCTAATTAATTTGGGTAAACCTATACACTATTCCAAATAATGTGGGTTAAATGTGTAGATATCGAAAACTATTTAGGGTGATTAAGGGATTATTCTCAATTCTACGAGAATTTTTATATTGTAATACTCCAAAAAATATTTATTAATATTTTTGGGTTATTTTGATATATTATGAAAATTTTAAGATATAAATAAATATTTGATAATTTATATGGGTCGTAAATATAATTTTTGGGTCTAGTAATAATATTATAAAATATATGGGATTGAAAGTGTATTTTATGATTAAATAATTAATAGTAATTAATGTGAATTATCTTCTTTTTTTGTTCATTATCTTCTACATGTATGGCTTGGAGGAAATTAAGGAAAATAGATCATGATTACATTTTTTTTTTTTATGTTGTGGGTGCATGTGGGTACACGTGTAATGTTTAAAAATAAAATAAAATAAAAAAATAATAATAATAAAAGAAAGGAAGGAATTGCAGTCGCCTATATGTATGTAACCATATATATTATATATATGGTTTTCAATATATATATATATATATATGAGAAGGAGGATATATATATATGAGATTTTGGGAAGTTTTGGGAAGAAAATTATTCCGATTTTGATTCGAATTCCGGTTTCGGATTTCAAGTAAAATTTCTAACTCATTTAATATTAGTATTTAATATTTCTTTTGATTCTATGATTCATCCGAAAGTTGTTAAATTTTAACTGTTAATTTTTATGAAATACTTAGGGATATTTTGTGAAAGTTCTATGAGATATACATTTATGTGTTTATTTGGGATTTGATTGATATGTGTTTATTTCGGGATTGATTAGATACACGTATTAGAGGGGTTGAAATTCTACTGAGCGTTGACTTACAACCCCACAGTTTTGATTGTAGGGCTGGTGAGAATGAAACTACGCTGGGAATTATATTGGAATTTATATTCGAAATAATTGTACTTATTATTTACTGTTAGAAAATTAAATTTGATAAATCTACAAATTATATAATTGTCACCGTCATCGGGAATAAATAAATAATTATAAATGAATTTAGATTTTTTTTTTTCTATATACGTGAACTTATATACTGAATTTTGGACTTGGAACTTGGAATCAATTTTTACATATTATTATTTCCATGATATTATAGAGTTGGACTTGGAACTTGGAATTATTGAACTGTGGAATCAATAATTATAATATAAATTATTATTTCCATAATATTAGAACTTGGAATTACATATTTGGACTGAGAATTAATTTGTGATACAGAATTACAACTAATGAATCAATTTCTACTTTTAGTATTAGGTTTGGAATTACCACTTGCAAATTGGATTCAAATTTTAAAAATATTTTTAAAACGAATTATTGATTACTTGTCGCCGTAAAATTTATCGGATTTTATAAAATAAATATTAGTCGTTTGGTTTTAATTTTAATTCTCTAAGAAATGATCATTTTTTTAAACCATTAAGTATTATTTAATGAATTATTTATTGATTATCATCCTACTATAAATCAATACTATATTGATTTAATTATTGCAATAAATGATCCAATCATATACTTGATCCACTTATTGTCATCATGATCATTTCACCTATTTCATTTATTTGAAATTGGAATAAATGAGAAATTTATTCAAATAAAATTTATTAAAATATTGATTATCTAGTAAAATTAGTAAAATTATTGTTGTCGATAATTATAATTGTCGCCATAGTTTGTAAAATTTCTCGAATTTACAAGAGATAAATTATTGGCTATCTAGTTTCAATATTAGTTTTCCTTAGGGAGAAACCGTGTGGCGGCCTTGGAAAACCGGGTTGCTACAGATTGGTATCAAAGTGGAATTAATAGTAATTCTAATTTATTTATAAATGGTGGAATATTTGGGGTTGATTTCTCTATAGGAGAAACCTAGTAGCGGCTCTGGGAAACCGGGCCATTACATGCCGCTACTTGGTTTCTCCTGAAGAAAATTCTACCATGAATATTTTTCCATTTATAAATAAATTAATATTATTGTTAATTCAACTCCGATACTATTCTGTAACGGCCCGGTTTTCCAGGTTTGCCACTCAGTTTCTCTTCTTGGAGAATTAATATGAAAATCGAATGTCCAATATTTTATTTTATTTTGGAGAATTTATACTAAAATCGAACGACCAATATTTTATTTTATACATCTAAGATTTGTTTTACAATGTGAGGGCGAACCGAATAGCCAATATTTCATTTTATATAAATTCGAGAAATTTTAAAAAAATATCTTTTTTTTTTTGCACTTCAAATAATATTTTAGTTAAGGAAACATTAACTAAAATCCACTAGTTGCAATAATAATATTTTAACAGGCCACTGTGGCTAATAATATATTAACTAATAATTATATTGTCATAATATGTTGGAATTTTACTCTCATAATATTTTCAATTTGCAGGATGTCTCTAAGAAATTTTACAATCATATGGCGATCATTTAACTATCGATTTATTGAGTTAATTTTACGATAATAAATAATAAATACAATTATTACAAATTAAATAAAAATTCAAATGAAATTTTTGGAATCGTTTCATTCTGATGGGTCCTGCAATCAAAACTGTGAGGTTGTGAGTCAATACTCAGTATAATTTTAACCCCTCTAATATGTATATTTAATTAATACGACAAATAAAACACATAGGTATGATTTTCACATAATTTTTATGTAATCAAAATTATTTTATGAAAATTAACAACTATAATTCGATAATAATAATAACGTATATCTCACAATAGAGAAATTAAATACATATATATTAAAAGAGTTAAAAATTCTACCCGAAATTCGAAACCGAAATTTGAATTGAAATTGGAATACTCAAAAACCATCCAAAACCCATTATAATTAAATAGCTATAGTGGTTATTTTAATAAGAACATCATGATTTCACTTTAAATCCTAATGACTTGTGGCTCCATCCCTTGCTTTCCTTAAGTATCCCTCTATTTACTTATTTGTGAACTATTGTTTTATCTTTGTTATCATTATTCTTGTTATAATGTCAACGCGCGCACACACACGTGACATTTTTATATGTTATAAAGCCACTTGGTTAATATTGTTTCCTTCTATGAGAAGGAAACAATATTAATCACTTATTTATTTATCTATTTATTTATTTATACAATTTCTCCCATAAAATAAAGAAAATATTAATTATATCCCAAAATTTTTAAAAGTATATTTTAAATAATACAATAGTCCTAAACTTTTTAAACGTCAATTTAAAATTAACATTTAATTTACAAAATTATCAAATATTATTTATACCATAAATTAACAAAATAATCTCAAAATATTAAACTTATATAAAATAATATTTTCC
This sequence comes from Eucommia ulmoides, assembly GCA_016647705.1. Classification (NCBI taxonomy): domain Eukaryota; kingdom Viridiplantae; phylum Streptophyta; class Magnoliopsida; order Garryales; family Eucommiaceae; genus Eucommia; species Eucommia ulmoides. The sequence continues at coordinate 51,234,660 of CM028339.1, read as the reverse complement.
AAAATATAAATTTTTGGGGTATCTGTAATGACCCGATTTCGCAGGGCTGTCACTAAGTTTCCGCCAAAGAGAAATAGAGCAAAAAGACAAACTACTCCACTATCACGTTTCCGCTGCCCCACTCTGATAAAATTATTAATAATAATAATAATAATAATAATAATAATAATAATAATAATAATAATAATAATAATATATTTTTCTAACTCAAAATTCAATGATTGTATATAATCAATTATTTCATAGCAAAACTACAAAATTCAACCTTTCGATGTTAACACCTACCCTAACTGTCTCAAAAGCAACACCACCCTTTAACCCTATCTAGCGTCAGTAGTGGACCCGTGTCTAGTTGAGGTACCTGAGACCAAATATTTTATTCGGTTTACTATCTTCATAATATAAAAACACTTTATGGATCAAGTGTAATTATCAAATACCACTTTTCAAAATATAATTTAAATATAATCGCACACTGAGTCGAAATAACATTCCACAACTACCATTGCAATAAGATAATGCATTTAAATCAATCGATCAAATAATTTGATATATAATAAAATACCGCACATATATTTCCCTACTAGCCATAGGATTGTTTCACCTCACGATCGGGAGTTACGACGGTACCGTAACTGTACAACTGTGGCATCTAAGGTGGCTATTAGTGCCAGGGCCATTTAATACCTCCAATGATAGGAGCAACTACCCTACAGGACTTGCTTGATAGGTAACAACATATATCCACCTTGCAGAACTTGCTTGACAGGTAACAACATATATCCAAATCTCGCAAGATATGCCCTTTTGACGAGAAGATAATTATGGCATCGTCGTATAATAAAAATCACTTTTCACATTTAAAAATTTACTTGATCCAAGTAACGTTATAAAATAGTCCATTTTAATAAATCTTCCCCCCCTTTTTTTTTTCTTCACATTTTAGTACGAAAATATAATTTGACAATTTACATAGAAGACAATACACTCACCTCAATTTTTGCGCTATTAAAAATACTATCTCCAGAATGCTACGCGGTCAGCGTCACCTACGAACTTACAATCAAAGGGCCTAAATTAAGAATTTATTTAAACCCTAATATGTGATATGGGACCCTAAAATGCAATATTTTCCATTCTCAAAATTTTCTTGATTATATGAAATTTATTAAATGTCAAATCTCTTTCAAATATTAAATCCAATATATGTGTATATATTACCGTATGTATAAGCCAATATAGATATACACATTATTAACATAATATATATGTTAACTCAATATATATAAACCTTAATTAGTATATACATATATTTATATATATAAGAGAACAAACCTTTCTTTAAGGTTGAAGAATACCCACATAGAGAGATAAGAAATGCAAACAACACCCAACAAAAAAGAATCTTAATATATATATATATATATATATAGAGAGAGAGAGAGAGAGAGAGAGAGAGAGAGAGGGTAAGGGTGAAAATTGATAATTACCACCTAAATGACCCACCCTTATTTTGGCTTGATCATCAAAGCTTTTAGTGTAGTTTAATTTGGCAAGGACACTTGTCAATATGTGACACTTGTGTAATGTAAATGTTGCCTTCCTTAATTAAGAAAGAACGTTTTTTTACCACAACTTGTTTATTTATTTATTTATTCATGCTAATTACTCTCTTAAAATAAAAAAAATATTAATTATATTCCAAACTTTTTAAAATTATATTTTAAATAACTTAAAAAGTTAACGACAACTTCCGCATGAATCACAAAATCAAAAGAGAGATTAAATACAAATATTAAAAGAGTTAGAAATTCTATCTGAAATCCGAAGTTGGAATCCGAATTGAAATCAGAATAATTTTCTCCACCAAAGCTTCCCAAAATCTCATAACTTTTTTTGATATATATATATATATATATATATAACCATATATATAATATATATGGTTATATACATGTAGGTGGTTCCAATTCCTTCCTTTCTTGTCTTCTTCTTCTTCTTCTTATTATTATTATTTAAAATATTACACGTGTACACACATGCACCCACAATATAAAAAAAAAATGTAATTATGATCTATTTTCCTTAATTCCCTCCAAGCCATACACGTAGAAGATAATGACCAAAAAAAGAAGACAATGCACATTAATTGTTATTAAATATTTAATCATAAAATACACTTTCAACCCCATATATTTTATAATATTATTACTAGACCCAAAAATTACATTTACGACCCATATAAATTATCAAATATTAATTTATATATTAAAATTTTCATAATATATCAAAATAATCCAAAAATATTAATAAATATTTTTCGGGGTATCACAATCTACCCTCCTTAAATAAATTTCATCTTCGAAATTTCGTTCAAAATAATAGTATGATTAGTCACTCTTGGTTAACAATAACCGAAAGTCACCACTAGTAGCGGACTGGTATCTATCTGAATTGTTTTATTAGTGTATTGTTTTCATAGTACAAAAATTATTTTATGGATAAAGTGTTTTTATCAAAATTCACTTTTCAATAAAATATAACCATATTGGGCAGTATCCGAATCCTAACAAAAATATCATCATAATAGAATAACCGAATTGAAATCGATAATCAACTCACTCTTATATAATAATATACCATACTTCTTTACCAGCCATATGATCGTTTTCCTCACGATCGGGAGTTATAACAGTACGGTAACCTATCCATCGGTGCAATCTAATGTTGCAATCAATGTCAGGGTCATTTAATATCTCCAATGGTAGGAGTCAACACGTGGTATAAACCACTATATGATAATAATAATCATCGTCAACAACACAACATATATCAACCACCTGTAGGACTTGCTCTCTTGTCAGTTCATAATATAACGTCCTACAGGACATGCCCTCCTGTAAGGATCAACCACATCTCGCAGGACATGCTCTTCTACGAACTATGGCATAGTTGGGTAATAAAAATTACTTTTCGCATTTAGAAATTTACTTGATCCGCATCACGTTATAAAATAATTCATTTTAATAAACCTTTTCTTTTCACATTTTAGTATGAAAATATAATTTGATAATTTACATAGAAGACAGTATTTTCACTTTATCGGTGTACTTGTATAATTTATAAATCAAGTATATTTATCAAACACCACTTTTTTAAAATATAGTATAAATATAACTGCACACTAAGCCGAAATAAAATTCCACTGCTACCATCACAATAAAATGATGCTATTAAAATAACCAATAAAATTATTTTGATATATAATAACATATCGCATATATATTTTTCCACTAGCCATATGATCATTTCACCTCATGATTGGGAATTACGACAGTATTGTAACTTGTATAACTGTGACATCTAAGGTGGCTATCAATGCTAGGGCCATACGATATCTCCAACGGTAGGAGCAACATATAGCATAAACTACCATATCAACAATATAATCAACTACCTGCGAGACTTACCCTCATGTCAGGTCTCAACATATCGATAACATAGTCAACCACTTGCAGGACTTACCCTCATGACAGGTTACAATAACAACGTCCTACATGATATGTCCTTCTGTAAGGACCAACCACATCTCGCAGGATATACCCTTCTAACGAGACGACTATGGCACAACAGGATAATATAAATCATTTTCACCTTTAAAATTTTACTTGATTCATTTAATATCATAAAAGTGTTCATTTTCACTGTTCATTTTCATCAACACTTTTTTTCCCCACAATTTAATTCGAAAATATAATTTCACGATTTATATAGAGGATAGTAACCACTTTTTTTAAACCGATCCCTATAGTCTACGACTAACACGACACTCACCCAAGCTTATTTAACTTATTATTGGTAAGTTGCATTAAACAAACGCTACCTAAGATGTCAATATGTTCAAATTAAAACTGTAGAGACCAAAGTGAAATAATGGTAACAACACATGGGTGCAAAATGTCAAACCATCCAAAACATAACAGAAACGTCAATGAATGCAAATATGGATCAAACAATTAAATGAAATAATAGAATTCAAATTGGGTAGGCATGGATTTAGAGCACCTAATAAAGGTTGTATTGCACAATCATTTAATCCAAGTCAAATCGTGAAAAGTAAACCATCAGGTGAAAAATAATGCGAATTTCAGTTTTATAATACCACTTTTCACTTTTTTTTTTTCTCGAAATCCATAGATCATAAAAAGTAGCACAAAGTGAACAACAACACTAACATATATAACTATCTGTTCACAAAGTAAAAAATGTGTTCAATTAGGACTATAGGGATCAAAGTGAAATTTTGATCAAACTTTAGGGATACAAAGTGTCAGAACCAACTTTTATAGAACATATTTGAAAGAATAAAATTTAGTCTCTAATAAAGCATGACCGCAAGCAAATCTTATGCCATTGTTTTGTCTTTTTTTTTTTTTTTTTTCTAATGAATTAACGGATAATACATTTTTTTTTTTTTTTGTGTGTGTGTGTGTTTAGGAAATGGAAATTATTATTTTTAATAACCCTTAAATTCTTCCATAAAACCAAAAATGTGGAATTATAATTAGTAGTTCACTAATATTGTGCTAGAAACCACAATACCCAACAATATAAAATCGCATCAAATAACTCAACAAAGTAACCCACATTTGTTGTGTAGGCATAATGTATAACTAGGCAATAACCTTTACACTCACATATAAAAATTGTAACGTGGACACCACTCAGCAAACTAAATAAATAAATAAATACAAAATTATTACTTTTAAGTATTATTTCACTTATTATGAGTAATGGGTACTATATCCTAAGCCTAGGGTGGTCACAAATATGGCTCTGATACTAACTGTAACGGCCCGGTTTGCCAGGACCGCCACTAGGTTTCTCCTATAGAGAAATTGACCCCAAATATTCCACCATTTATAAATAAATTAGAATTACTATTAATTCTGCTCTGATACCATTCTGTAGCAACCTGAATTCCCAAGGTCGTCACGCGGTTTCTCCCTAAGGAGAACTAATACTAAAACTAGATAACCAATAATTTATCTCTTGTAAATTTGAGAAATTTTACAAACTATGGCGACAGTTATAATTATCGACGACGATAATTTTATTAGATAATCAATATTTTAATAAATTTTATTTGAATAAATTTCTCATTTATTCCAATTTCAAATACATGAAATAGGTGAAATGATCATGGAGACAATAAGTGGATCAAGTATACGATTGGATCATTTATTGCAATAATTAAATCAATATAGTATTGATTTACAGTAGGATGATAATCAATAAATAATCCATTAAATAATACTTATTGGTTTTAGAAGAAATGATAATTTCTTAGAGAATTAAAATTAAAACCGAACGACCAATATTTATTCTATAAAATCCGATAAATTTTACAATGTGACGGCGACAAGTAATCAATAATTCGTTTTAAAAATATTTTTAAAATTTGAATCTAATTTGCAAATTGTAATTCCAAACCCAATACTAAAACTGGAAATTGATTCATTAGTTGTAATTCTGTATCGCAAATTGATTCTCAGTCCAAATATGTAATTCCAAGTTCAAATATTATGGAAATAATAAATAATATTATAATTATTGATTCCATAGTTCAATAATTCCAAGTTCCAAGTCCAAAATTCAGTATATAAGCTCACGTATACAAATAAATAAATAAATAAATAAAATCTAAATTCATTTATAATTATTAATTTATTCCTGGCGACAACAACAATTTTATAATTTGTATATTTGTCGAATTTAATTTTATAAAAATAAATAATAAGTACAATTATTTCAAATACAAATTTCAATATAATTTTTGGCGCAGTTTCATTCTCACTGGCCCTGTAATCAAAACTATGAGGTTGTGAGCCAACGCTCAGTAGAATTTTAACCCCTCTAATACGTGTATCTAATCAATATAGAAATAAACACATATCAATAAAATCCCAAATAAACATATAAACATGTATCTCACATAATTTTTACATAATATCCTTAAATATTTCATAAAAACTAACAATTAAAATTTAACGACAACTTCCGTATGAATCATAAAATCAAAAGAGAGATTCAATAAAAATATTATAAGAGTTAGAAATTCTATCTAAAATCCAAAGACGGAATCCAAATCGAAATCGGAATAATTTTCTTTGCCAAAACTTTCCGAAATCTCATAACTTTTCTTGATGGTTATATACATGTAGGCAGCTCCAATTCCTTCCTATTATTATTATTATTATTATTATTATTATTATTATTATTTTTAAAACATTACACGTGTACACACATGCACCCACAATATAAAAAAAAATATAATCATGATCTATTTTCCTTAATTCCTTTCAAGCCATACACGTAGAAGATAATGACCAAAAAAAGAAGACATATCACAATAATTACTATTAATTTTTTTATCATAAAATATAATTTCAACCCCATATATTTTATAATATTATTACTAGATCCAAAAATTACATTTATAACCCCTATAAATTATCAAATATTTATTTATACCTTAAATTTTTCATAATATATCAAAATAACACAAAATATTATGAAATTGTTTTCGGGGTATTACAATAACTAAAGAATTTTCGTCTCGCCTGATTATTAGTTCCTGAAGGGTTATAAATATCTTTTCGGGTGACAGGAAGAGAATGAGTGATAATATCAGAATTATGGTCCCCAATATATCAAATCGTCTTGACGGCTCTCTTCTCCCCATCTGGAAGTGAATCTTGAATCCCATTGAGGAACTCCAGATATTTGGTTGAGGAAGACCACGTACCCGCGTGATCCGTATTTTTCTCGTGATCGATTGTCGCAGATTTTCGCATCGGTAGTTAATTGATTGTAATGGATCCAGGTACTCAAACTTATGTGATTAATATATAACTTTTGATGATTCGACATGTTGTGTTAGGTGTTATAGATTTAGATCTATAGGGATTAAATCCCAACAAGTGGTATTAGAGCGAAGTTCATGTTGAATCATTAGGGTTCTTAAGTTTTTCAAGTTCGTAGAATTTTAGGGTTTGTGTTTTCTCCATTAAAGTTTGCTTATTTGGAAAAATAGTGGGAGAAAATATTAAGTTTTTTTCTTTTCTTTTTTTTTTACATGATTTAAGTGATTTTTAGCTAAATATTACGAATCTAAAGGAAGGAAAACCCCAATTTTTGGATTTTTTGGGGTGTTTTTGCTGCAGAAACTTAAGATTTAAACTAGATCTGAACTAATCGGTCAACCGACCCTTTGTGATTGGTCAATCGATTGGTGCAACGAGGGTTCAGACAGTTTTGATAAGTGTTCGTATTTTGGCCATAACTGCTTCATATGAACTTTGATTGAGGTGATTCAAAATTCCGTGTAAATCTTAAAACGAGATCTACAACTTTCAAGTTTTGAGTATTTCTAGAATCAGATTTACGCGTGGTCAAAATTTGGATTGAATTCAGATCTAGATGAATCAAGGTTGAATTGGTCAACCGATTCTTAGGAATCGGTCAATCGATTGAATAAAAAGGGAATTTTTGGGTTCTGATCGATCGGCTAACTGACCCTTTGTGGTCGGTCAACCGATCGATACAAGATGCCAAGGTTGTCCAATCAGTCGACCGAACCTTTCGGTCGGTCAACCGACTGATTCAGGATGCCTTTTTGTTCTGATTGATTGGTCAACTGACCCTTCATAGTCAGTTAGCCGATCGATGCAGGATACTAGTATACCCAATTCGGTTGATCGAACCTTTTTGATCAATCGATCAACTACTTCAGGATCCCAATTTTTTTTTGGCCTGACTGATTTAGTTGACTAGACCTTCATGGTCAGTCGACCGACTGCTTTATAATAGGGAAACATGCTTCTGTCCAATTCGGTCAACCAAATTTTAAGGGCCAGTCGACCGATTGAATGCCCCAACGTCGAAAGCTTTAACTCTTTGCATGGTATTCGATCAACGGACCATGAGGATGGTCGACTAACATAATCTTATATCTTGAAATAAATTAAAATGAAACAATATGTTACCACAATAATCTCTGTTGTGTAGTTTATTTTATTTTGGGATATTGAGATATAATGTTTATTATTTATGCGAGTAATAGCTGGCCTAAAGGAAGACTATTGTTTGACCGAATAATAAGCATTGATGTTTGTTATTTATGCGAACCATAACCGGCCCAAAGGAAGGTTATCGTTTAACTAAATAATAGACATTGTTTTGATATTAGTATGATTATTATCTATGCAATCAATAATCGACCTAAAGGAAGGTTATTATTTGGCCAAATAATAAACATACCTGCAGGAATAAATTTGTGATGATTATCAAGTTTCGATGTGAACAATAAGTTGGTCCAAAGAAAGGCTTATTGTTTAACATGACCTATTATCAACATTTAATTCCTGTACTGAGAGTACCAATTACAGTTAATTCATCTGTTCAAAGACTAGGAATTAATATTGTGCTAGGTATCTTGAGATGGGTCCCCAAATTTGGATTAATTATTCATGTCTTATTTTATTATTTTATGACATGCTTGTATGTGTGCTTGTTTATTTTGTTTTCTGTTTAGTTACTGCTACTATTACTGCCAACATAAATTCCATTCCAGTGCTTAAAGGCACAAACCTTAAGGATTAGAGAGAGAACATTTCAATTGTTCTTGATTGCATGGATCTTAACTTTGCGCTAAGGAAAGAACAACCTTCACCTCTCATTAAAGAAAGCTCCTCTGAGGCTAAAAGAGAATAGGAGAAGTGGGACAGTTCTAATTGCATAAATCTTATGATGATCCAATGTAGCATTCTGAAAACATTCAAAGGTAGTATATTCGATGAGGTAACTGGTAAGACGTTCCCTAAGAAAATAGAAAAACATTTTCGTAAAGAACGAAAAGGCAGAGACAAGTACGTTTTTTACTAATCTTGTCTCGAAAAAGTATAAAGGAAAAGAGAACGTAAGGGAGTACATTATGGAAATGTCCAATGCCGCTTCGGAATTAAAGGCCCTAAAGTTTGAGCTGTCTAAGAATTAGCTCATGCATTTAGTACTCATTTCTCATCCTGCACAATACAATCAATTTACGGTAAGTTATAATGCTTGAAATGATAAATGGACTCTTAATGAGCTCATATATGACTGTGTACAGGAAGAAAAAAAAAAATTAAGTGAGAAAGAACAAAAGGGGCTCACTTAGCCACTACTTCTAAGGGTAAGAAATGACAAAGAGATAAAGTTCAGGAAACTGTAGTTGGAACATGACAATTCAAATTACAAAAGAATCAGGATCATGAATTTACCTCTTTCTTTTACAAGAAAGCTAGACATATGAAAAAAGATTGTTCCAAACACGTCGTATGGCATGTAAAGAATGATATGCTTCTCACTTTGTTTTGTTCTGAGGTTAATTTAGCTTACGTACCTAGTCACACTTGTTGGGTAGTTTCTGGTGCTACTACTCATGTAAGTGTGTCTATGCAGGGTTGGCTGTAGAGCCGAAAGCCAATTAATGCTGAAAGATGTATCTATGTGGGCAACAATGAAATAGTTGTTGTTAAGGCAATAGGGACTTTTAGATGATCCTTAAAGGCTGATTACTTTTTGGATTTGAAAGAGACATATGTAATACCGTTATTTAGACAGTATTTAGTTTCTATTTCTACTTTGGATAAATTTGGTTTTTCTTGTTCATTTGGAAATAATAACTCAGTCTTTTTTGAGATTCAAATATTATTGCAACTAGTTCTTTAATTGATAATCTATAGTTGTTGGATACCATTTCTTCACATAATAAAACCTTGCAGACAACTACTTGTGGTACAAAACGAAAAAATAGCTAATGAGAATTCCACCATTTTTTGGCTCAAGTGTCTAGGATATATCTCTAAATAGAGAATAGAAAGACTTGTTTATGATGGAATTCTTGATCCCTTTTATTTAACAAATTTCAAAGTTTGTATTGAATGTATAAAGGAGAAACAGACAAACATAAGGAAATTGGGTGCCAATAGGAGTTTCGTGGTCTTCGAACTAATACATACTACGAACCATTCCCTACGGTATCTTAGAATAGACAACAATATTTATTACATTCATAGACGACTACTTTCATTATGGGTACCTATATTTAATTCATAAGAAGTCTCAATCATTGGATGTACTTAAATCTTTCAAAGTTGAAGTCGAACTTCAACTTGGATAGAAAATTAAGGCTGTCAAATTAGACCGTGGTGGTGAATATTACGGGAGATTTGACGGATCAGGAAATTAACGTCTAGGACTCTTTGCTAAATTCTTAGAGAAATGCAAAATCGTCCCACAGTACACTATGCTGAGCAAACCTAGCATGAACTGTGTTGCTGAGAGACGAAACAGAACACTTAAGGACATGGTAAGAAGTACGATAATACATTATTCTTTACCAAAATCACTCTAGGGAGAAGCACTTAAAATTGCAATATATATCCTGAATAGGGTACCAAGTAAAGTGGTGGCTAAAATTCCTTATGAACTGTGGTTAGGCGTAAAGCCTAGCATAAGGAATTTATACGTTTGGGGTTGTCTAGTTGAGGCAAGGCCTTATAGGCCAAATAAAAGAAAACTGGATTCAAGAACAGTTAGCTACTGCTTTGTTGAGTACACTGAATGATCAAGAGGATTTAAGCTTTACAATCCCACATCAAGATCCTTATTTGAGAAATGCAAGATTCCTTGAGGGTGTTGAGTTTGAGGGAGAAAGAAACATAAGGAATGTTGTATTTGAAGAAGAATCTGCTATTGATGGTGATCCGGTCTCTATACCTATTATTGTTCAAGACACAGGTTTGGCTCTAGATAACAATGTTCTAGCTCAGGCTCCTGTTCCTGACATTGTTCCATACCAAGATAACAATGAGATTCTTCTTCAAACACAACCTATAAAACAAACTCGACAACATCAAGAAGTGCCATTAAGGAGATCCACTAGAGAGAGGAGAAGTGCGATTTCGGATGAATATATCGTCTTTCTCTAAGAACATGAGAATGGCGTTCGTTTAACAAAAGATGACCCAATAAACTTATGTCAAGCCCTGCACAGTTCTAACTCTAAAAAATGGATTGATGTCATGAAGGATGAGTTGAAATCTATGAAGACAATTACGTTTGGGATCTCGTCCAGTTACCTAAAGGTGCGAAGCCCATTAGTTGTAAATGGATACTTAAAACCAAAAAGGATTCAAAGGGTAACACCGAGAGATATAAAACTAGTCTAGTTGCGAAAGGCTTTACTCAAAAGGAAGACATAGACTATAAAAAGACTTTCTCTCCGGTGTCCTCGAAAGACTCTTTTAAACTATGATGGCATTGGTGGCTCATTTTGATCTAGAGCTACATCAGATGGATGCCAAGACTGCATTTCTCAATGAAGACATTAACGAAATAATCTATACGGTACATCCAGAAGCTTTGTATTGGGAGATCCAAAGTCTATGGTCTGTAAATTGAATAAATCTATTTATGGTCTCAAACAGGCTTTCCGTCAATGGTATCATAAGCTTCGTCAAGTCATCATTTCATACGGTTTTGAGGTGAATGTCGTTTATGACTGTGTATATCACAAGTTCAGTGGGAGTAAATTCTTTTTCTAGTGCTATATGTCGATGACATACGGATGGCTAGCAACGATATAGGATTTTGCACGAAACCATGAGATTCATAACTTAGAATTATCTTGGGGACGCCTCTTTTGTATTAGGAATAAAGATACACGAAGATCTCTCTCGGGGTATCCTTGGATTATCACAAAAGACCTATATCGATAAGGTTCATGCTAGATTTGGCATGAAATATTGTGTACTAGAAAATACTCTTGTCGCTAAAGGAGACAAGTTTAGTCTCACTCAATGCTGCAAGAATGAGATTGGAAAATAAAGAGATATAGAAGATTCCTTATGCGTTGGCAATTGGGAGTCTTGTGTACACTCAAATATGTACGCGTCTGGATTTAGCGTTTATATTTGGAATATTGGATAGATAATTAAGTAACCCTGGGATAGATCGTTGGAAACCAGCTAAATGGGTTATGGGGTATTTACAAAAAACAAAATATTACATGCTCACATATTGGAAGATAGATCATTTAGAGATAATTGGGTATTCTGATTCCAATCAAGTTTTTAGTTTCTAAAGAGAGATTTCATAGTAAGATAGTATCTATAGAATACATGGGAACAAACTCCATAATTGCGGATCCGCTCACCCAAGGTTTGTCACCTAAGGTATTTCATGAGCATATTGTTCGTATGGGTGTGGTTTTATCTGATGATGTGCTAGTTTAGTGAGAGTTTGTGTTTATTAAATGTTGTTGTATTAGATACATATATTTGATTTCTACAGAATAAAGTTGATGGATTAAATTTTATTTACTCTGAATGTATTCTTTCTAATTGTAATCTCACTAAAGACTAAAATTGGACCAGTTGGAAATAGGCATGTCTGAGATCACATCGTATGTAATTTGCATGCTAATAATCCATATTTGATCTATGTCATTAAGTGTATTGGTATGGTGATAATTGTGGTTTAGTCACGACTGTATTATGATATAAGCTGCGGTAATTCCATTGCTAGTATATGAGATGGACCAGATTGTTTAAGAAGAAGTCCAAGGATAAAGAGCATACAGAGACGCGTCTAAGGAATTTTGTGATATAATTGTTTCAAGAATAATATGTAGCCCAAGTGGGAGATTGTTAAGAAATTTTATTTCCTAATCTATTTTGGGCAACATATTATTAACACAATTATATTTGCTATTTAAATTTAATGGGTTAAAATTAAGTGGTCTAATTAATTTGGGTAAGCCCATAGACTACTCAAAATAATGTGTGTTAAATGTGTAGATACCGAAAACAGTTGGGGTGATTAGGGAATTATGAGAACCCTAATCACACCATATAAATAGATAATATTAGGGTTATGGTCCCCAATATACCAAATCGTCTTGGCGGCTTCCTTCTCCCCATCTAGAAGTGAATCGTGAATCTCATTGAGGAATTCCAGAGATTTGGTTGAGGAAAATCGCGTACCCGCTCGATCCGTGTCTTTCTCGTGATCGATTATCACTAATTTCCGCACCGATAGTTAATTGATCGTAATGGATTCAGGTACACAAACTTATGTGACTAATATAGAACTTTTGATGATTCGACATGTTGTGTTATGTGTTATAGATTTAGATCTATAGGGATTAAATCCCAACAAAAAATACTAAACAAAAATATTATCAAACGATGTCTAATGTTTTTAACAAAAAATACAAGATTTGTTTTAGGTTGATGTAGGGCACAACTATGTTGACATTTCTTTAAATATTACGAACCTCTTTTAGATGTACATCTATGATTTTCAACGTGACTTGTATCGTGTACTTTTTAATTTAAATCTTTCTTCACTTTTTGTTTCACAAAACATAATTTTTAGCAGTGATGTGAATAGTCGATTTTAGTCCAGTTTTATATAAAATCAAAATCAAAACCGTCAGACATTTACCAAACCCAAATTGCAACCAAAATCGTTGTTTTTTTAAACAATTTTATAATCGAACCATTTTAATTTATACAAAATAAAACCAAAATGGCGAAACAATGAAATATTTTGACTTCATCAAATACTATTACGATAATTTTGTTAAATTTAATTAGTAAAATAAAAATAAAAATAAATTGACATTTGTTTCAATTATAGTTAGTAAATTGTTTCCTAAATGTGCATATCTAATGATGGAATTTTAAATTTTTAATTATGTATTTTATTTTATCTAGTTAATACCAATTTTAGAAAGTGTATATATAATTATTATAATTCAACATAAAATTAGAAGATGATATGGGAGAAACTTCTGCCTACAACTATTAAAGGCTTGACAGCTTTGGTAGGTTAAATTGAGTCAATGATCCGACCGGAAAGATATAATCTGATAATCATTCTGGGCTGAACATATCAGCCCATCGAGAAAAATACCTTAACGGTCCAATACATAAACAAAGTAGGCCCCACAAGGAGGCCTAATCATGGGTAATTAGAACTTACCGTAAAAAGGTCAGCAACCCAAGATCTCCACGTCCCCATGCATGTGGAATGTCGCAACTGACTAACTGTATGTTAGTTGTGAGATCACTGCTATATCCCATGTTTGATGGGAGAAAATCGTGGTTATATCCCATGCTAATAGAAGAGGATCGTGGAGAGGGAGACCTTACCAACAAAATGGCACAAACTGAGAAAGTTTATATAAAAGGAAGTTATCAACATATTATTTTTACGATTTAAGTATTTGAACTTTCACCCAAAAACAGACTAATTTATTCTCACGCCGAAAGTTCTTTGACCGACACCACACTAGTGTCCCTCTTAGAACTAATCAATTTTGCAGGTTAAATGAGAGGGTTGTGAAGGTTTTTAGCTCGTGTTTAATCCTTTGCATGTGCTAAAGATTTTTGATAATATCATTTGGCGCCGTCTGTGGGAAACGGATTGAAAAGCTTATCGTTGTAACAATGAGGTAACCACGAGCAAGATAAATAGGACCAAGACAAAGCAACGATGTTCCACCACTAGCCAACAATGAAGTTCATGTAGAAGCATTGGTTCAGGTGCATGTTAACCCTCCGCTAGAGGTGTAAACCAATGACTCGTGAATCGACGCTTTGATAGGAAAAATATCAGAAATGGTGGACGTAATCAAATGGATGGCACAACAGATAGCCAACAACACACCACAACCCTCTCCCATTAATAACAATTTGGGAGAAGAAGCGGAGTCTCCAGGATCTTCAGAAATGCCATCATAGGGAGAAATGGCTGTTCAGGGAGATGCAATCAACCAACCACCAGAAAGAAGAGTACTCTGCAAAACGGAGACCATTAATTCACATCAACAGCCCAGAAATAAGGAGGAGAGAGATCTTCCCCTAGATAAACTAGAAACACTGCTAAAAAAAACTGAGATGCCATTCACCTTTGACATATTGGTGGTACCACTCTCAGAGAAGTTCGACCCAACAATGTTAAAAAAATATTATGGGAAAACAGACTCTGTTGACCACATTCTCTAGTTCAGACACGTTATGGCTTTGTATGGAGCAGACAATTCTACGTTGTGTAGAGTTTTTGCCACAACCTTGACGGGGTCTGTTTTGGAGTGAGTGCTTATACAAGCTGCTGCCTGATTCTATGTCATCGTTCACAAACTTTAGGAAAATGTTTATCAATCGCTTCATAACCTACCAAAGGTTAATAAAGGGACCTGATTATCTGCTGGCCTTATGACAAGAAAAGGGAGAGTCCCTATGCCAGTATATGATCCGCTTTAACGAATAACTAATGTGTATTGAGGGTTGTGACACTAACCTCATTATCAACGTGCTTACTTCGGGGTTGCGCTATGGCAGATTCTAAGACTCCTTCACCTGGAATAACCCTAAGACAATGACTAAGTTGATGGAAAAAACTAAACCCCACATGAAGTTGGAGAATGTCAAATTTGCATGAAAAGGAAGGGTATTAACCAAAGATTACTGGTAGCGCGTAGATATATATCTACTTTCACCGCAAGTGTACTGGTTAAGTTTTAGTATAATGGGAAGAGTAGGGGTTGTCAATCCATGGTGGCGTGGTATTGGAATAATCTCTCAAGCTTTGGTGACTTGGTGAATAATTCCAACTTTGATAATCAAAGTCTGAAAAATTCCTCCAACAACCAAAGGGCTTCGTCTGCGGTTAGATCGTAGAAAGATAAGGTACCATTTCCTCCTTCTACCTTTGTTCTGGTTGCGAATTGTAACTCGTCGAGGAAATTCAATAGTTGACACTCCCTTGGGAAACCATGATTTGGGAACCGGAGTAACAACTCCTTGTAACTATCCCAAGCACAATAAAATGGCTCGAAGTCTTGTTGAAAGAATTGCATAAGTACCTGTTGATCTAATATCTCCAAGTACCCTTTAGGAAAATAAAAACAAAATTACAAACAAAAATTTATACACAAAAGAAATGCCTAAATTAAAATCAGGTGATTTACTCACATATCAACAATAATCTAAAACACAATCCTTTGCGATGGTTCCAATAACTTGGTTGCGCGTAGATACGTCGCTACTTTCACCACAAGTGTACGAATTAAGTTTTAGTATAATGGGAAGAGTAGGGATTGTCGTATCCACAGGAATTGGTTGATATTATCGTCGAGTACCGTGATTATCATAACCTAACTTTATCTAGGCGATAAAAATGGAGTTTATAACTAATAAATACTAAACTAAAATACTAATTTATCTAATTATACTATATTACTATATTGAGATATTTAGGGGAATAGATTATCTAGGGATTAACTTTATTTGCTTAAATGTGTTTGATCTCGTTTAGTTATCAATAACAGTATTCGACCTATCAGACAATCTCTGTATCATAAACTCATTCACTCCCTCTCCTAAATGACAAGTGAATGAATATGTGACTTCATGTTAATGCCGAAGTCCCCCTCTAGCATTTTTTAGAACACATAGTCACATGAGTCTTGCCCCAATGTCATGGATTGCACACTTTTTGAACCTTGCCTTTGTGCATGTTTTCCCACCGTTCTTCCATCAACTTGCTCTGATTACCTTGATTTTCAATCGTTTTAGCTATTTTTCAACCCAAACACATGTTTTGTACAAAAACAAATAAAAGCTAATTAAAACATAATAAAAATACTCTAAAACTATCAAAACCAACTTGGGAATGAATAGATAAATTACACCTATCAATCACCCTAGGCAACGCAAGAAAAACCACAACATAATAAAGGGTATTTGCTCAGACAGGCAGAAAGATCGTCCCAAAAACTCAGGTTCAAGACCGAATGCATGTTAAGACACAGATGCCAATCTCTAGGGTTTTGCATAAAATCTGTTTGTTGGAGGTGATTCAGTAGCCTTCTTAGATAAACACAAGGTCTAATAAAAAGAACAAGTAGAAGTATTGCGATTTTCACAATGACCATGGTTATGACACAGATGACTGCTGGGTGCTTAAAAAAGAGATCAAGCAACTAATTGACATGGGTCAATTGCGTGGCTATTTGCAAGAGGGTTCAAAAGATAGGAAGAAATCCAAAAGCAAAAACCCTCATGAAAGTCGTGGAAAGGAGTACAAAGATGATGGTCCTAGCAGCAATCATGAATCGCGGTGATCTGATTGTCAAGCCGTCTCTTCGTTCCGCCTGCTTGAAAGATGGTAGATAGATAGAGTACAAAAAACAATCAAAGGAATGCAGTCATATACATGATAAACGCTGCTGGATCTGCTATGGGAGAAACCAATAGTGAACGAAATAGAAAAATTTGTGACACAGCGTTAGAACACTGTTACGGGAAGCAATGTCAGCGACCATGAAGCCAAGACCAGTTATCATCTTCTCTGATAAGGATTGCAAGAGAATAGTACATTCACATGAAGATGCCCTGGTTGCAACTATTTGGATCTCCAGTTTCGAAGTGAGAATAATCTTGATTGATATTGGAAGCTCTGCCAATGTCATCTTCGTGAACACATTGAAATAGATGGCAGTGCCCAGCTTAGATGTTGGGTCAACCTAGACTGTTACGGTAGGATTCAACGGGGACATCAACTTTCCCAAATGAAAGATCACCTTGTCAATCATGACTAACAAGGAAGAAAATGGGTACACTAAGGCCACAAAGTTCATGGTAATAGACTCCTCATCTCCTTACAATGCAATATTGGGGCAACTATGGCTGCATGCAACAAAGGCTTTGGTATCAACGTTCCACCAATGCATTAAGTATGCAAAAGATGGAGCGGTGGCAATGATACGTGGAGGCCAGGTAGCATCCAGTCAGTGCTTTGTAATAGTTTTGAAGGGGAAGAAAAATACCTTACAGAAATTAAAGGCACAGAAAGAAGAATCTCCACCGAATGGCTCAACTTAGGAGATCGATGATTTTAGAGAGCATCTTAGTGTTCTCTAACCTGTTGAGCAAGTACGGGGGACTACCTTTAAAAAAGGAGTGCAGAAACTGATGATATGGGAATCCCTAAGCTAGATTAAGGCAGAGAAGTTCAGGAAGCTGCTGAAAAAAACCTAGACGTATTTGTTTGTGCTCTAGAAGACATGAAATGGATCAGCCCTGATATGGAAGTCCACCAGCTTGATATCTCTAGGTCTTACCCACTCGTTAGGTAAAAGAGGAGGGCATATAGCCCTGGAAAAAAAAGAGGTGATCGAATCTAAAGTACAGAGATTGCTTGCAATTGGCCACATAAGGGAAGTGATATACCCGAAATGGTTAGGCAACCCAATTCTTGTTAAAAAGAAGAATTGGAAGTGGAGAATGTGTGTGGACTTCACCAACCTCAACCAAGCATACCCAAAATACTACTACCCAATGCCAATGATAGACCAAATGGTGGACGCAACAATAGGGCACGAATGACTGACCATGATGGATGCTTATTTAGGCTATAATCAAATTCAAATGGACAAGTAGGATGAAGAAATAACGACGTTCATCATTCTACAAAATATATACTGTTACAAAGTAATGTCATTTGGTTTGAAAATGTAGGAGCAGCTTATCGACGACTGGTGAACTGCATGTACTGAGATCAAATTGGAGAAAACATAGAGGTCTATATAGACGATAAGCTGGTCAAAATCTCCAAGAAGAAAGACCACCTGAGGCATTTAGAAGAAACTTTTGCTATACTGAGGAGGTTCAAAATGAAGCTGAACCTAAAAAAATACACATTCGGTGTAGCATCAGGTAAGTTTCTGGGCTTCATGGTGAACCAATCAGGGATCATGGTGGATTCAGGATAGATAGAACCCGTCCAAAACATGAAGTCCCCCAAAACTATAAAAGAAGTCCAAGTGCTGAGGGGAAGGTTGGCGGCCCTAAATAGATTTATCTCCAAATTTACTAATAGATGTTTTCTTTTCTTCAAAATCTTGAACGAAAGAAATTTTTTTAGTAGGATAAGGATTGTGAACAGGTGTTGCAATCCATCAAAGATTACTTGGGCTCAATTGAAAAGCTAGCCAAAGTAAACCCAGAAGATGATCTCTACTTGTACTTGGCTATAACTTCAGTCGCAATAAGTGCAACGCTGGTAAAAGATTACCCAGGAAGGAAAAGACCACTTTATTGCATAAGCAAGTCACTAGACCCAGCTGAGACTCGCTATACTAAACTGGGAAAGCTCTTCTTGGCTCTGGTAATTTTAGCTCGAAAGTTGAGGTCGTACTTTCAAGCACACGAGATCAATGTATTGACCTCTTGTCCCCTTAGAGAAATAATGCATAGACCAGAGGCCTCCATATATCTCATAAAATGGGTAGTAGAAGTTGGTGAGTTCTTCATCAAGTATAAGCCCAGAACTGCAATCAAACGACAAGCTCTGGCGGATTTCATTTCTGAGCTGACTCCTCCAGGTGAAGTTGTAACAAAATATGGAGAATGCCCTTTCTAGTCAGTTGCGCTGTGGAAGCTGTGGGTAGATGGAGATTTATACATGAAGGGATGTGGTATAAGCATAGTCCTACAAACATTGGAAGGAGATCAACTAGAAAGAGCTGTGCAACTTGGTTTTCATGTAAGACCCGATCTTATATGTGCATACTTTTATTTGTATTTTTATAACATTTAGAAAGTATTTGGGTTTAATATGTTATTTTAATTTCAACTAAATATGTTTAGGGGTTATTATGATATTTAAAAATTTTAGTTTTAAGAAATTTGTGGAGGGTATTTTAAAGTGTTAATTTTAACTATTGGGCTTAAATTGATACTTAAGATTCAAGTTGGGGGTATATGTAAAATTTATTGAATTAGTTGACAAAATTTTGATAAGGAATAGACACATGGCAACACTGGGCAAAAGAAGAAGAGAAATCTTTATGATTAAGGCATTAACAATGAACAGATTCTCTCTTCTCATATATGTTGATTGAAATTTACCATTTCTATTTTTTACTTTTCAAACTCTCTCTTTCTTCTCTTTTGGATATTGACCACTTGAACTTAAGGTATTTTTTCCTTCCTTTTTATTTGTTTGATTTTCAAATAACATACGTGTAAGTATATATATATATATAGGTTTGAAAAAAAATATATGTTGGGTTCAATTTTATATTTATATATATACATTTAATTTGTGAAGAATTTAATTTAAAATAAAATATTGTCAATTTGGTTAGAATGATATGTTTAGTATTTTGACTAGTAGATTTTATTAATAGTTAGTTAATGTTTTTCTGCAAACTAAATTATTAACTGATAAATTTATAATTGTAGTAATAGTATTTTTGTTTGTACAGTTAGTATTGACTTATGAAATTGGGCATTTAATAATTTTATATAATTAAAAAAAAATTGGGAATGAGAAAATTTCATTTTAGTATCACGTATTTCACGTAGTGTATATTATATTTATTTAGATTCTTAGTTTAGGCAGTGTCATTATTAGGTTCACAAGCGGGGTCAACTTTGTCAGTGTTACGACGATTGTCTGAAAAATATGGTAACTATCGAAGTGAGTGTACTGTCTTCTAGGTAAATTACCAAATTATATTTTTGTATTAAATTGTAAAAAGAAAATATTTTTTAAATTGGATGGATTTATAACTGTAGACGGATCAAGTAAAAAGTTGATTGTGGAAAAATGGTTTTTATTATTATACCTATACGCCATAGTGTAATCCCGACAGAAGGGCATGTCCTGTAGAATGTTGTTGGTCCTAACAGGAGGGCATGTCCTGTAGGACATTATGTTGTAACCTGATAAGATGGCAAGTCCTACAGGTGGTTGATATCTGTTGTTGTTGTTGTTGTTGTTGTTTTTGACGACGATGGTTATCATCACGATATGGTGGTTTTTACCACGTGTTGGCTCCTATTATTGGAGATATTAAATGGACCTGACACTGATAGTCACCTTAGATGACATAGTTGTATAGATTACGGTACCGTTGTAACTTCCGATCGAGAGGTGAAACAATCCTATGACAAGTAGGAAAATATGTGTGCGGTATTTTATTATATATCAAAATAATTTGATTGGTTGGTTTAAATGCCTTATTTTATTGTAATGATAGTTGTGAAATTTTATTACAGCCTACTATCTATTATATATTGAAAAGTGGTATTTGATAAATATGCTTTATCCATGTAAATTGTTTTTATATTACGAAAACAGCACACCTATAAAATAGTTGGTCTCATGTACCTCAGCTAGATATGGGTCCACTACTGGCGCTAGGTAGAGTCCGAAAATATAGTGAGTTTTATTTTGATGGTTGTCAAGCTAACTGTTGGGAGTGAGTGGTTGAAATATTTTTATAATCTTGTTTAAAAAAAGACGGATTTGTATGAATGCTAAAATTTTAAATTGGAAAAAATATATTATTATTAATTTTATCAAAGTGGTGCAGCGGAAGGATGGTGGTGGAATGGTTTGTCTTTTGTCTCCATTTCTCATTGGGAGAAACCTAGTGACGGCCCTGAGAAATCGGGTCGTTACATTTCGAACCTCTAACAATGAATTAGAGTATGGAACAGTAATCACTGGGATGACTCTTGCCAAAGGATTAGGAGCTCAGAATCTAGAGGTGAGATTAGAGTCACAAATGGTAGTTATCCAGATAAACGGAGTATACACGGTGAATAAAGAAAGATTACGCCTTTATGTAAAGAAAGTAAAAGAGCTAACCACTTCACTCCAAAGCTGCAAGTTCGAAGTTGTTCCAAGAGCTAAAAATGAGAAAGCTAATGCACTGTCTGTACTAGTGTCTTCATTTGGACTAGATCAACGGACTGAAATGGTGGAATTCCTTGAGCAACCATCGATAATAGCCCTAACCAACCTTTGCGCATGCATAGATGAACTAGATCAAGAAGAAGACTGGAGAACACCTTTAGTTCAGTGTCTAAAGGAAGGAACTCTACCAGACGATAAAGAGTCAGCCTCCATGGCGTAGAAGACAGCGCAAGCATCTTCTAGGGCATGAGATGAGGGTGCTCTTCGGAGAGGGTCTTTGTTACTGTCACTAAGGCGCGAAAGTTCTCACCCAGCTCAATCTACTGTTGCCTCTCATTTTGTAAAGCCTTAAAAGAGGAGGATGGTGACGGCGATGACAAAGAAGAAAAGACTCTATGAAAATTCAAGCAAAGAAGTAGAGAACATTTGGGTTTGTGTGAAACTCCAACGCATGGTTTGGCTTTAAATTTCTAAACCAATGAAGAAAAAACTAACAAAGAAGTATAAATAAATCATAAAAAATATACATTTACGACAAATAAGTGATATGTACTGACGAAAGACATACGATAATCAAAACAGTGTATTTCTAATACTAATTGGCGGCTACTGTTTAAAATAGGTCATAATTACAAAAGGTATCATCAATATAGAAAAAAACTACAGGCATTAAAAATTGAAAAGACAATCATAAAATCAGATTATGGAACTCTGATATGCAACATCTGGTTGGCCAGAGATCTGAAGATTAGCAAGAGTAGAGGTAGTATCACCAGTCAGAGCTTGGGCTCGATCGTTATCTACTGGTTGATCTGAGGACTACAGCGTTGGATGGAGAATTAGATTAGGGATGAGTTAACCAAAATAACAGGTTGGATTTGAGTTGGCTGTAGGTACCTTAGTGACTAATGTGAGGGTTGAAGGAGGCACTTTACTTTCAGCATAAGGCACATCTCTTTCAGCATTAGCACATTTTCCCTATTCAACAGCAACGCCTTCTCCCTCTACTTCTTCCTCTACCTATTTCTCCAAGAAGGAGAAGTTGATCTCTGGGTGCTTCCTTACCACTAGGCCCTAGCAATGGTAATAACCCACCAACTGAATACTCTTTGCCATAGACTTAAAATATTCCCAAAACTGGGTAATCGTCTCTTTATTCTCTTTCGTCTTCTCTGCCATCTCTAGTGTTAGCTTTTCTATTGCCTGAAAATGATTAGACAATCTTAGTTCTAGCCCATCAGACCTGAGTTTCTCCTTATTTAGCTCAGTTGAGATTTGGATTTTCTCGTTCTCTAGGCACTGGAAGGCATCATCTCTGGCCTGGAGGGCATCATCTCTAGCTTGGAGAGTAGTATCTTTGGTTTGGAAGTCAGCCCTCAGAAGATCTATCTCCAACCATGATGAGCTGACCTATTTTCTCATAACATAGATCTCTTCCTTTAGAGTAGAGTTCTCCGCCTGAAACTTGTTGCTCTCTGTAAGGAACAATTGGTTGCTCTTCTATAGCGCTTCACGTTGTGCATTGGCGATGTGCAGCTTAGTGATAGGTGTAGAATACCTATCTACTTCTAAATTGAATTTGGTAGTTTTCGAGTGTTTTATTTATATTTAATTGCATTTTAGTTTGTTTTTAGTTAATTCAGGTGTAGGGACGCAAACAAGCGACAAACAAGCGAAAACAGTGGGAAAATGGTAAAGAAATGATGAAAAAAATAAGGTTTCAAGATCACAAGAGCCACCGCCGCGGTGAGATTGCAGAGAGTGCTGAAAAAAAAAACAAGAACCACCGCTTAGGCGGAGAAAACCACTGCCTATGCGGAGAAGCGTCAGAGAGTTAGAGTGTGTTTATGTGCTGCTCTACCGCCTAGGCAGTGAACCATCAGAATGTTTGTGTGCTAGTCCATCGCCTAGGCGGAGAAAACCACCGCCTAGGCAATAAGCAAACCGACTTAACCTCTGCCTAGGTAGAGAAAACCACCGCCTAGGTAGTTAGCTTTGCACAAAGGAAAATATCTTTTAGATATTTTTGAAACCTTAGACCTATAAATACCATGCTCCCACATCCATTGAAGACACTTGGGAGGTCTGGACACTATTGGACACCCCAAACCTTAGGAGGTGATCCTTGGCCATTCTTGAAGAAGAGATTCATCATCCGAAAAAGAGGAAACATTGGCGGATCGATCTTTGGCGACAGTGGATCACTCCACTTTAAGATTTGATCTTTCTCTCTTTATTTCTCTCTTCGTAATTTAATGTTTTATTGTAAATGGTGATGAATATCTCTTGTATTAATGCTTATATGGTCAAGATCACGATAGATTAGATAAATATTAGTTAGGGATCGTTGTAGTTGTGTAAATACAAGTTTGATGGAATATACGTTTTCTTAACGGTTGTTTGTGTTTAAATCCGATTGTGTTCATCATTTTATAACGAATTTAATATGCTTGTTAAGGTATGAGGGTTGGATTTGAGAATAAGGGGTTTGACACTCAGGAGAGATAACCCCGTATTCGAACTAGGGTAAACACATCATTACGATCTAACGACCCGGGAGGGTTTTAGTTAGTGTGCAATCGATGACGTTGGGATAAGACTCACGCGGCCTAGAGTCGTTAATACATTGAGGAGGACCTCTTCATTGACACGAAATCGCGTATTCCCCCGTCTTACACTCAGAAGAGGTGGCGGATGAGTTTTAGAACCGAGATTATTGGATACCATAAACTCCGTTATTGTTAACTAAAATGGAGTCAAACATATATTAAGTGAACGAAATTAATCCCTAGGTAATCAACTTAGTTAGGATTAACCCACTAATTGTAGTTTAACTTAGTTTTAATTAGTTTAATTTTAAAATCATTTATTTAACCGTCTGGATAATAGGAGACTATGCCAATTGCGGTATTCAATTATTCAACCCGTCCCTGTGGGAACGATATCCGATCCTAAAGATCCACTATATTAAAACTAGACCCCGTGCACTTGCGAGTAGTCAATACACAAGCGTGTGACAAACGCCTCGACGTACACTCAGCTTTAAACTTCTCATGAGACGACTTCTCTATAACCAGGTCAGTCTCAAGAGAGACCTTCTGTTCCTAAAGAACACGAATGTCCTCTTCCAGGCGACTGGATTTAATTAGCTAATGTATGAATTGAGTATCCAACTCAGTCACATCACCAGAACTTCCTGCAAGTGCATGAAAAATATGGATGCTCTGCAAAACAATGGCAATTGATTAGAAACCAATGTAACAGCTTAGGAAATCCAAAAGTTATTAGGTAAGGAGTCAATTACCTAAACGAGTACATAAACCAGGGTCCTAAAGAGCTTAGCCCAGCTACGGCTCCTAATCTTGGCCTGGCTCTAGTCCTAGGACTGCTCGAACATGGCCTTAATGGCATTGTCGAAGATCTCCTAATGGTTAAAAATTGAGGGATCTGCCTCCTTCAACAGGTGGCACATCTACTCACAAGACATGCCACGACTGCTTGAAGAAGTAGACATCCCATGATTGGAAGCAGTTGTTGTAGGGGGAAGTGGCTAAGTGTTTGTTAAATAAGGCTTTGCAGCACGGTTGATGGAAATCCCAGCTGCACGGGTTACAAGCTCCAACCCCCTAATCTTTGTAGGAACTGGAAATTGGACAAAAGGAATTAGCACAAAGACAACCCCATGATATCGTCTAGTCAATGGTTGAGAATCATCACTATCAGAATCCGCAAGAAGAATAAGCTGAGGACGGGGAGCTGCTGGATGAACTGTAGCTGGTTGAGTAGCAGGCTGAATTATAAGCTTGGTAGTAGCTTGAGCAGCAAGCTGAACAGCGGGAGGAGTAGTAGACATAGCAGTAGCCTAGGCAGTAGGCTGAGGTGCTGGCTATCCAGACGGTCGAAAAGGCTTCTTAAATGGTCTTTTTCTTTTCTTCCCAAGTTCACCTCTTGCAGACAATTGAATTTGGACTTATCCATTACTGGCTAAATAAATGGGTTGGAAGCAAGAACCTTGCAGGATCTTATTTTTGGGAATAGGAGCCTCCTCAATTCGTCCTCAAATCTGGGGTGGAAGGCAAAGATTTTTGCAGGCTTCTTCACTTGCATAAGATAATCAAAGAAGATATCAAGACCACTATTGCGAAACTTACGAGATCAATTGCAAAGAAAACATAAGTAAAAGGAAATTACTAGGGTAGTTCAAATACTTCAGCACAACTAGAGGCTACCCTATTTTCTTAGGAGAAAACTCCCAATTACCTTTGAAGAAGAGGCATCGCCTCGGCTAATCTCCATCACTGCAGAAAGAAGGTCAGTAAGGAAGGAGAACTTATTAATGGTTGAGTAATAAAATCTCCCAATGTAAGAATTTTTTTTGAAGGAACAGACACTCCTAATCATATCTACAGTAAGGGTTCACCCAAGAAAATCTGTAGTTCCCATGATCTGACGAAAGCTCTTGGGGGTTAATTGGGCAGGGATAATATTTAATTGGCAAAAAATATTGCGAAGAAAAAGAGTGAAAGAAAGTGTGAGGCCATATTCAAATATTCACACAAAGAGACATATTTCATCGTCTTTGGCATTATAGAGACGTTTGTCTTCGGATGGAACCCTAATATAAATAGACGAAGGAATACCACATTACTCTCGGAATAGATCAAGCCATTTGTTCGGGACAGAATTAGTACCAAGATCTCTCCACTTAAATGAGGAATCGGTGGACTGAGAAGCATGAGTAAGCATTGTCTGCTCCACAAGGGGATTCAATGACAAACCAGCCTCAACCAGACTGTTTGATGGACTCAACAACATTTCAAACAGAACAATAAAAAATCAAAAGAAGAATATGAACAAACTACACAATCAAAATATTAGAAGAAGACGAGAACTTACACGAACGGGAGAGGTGATTTTTTGTCTCTCTTCTTTGAATCGTCATGAAAGTCATAAGGGAAAATGATATGGGAGAAACTCCTGCCTACGATTATTAGAGGCTTGAGAGTTTTGGTGTGTCGGATTGGGTCAATGATTCGACCCGAAAGATATAACCCGATAATCATTCTTGGTTGAACACATCAGCTCACCAGGAAAAAGACCTTAACGGTCTAATAGATAAACAAAGCCGGCCCCGCAAGGAGGCCCAATCATGGGTAATCAGAACCCATCGTGGAAAGGCCAAGAAAAGTTTAAAAGCCCAAGATCTCCACATTCCCCATGCATGAGGAACATCACAACTGACTAACTGTATGTCAGTTACAAGATCATCGTTATATCCCATGTTTGATGGGAGAAGATCGTGACAATATCCCATTCTAATAGGAGATGATCGTGGAGAGGGCGACACCATACAAGTGTCCCCCATAGAACTAGTCGGTTTTGCAGGTTGAAAGAGAAGGTTGTGAAGGTTTTTAGCACATGTTTAATCTTTTGCACACGCTAGGGATTTTTTACAACATCAGAAGATATTTTTTTCAGGATTAGAAAATAATGCTTTTATTTAATTGTCCTGGATTTCACTTCATATTTAATATACTTGAATAAATTCTTAATTTTATAATGGTATTATAACGCTCAATAGATGAAGTAAAATTTTAAATGCGGAAAATAATTTTTATTATTATCCTACTATGCCACAGAGTATAACCAACATGTGGATAGTCCTGCGAAATTGTGTATGACCCGACTGAGGTTATTCCTATGAGAGGTCTGATATATGTTGTTAATTATCAGTGTGATATTATGATTTATACTATACTTTTGCTTCTACCACTTGAATGGCCCTAATTATAGGAACCTTAGATTGCTCAGATGTATCAGTTATGATACTGTTATAACTCCCGTTCGTGATAAAAATGATCCTATGTCTAGTATGAAAGTATGTGTGCGACATTTTATTATATAAAACTAAGAATGACCATTTGATTAAAATTGAGTTGTTTCATTATTATATTTATGAGATTTTTATATTGCTCAATGTGTGACCATACTCTAATTTTGAAATTGGGTTCCGATAAATGTAATTGATTCATAAATGGTTTTTATATTATAAAGGAAGTATATGATAAAATATTTCATATTAGGTGATCCAAGTAGATATTGGTCCACTACTAGTCTTAGATAGATTTAGGGACATGGTTTGACTTTTAAGGCTATCTTTGGAGCAATTGTCGGTCATATAGATGTTTGGTTTTTTGTGGTTTTGTAGATTTTTGTTTTTTTTTAATTAACTATTTTGTTTTTTTTTAATTAACTATTTTTTTTTTAATGGGTGTAGCCTGTTTTGGTTAGCTAGATGTGATATTTGGTATGGTCGTCCTTCTACACTAATGTAGCGTAAAGCTTATGTGAAAATCTAAAACTTATTTTATTTGAAAGTCTAATATATATGTTGTGTATTTACGTTACACATATTAGGTAGGTGATGTCAGGTCGAGATCGCGCTACGCCTCTAGTGTGGGGCTTGTGGTGCTTTGTGACAAAAACAAGTCACCTACAATACACCTATTTTTTTTAAGAGACATTTTCCGTAAAGGTGGCAAGTGAAATGTTGAAAATGCAAATAACATTCCCTTAGAATAATTGGGTGCACGTCAATTGACTATTTGTTTTCCAAAATTGCAATGGAGTTATTGATTTGGACTTAAGTGGGATGATTACGAAACATCATGGTGTAATGTGTAAAAATTGAAACAATGAGGAACAAAGTAAAGTAATGGTCAACTTTTGGGTGCAAAGTGTCAAAATCCCTTTTTAGTATGATTTTGTTGGTGAATGGTGAGCTACATTTTCTTGCAAGGTTTTTAGGAATAGTTATGTATAGTACAAGCAGAAAAAATCCTTTGGTACAGCGTACAAGGTACAATCAAAACCATTATCGGCGTGCTAAGTTAAGGCTGTGATTTGCATGGTTAAAAGGGTTGGGATCCGCCGGCTGCCGGAGAGATCTTAATTATCAACTTTCCGATGGTTAACGTACGTGAAGAATAGTGAATACACCTTCTATTAGAAAAAAGGTTAAATCACAAAAATCTGTGGTAACTCCTTGGTAAATCAATGTTTGTTGTCCTAAAGTATCAACCATAGTCTTATAACTGTCGACCGGAATGATCGCCATCTCTGAGGTCTGGGTATTGACTCCAAGTGATCAAGCAGCACGTGAGTACCCTAATTTGTTCGCCAACTCATTTTATTGATCTGATAACGCGGCGCGAACGACCTGGGTACTAGCCAAAGCGGCCGAATCGTCAACATCTGAGCTGGAGTTCGTCGGAAATGCCTCCGTTGCACCCAGTGTCTTGGGATTTTGTTAGTCACTGAGGAAATTAGATGAGCCACCTTGGTCGTAGATATAAGTTAGGGACGAATCCTGGGTCTCCGTCTAGCTCTCGGAGTATCGCCACGGAAGAAGTCTTCGAGCTTTGGAACCGGCGATTGGTGGATTTGGGAGTCCACAAATGTGGTACGAATGACAAATTCACCAGCACTAATGTCTTGATCATCTCCTTTCGAAAAAATGGCCGGAACCTTCGGGTTCTCTCATCCTGAAAAGAATCGTGAAAAGAGAAGGCTGAGCGCCGTTTGGTTGCTCGGGAAATGAAAGAAACTAAAACGGCTAAGGGAAAAAAAAAATGAAAACTAGGAAATTTCCCGACAAAAACCTCCAACTCATACAATTCTACTGTGTTGTTTCTACGAACATATTAAAGGCATCTCCAAAGATTCTCAAATATATATGTAATCAATTATATTATTGTTGGCATAGAAATTATCAACCAAATTGCAGTGGCTTGAATAACAGGAAGATGATGATGAGCTATGGAAAGGAGTGAATTGTTGGATTTTTCCTAAAAAATCCTCAAGATTATGGTCCATTCTTCCATCATTTTAAGAAGGTGGATCAACTTCCTCCAACCACCTTTGAATTCAAGTCATGAACACTCTCCTCTTTTGTAGATCATGGCCACCACTACAAGAGTGGGTTAAGTGGGTTACAAAACGTGGGTTCATGGATAGCTAACTGTCCACTATCTTTTTGCACGTCCAAAACCGACTCTTTGATGGGAAGAGCCTATATAAAGGGGCTGTGGATGAGGTTTTGGTTCCCTAAGCCTACAATCTCATTTAGAAACAAAAATACACTATCAAACCAAGATTGACTGAGGTTTAGAAGAGCCTTAACCCGAAACCAACATTTCCCGTGATCTTGAGCAACCGAGAACAGCAATGGCTAGAGGTACGCATTGACCTGTTCATTTTTTTTTTTTTTAATTTCTGCATTGACCTAATTACTTATTTTATATGCATGAGCACGTTTAGATCGTTAAAATTTATCCCACAGTTGGTATCAGAGCCATTTTTGCCTCTGTCTTGTTGTTCTCGCATATTGTATCATGAGTTTTCATTAATGACCATAATTGGGTTTTCCGAAAACTTCAATATTTTTGGGAAATTTTTGTATATAAAATTCTATGTTTCATTACGAGTTCAACGATATAAATTTCGTGAAATTTAGACTCGTGATCAATTTTATATGATTTTTAAAGATAAGAAAAACGTCTGCTCCTTTCTGTTCGAACCTTCTGATCTAGGTTAGAGCTTAGGAAGAAGAAGACTGTAACGGCGTCGTTTTGATAACTTGGCCAATCAGCATAAGTGTTAAATTATAATTTATTACCGCATTTACATATCACGGGCATTGTGTTGGTTCAGTGGAGTTGGCTCCTTAAGTCATGGTGCCAATCGCATTTAGGTCCAGGGTTTGAATTCACTCGGTTACAATTTTGTAGCATTTTTTTTTTATAATAACAAAAGGCTTTATAACAGTGTGCCTAAGAGAGTACGAACCCTAGCCCTATAAGATATAGTTAGGTTGGCACAGCGAACAGAACACATCATGAATGTTGATGACAATTTCTCACGTTTTTCATTTATTAATGGCAAGTCAGCGTGCATTATTCATTGAAATTAATTGTATGTTTAACATTTGTTAATTATTTTACATACAATATGGAGGCTAAATAATGCACATTCACTCGAGGCAATTTAAATTTTGGACATGCATGCGTTTATATTATTTATCATGTTATTTTGTGTGTATAATTTATTATTTTATTATACATGCAATATTAAGTTGAATAATATTAGTACACTGATGTTCAATTTTTGTTATTGCTTATAATTTATGCAATAAGTTTGGACCATTATTATTTAATTTTGA
The DNA here is from genome assembly GCA_016647705.1 of Eucommia ulmoides. Lineage (NCBI taxonomy): Eukaryota > Viridiplantae > Streptophyta > Magnoliopsida > Garryales > Eucommiaceae > Eucommia > Eucommia ulmoides. Next base: position 51,203,615 of record CM028339.1, on the reverse strand, counting down.
GTGATCCATATAATTTTAATTAATTAAAGAGTAGCCACAACATCTTTAGTTAATTAGAATTATATATTAAGTATTAAGGATCACATTATGATTATTATGAATTATTTAATTTTTGAGTGATCTATATAATTTTAATTAATTAAAGAGTAGCCACAATATCTTTAGTTAATTAAAATTATATATATTCAGTATTAAGGACCACATTATGATAAAGTATGAATGATTTAATGTTGAGTGATCAATATGATTTTAATTAATTAAAGAGTAGCCACAATATCTTTACTTAATTGAAATTATATTAAGTATTAAAGATCACATTATGACATTAATTGTGGTTAATCATGCGTAATATAATAAATCTTATCCCATAGGAATTTTTATTATATTTGCATGATTAATTAGGATAAAATATCAAATTATATTTGTTAATTTACCCACAGGAATTAAGAAATGAACATAATTTGATAGTTTTATTATAAGGTTATAACTGAATCTAATTGAATTAGAACTTTAGCCCACATGCAAGTTTTATGTCACTAGATTCTTAAATTTTGGATCATGATTTACATTGGTAAAACATGATATAAGTTTATATGTCTCAATTTTAATTATAAGCATGTATATTTAATTTTATGCAGTCATGCAACCTGCGAATTTCTCTTATATGAAATGTGACATTCCCGAATTGAGGGGTGATAATTATAAGATTTGGAAGGAGATAATTCTTCTTTAATTGGGGTGGATGGACATTGATTATGCTATAAGAAAAGACGAACCAATCATTACTCCGACTAGCACTCCAGATGAAATTGCTCTTTATAAACGTTGGGAGCGATCCAATCGCCTCAGTATGATGTTCATAAAGACCAAGATCTTTGCTGGTATTCGTGGTTCTGTCGATCAGCATAACAAGGTCAAGGAATTGCTGAAGATTATTGATGAACAATTTGAGTCTTCGGATAAGGCACTTGCTAGTAACCTGATTATGATGTTTTCAACCCTGAGGCTCACTACTGTGAGAGGTGTGCGTGAGCACATCATGCACATGAGGGACATTGCGGCTAAATTGAAAACACCTGAGGTTGAGATGTCTAATTATTTCCTTGTGCACTATATTTTGAACACTCTTCCACAACAATATGAACCCTTCAAAATATCCTACAATACACATAAGGATAAGTGGTCAATCAACGAACTTCTGACCATGTGTGTTCAAGAGGAGGGAAGGCTGTCAATGGAATTGGGAGAGAGTGCATTAATGGTAACGGAAGGAAAGAATCAGAGACAAGCCAAAAAGAAAGGGAAAGGTGAAATACCACCCCAAGGTGGAATCAAAAAGGAATCCAAGTGTTTTTTCTGCAAGAAGAAAGGACACATGAAGAAGGATTGCACTAAATTCCAGAAATGGCTTGAGAAGAAAGGTAAATCAATCTCATTTGTTTGTTATGAATCTAAAATAGTTGATGTTATTTATAACACATGGTGGATTGATTCTGGTTATACAATCCATGTTTCAAATATCTTGTAGGGTATGTGAAACCTAAAGAAGCTAATGCCAAGTGAGCAATGCATTTATTCAGGAAACAAAATGCGTTCACATGTGGAGGCCGTTGGAATATACTATTTAGTTTTAAGTAGTGACTTTATTTTAAATTTAGAAAGACCTTTTATATTCCAAGTTTATCTAGGAATTTGATTTCAGTTTCAAGACTTGTGCCTTTGGGTTATTCCTTTAATTTTTATGAGACATCTTTCAGTTTGTTTTATAAATCTAATATTGTTGGATCTGGAACATTGTCTGATGGTCTTTTCTCTATTGATTTACAAAATTATGCCACTAATAATGCTATGCATGTTCACACTAGTATAAAACGTTGTGTTATGAATGAAGAATCCTCTAATTTATGGCACCGGAGATTGGGATATATCTCCATACAGAGAATTAAGAGATTAGTAAATGATGAAGTTACTTAGTACTTTAGATTTTACTAATTTTGAGACTTGTGTGGATTGCATTAAGGGAAAGTAGACCAACAAGTTCAAGAAAGGTGCAAAAAGGAGTACATAAATATTAGAAATCATACATTCAGACATCTGTTGTCCAGATATGGACATACATGATCCAAAATATTTTATCTCTTTCATAGATGATTACTCACGATACATGTATATCTACTTGCTTCATAACAAGAACGAAGCATTGGATACCTTTAATATTTTTAAGGCTGAAGTAGAGAAGCAATGCAAAAAGAAAATTAAGATTGTGAGGACTGATAGAGGTGGAGAATATTATGGCAGATATACCGAGAATGGACAAGCACTTGGTCCATTTGTGAAGTTCCTTCAAGAGCATGGGATAGTTGCCCAATACACCATGCCTGGTTCCCCAGACCAGAATGGTGTGGCAGAAAGAAGAAATCGAACTTTAATGGACATGGTTAGGAGTATGCGTAGCAACTCCAAACTTCCTGAATTCTTGTGGACTGAAGCTCTTAAAACAGTAGTGTATATATTAAACCGAGTTCTAACCAAGACTGTCCCAAAGACGCCATTTGAATTATGGAAAGGTTGGAAACCGAGTTTGCGATATATGCGTGTTTGGGGATGTCCGTCTGAAGTAAGAGTTTACAACCCACAAGAGAAGAAACTGGACCCAAGGACTCTAAGTGGATATTTTATTGGATATGCCGAAAGATCCAAGGGGTACAGATTCTATTGTCCATCTCATAGCACTAGGATTGTGGAGTTAAGAAATGCAAAGTTTTTTGAGAATGACTTGGTTAGTGGGAGTGATCATTCTCAAGACATAATTTCTGAGAAAGATCATATTAATGCTTAACCGTCATGCTCAAGAGACAAATTGATTGTCATTCACACCCCTCAAGTCTGAACGGGTGTTGGACAACCAATTGCAGAAACTCCACAAATTGCTGATAACGATCTAGTAGATTAAGTTGTTGATGAGGAACAACAAGAAATTGTTGATCTACCAGTTGAACAACAAGTTCCTCGAGAAGATAGTGATACAACATTAAGAAGATCTACCAGAATGAGGAAATCAACAATATCTAGTGATTATGTTTTGTATCTACAAGAATTAGACTTTAACGTTGGAGCCGAAAATGATCCTGAAACGTTTTCACAAGCCATGAACTGCAAAGAATTGAAACTGTGGTACGATGCTATGAAAGATGAGATAAATTCTATGGCATAAAACCGAGTCTGGGATCTCGTTAAGTTGCCTGATGGTGCAAAAGCTATTGGATGTAAATGGGTCTTCAAAACAAAGAAAGACTCATTAGGCAACGTTGAAAGATATAAAGCAAGACTCGTTTCTAAAGGATTCACTCAAAAAGAAGGAATCGATTACAAGGAGACTTTTTCTCCTGTGTCTAAGAAAGATTCTCTTTGTATAATTCTAGCATTAGTTGCACATTTTAACTTAGAGTTGCAACAAATGGATGTGAAAACGGCATTTATCAATGGAGGCCTAGAGGAAGAGGTTTATATAAAACAACCAGAAGGATTTTCCTCTAGTGGTGGTGAGCATTTGGTGTGCAAGCTTAAGAAATCCATATATGGTATAAAACAAGCTTCTCGTTAATGGTATTTAAAGTTTCATGATGTTATCTCTTCATTTGGATTTGTGGAGAACATCATGGATCAATGTATATACTAGAAGGTTAGTGGGAGTAAGACTTGTTTTCTTATTCTGTATGTGGATGACATTTTACTTGCAACCAATGACAAGGGATTGCTATATGAGGTAAAACAATTTCTCTCTGAAAACTTTGATATGAAGGATATGGGTGATACGTCTTATGTCATTGGCATTAAGATACATAGAGACAGATTTCGAGGGATTTTGGGTCTGTCTCAAGAGACCTATATCAACAAAGTTTTAGAGAGATTTTGGATGAAAGATTGTTCACCAAGTATAGCTCCCATTGTGAAGGGTGACAGGTTTAATTTAAACCAATGCCCGAAGAATAATTTTGAGCGGGAACAAATGAAAAACATTCCTTATGCTTTTGCGGTTGGAAGCCTAATGTATGCCCAGGTTTGCATTAGACTTGACATTGCATTTGCTGTTGGGATATTGGGAAGATATCAGAGTAATCCAGGTATGGACCACTGGAGAGCTACAAAGAAGGTACTGAGATACTTTCAAGGGACAAAAGACTACATGCTTATGTACAGACGGATTGAGAATTTGGAAGTGATTGGCTACTCTGATTCAGACTACGTTGGCTGCATAGATTCACGAAAATCAACTTCAGGGTATGTTTTCATGCTAGCTGGTGGAGCTGTATCTTGGACAAGCACAAAGCAGACTTTGACTGCCACTTCCACTATAGAAGCTGAGTTTGTTTCATGTTTTGAGGCTACCTCGCATGGTGTATGGATGAAGAGTTTTATTTCTGGGCTCAGAATTATGGATTTGATTTCTAGGCCACTAAGGATATATTGTGACAATTCAGCTGCTATTTTTATGGCTAAGAATAACAAAAGTGGTAGTCGAAGTAACCACATCGACATCAAATATCTAGCCATAAGGGAACGTGTTAAGAATAAGACAGTGGTTATTGAACACATTAGCACTGAATTGATGATTGCTGATCCTTTAACTAAAGGCATGCCACCATTGAAATTTAAGGATCATTGGTTCTTTTTTGTGATTTTCGTTGTAAGAACGAATTTTTATGAAACTCTATTTGTGATGTTTTCTCGTATTTGATTTCTTGTGTACACATTTATTTATTTGAGAAACGTCATTGAAGTGGAACCTAGAATAAACATAAGGTTTATTCATTAAAGTTATACGGGTGGATCAACTTCCTCCAACCACCTTTGAATCCAAGTCATGAACACTCTCCTCTTTTGTAGATCATGGCCACCACTACAAGAGTGGGTTAAGTGGGTTACAAAACGTGGGTTCATGGATAGCTAACTGTCCACTATCTTTTTGCACGTCCAAAACTGACTCTTTGATGGGTTGCCTATATAAAGGGGCTGTGGATGAGGTTTTGGTTCCTTAAGCCTACAATCTCATTTAGAAACAAAAATACACCATCAAACCGATATTGACTGAGGTTTAGAAGAGCCTTAACCTGAAACTGACATTTCCCGTGATCTTGATCAACTGAGAACAGCAATAGCTAGAGGTACGTATTGACCTGTTTATTTTTTTTATTTCCACATTGATCTAATTGCTTATTTTATAGGCACGAGCACATTTAGATCGTTAAAGTTTACCCACACGAATCTCATACTCGATTGAAGCATCAGAGACCGAGAAGAAGAGCTCATCATTTCCATGGACACGCGGTAACTTAAAAGCACAACCAACTACTCCAATTCTCAATCTTTATTTTCCTTCAAAATAAGGAAATCAAATTCCAAAACCCACATTGAATCAATTATGAAGAGAGAAGATTCAAGATTGAAGAGAGAAAGAGCCTCAAAACTCAGTAATTGACCGATAGAGAGTGAAATGACGTGTTAAGGGAAAGGCTGAAGTGAGATAAAGAAATAGGTGAACGAGAGTTACAATAGTTTATAAAAACACCATAAACGGTGACGCAGTTAACTCCAAAAGCTTGTCAAAAAGCTCATGCAAGTTCATGAAGATTTCTGATTAGTGCAAAAGTTGGTTAAGACGTAAGGTGGGGTGAGGTGACAAAATTCAACACTTCTCTCCCAGTTGTTCGCATTATAATTGAAAAACAAATTGTTAAAAAAAGGGAAAAAAATCTTACAAATTGATGGTGTGCAAAAATGGTTTACCAGACACGTCACTGTGTGATTCAGAACGCTAAAAACCTCTCAACGTGACTCTCTTTCTCTTTTAGGTCAACTTCTTGCAAAACATTGCACCGTAGGTCAGCCTGTCAACGTTATACCTCCAGTGTAAGAATTAATTGAGGGTTTCTCGAAAGAGTAGTAAGTAGGAAAAAATGTGTATACCTGGTTAGTCTACTCTTCTCATATTTATGAGCGAATGCAGACTTATTTGACAAGTCCTCCCAGAATCTTGTCCTATTACCACTAATGTGGAAATAATTGTGGAGGCATGGATTAAGGGACCATTACATTAGGGAAGTATCGCATCATTTCCTAACAAGCAGGAGAGGCGTTTCAATCGTTCCTGAGTAGGAATAGTACCGATTCTCTTCCCCAGGGGGTGTAGCCCCGACCAAGGGGTAGCGTGGAAGCCGAGTATCTTTTCTTCCATGGTCAAATTGGCATCGTTGTTATCTTTTTTGGGGTAGAGTGATTCCCGGAGCGACATCTATACCGAGAAAATCGTGTCGATTGACTAAGAGCTCACTATAACTTCTCATGCCTGGCACATATCAGAGATTAGGTTATAGGTTCTGTAGACTTGGTATTAGTATTGCACCTTACCCCAGGCCCCAATGCCTGAGGCTAGGCGTGACCTCGATTTGATGTTACTCAACCAACCCCCCCCCTAAAAAAAAAATTACTATAAATTGATATAGATTTTCAAAATATTTACCAACTCAAAATTTAGAGATACACATCTCCTAAAAATATCTCATAACAAAACTACAAAAAGTAAACTCTTCGTGATTCACACCTGTTTTGCCAACCTCAAAATACTATACCACCCTATGACTCTACCTAGCGCTAGTAGTGGATCCGTCTCCAGCAGAGGTACTTGAGCTAAAATATTTTATTGGTGTATTGTCTTCATAATATAAAAATAATTTATGGATGAAAAGCATTTAGCAAAATTCACTTTTCAAACAAAATATACGCATAGTGATATTTTCCAAACTAGAATATAACCGCATAAACAATATCAAAATTCATAGATATTATCAAGATATAATAACTAAATTAATATAAATGAATCAATAAAATCAGTTCTATATAATAAAATACCAACTATATGATCGTTTTACCTCACGATCGGGAGTTATAATAGTACCGTAACCTGTATTACTGTGCAATCTAAGGTTGCCAAAAGTTTCAGAGCCATTTAATATCTTCAATGGAAGGAGCAAACATGTGGTATAAACCACAATATCAGGATGATAATCATCATCGTCAACAACAACAACAACAACCACCATAACACCCACCTGCAGATCTTGCCCTCATGTCTTGACGAAACACAACGTCCTACAGGACATACCCTCCTGTTAGGACCAACAACGTCCTGTAGGATATGACCTCCTGTCGAGATCGCACTATGGCATATAAGTATAACAACAAAAATCAATTTTCACATTTCACATTTAACTATTTATTTGATCCATTTAACGTTACAAAAAAAAATCAATTTCAATAAACCTTTTCTTTTTCATATTTTTGTACATAAATATAATTTAGAAATTTACATAAAAGATAATATACTCGCCTAAAAAATAGCACTGCTAATAGGCTATTGATAGGTGTAATTTGTCTATATATTCCCAAGCCGATTTTGGTAGTTTTCGAATATTATTATAGTGTTTTTATATGTTTTAACACGTTTTTATTATTTTTGTTATAAATCAGGTGTTTGGGGTGAAAAATGATGAAAATGGTCTTTAAACGATCATATCGGAGAAAGAACGATGGGAAAACAAGCAAAATTGTGAAGTTCAGACCTGCAGCCCACTGTTACAGCGGTAAAAATATAGAGAGTTGCCTTTGACCCCCACCGTCGTAGCGGTTAAAGTACAGAGAGTTACCTAAACTCTCTGTATTTCCACTGCTGCAGTGATGAATCCACGCTGCAGCGGTGAAGCTGCCGACATACCCACCTCTGCAGTGGTCACTCTGCAGATATTTTAGGATATTTTGTTGATATTTTAGAATCTTATATATATCTCCCTTTCACCCCCAACACCCAAGAACATTTTGGGAGTAGTTTGAGAGCTCTAAACCCTATCAACCAAGAGAAGAACACAAAGCCAAAGAAGAAGAAACGTTCTCGGAGCGGTTTTAGTGACGGATCTTCGGATAATGGCTAGTCTCCTTGTTTATCTCTTTTATTATTAGATTTAGTTGGTAGTTTGTATATGTTTAGCTTATGTATTGTTGTATATTGTGCTATGACCAAGTGTAGCTAAACATATATTGTCTAGGGAGCGATTGACTCCACAAAAACATTGTTTGAATAAAATCGATGTTTCATTAATGATTGTTCATGTTTATCCGATTGTGTTTACCGTTTTGTCATGTTTATATGCTTGTTTAGATATATTGAGAAATCGGGATTTGACACTTGGGAGAGATAACCCCGAATTCAAACTAGGGTTAAACAAAACGTGACGATCTAACGACTTGGGAGGGTGTTAGAAAGTGTGCAATTCATGACGTTGGGGCAAGACTCATGTGACCAAGTGTCGTATAGATGCTTGAGAGGGACTTTGGCATTGACACGAAGTCATATATTCACTTACTTTACACTTGGAAGAGGTAGTAAGTGAGATTTCGATACCGAGATTGTCGGATAGGATGAATGCTGTTAATGTAAAGTAGATTGAAATGAACAAGTTTAAGTGGATGAAATTAATCCCTAGGCAATTTACTCCCATAAACGTCTATATTAGTAATATTAGTTTAATTGGGTTAATTTAGATTAGTATTAATTATTATATAAACTACATTTTTATCGCCTAAATAAAGTTAGGTTATGGTAATTACGATACTCAACGATAATCTCAACCAATCCTTGTGGATACGACAATCCTTACTCTTCCCACTTTACTAAAACTTAACCCGTACACTTGCGGTGAAAGTAGCGATGTATTCATGCGCTACCAGCTATCGTTGAAATATTGTCATAGTCGGCATCACCTGTGAACCTAATAACAACAGGGTCTAAGCTAAAAAAATTATCTAAATATCCATACCTCGTACAGAACGCCGTCTTCGACACGTTACTGTCTCTGATTTTCAACTAGTAATATCCTCATAGAAGATCTATTTTTAAAAATACCCTAACCTTCTGCAACTGATCAAACAAATTATCAATTCTAGGTAACGGGTATTTATTAAGAATCGCCAGTTTATTTAGTTTTCGGTAATCGATGCACATCTTTAGAGTGCCATCTTTCTTTCTTACAAACAACACAGGGGCTCTCCACGGAGGAACACTGGGTCTGATAAACCCGCGGTCTAACAGATCTTACCGCTGAATTTTAGTTCTTTTAGTTCAGTAGGTCCCATGCTATAGGGTGTAATCGATATAGGAGAAGTACCCATAAGTAATTCGATAGTGAATTCAATTTTCCTATCTACTGGCAATCTTGGAAATACATCGGGATAATCCCCGACCACTGGGATGTCTGCCAATTATACCTTATTCTAACTGGTGTTAATCATATGCGCAAGGTATCCCTGATATCCCTTATTTAATAATTTACTAGCCTCTAAGACTGAAATCAAACTGACAGGGGTAATAATTCTATCCCTCGAAAACACAACTTTGACTCGCCTTGGACACGAAAAGTAACTTTCTTTTTTAAAGAAATTGACTGTGGCATGATAGCCTGATGGAAAATCTATACCCAGTATCACATCAAAATTGTGAATACTCAGGGGTAATAGATCCACTAACAATTTTTATCACAAATGAAAAGCAAACTATCTTTGCATCTATCAAAACTGACTTTCCCACAGGGGTCAAAATAATAATACCATATAACAGAGTAGTAGAAAATATTTCTACATGCATCGTAAAGGTCGTTGGGACAATTGAATGAGTAGAACCTGGATCGATAAGTATGCCTGCATCTATATTATATAAAGACATTATACATGTAACTACGTCTGGGGTAGTTTGAGTATCCTACCGGGTAATAGAAAATACATGCCCCCAAGTAGGAGGTCTACTGGCCGATCCTCTACCTCTCCCCTAAACACCGCTAGGGCCAACGCTGCTCATACTACTTGCAGAAGGGGTAGGAGTAGCAGCCAATTTCGAACAAAACACAAATATATAGCCCAACTTATGACAACGAAAAGTTGACTAATTGGTTTTGGGGGCCAAAGAAAGTTGCAGCTGTGGACCAAATCTCCGAGAGGTTCCATTTGGATATTTGCTAGACGGCTCAAATCTACTTTTTTTGCGCTGTTAATGGTTCTCGGTAGCTTTCCGCATATCTTTCTCTATTAATTTCGTCGTGTTCACCAATTCCACATAACCTTTGATCTGTTAGGCAATTAGCCTTGAACGTATCTAAAAATCTAGCCCTTTTTGGAATTATCTACATCTCGTTTCCTCGGTCTTTACCAAATCAAGAGCGAATTGAGACAAGGCATCAAATTTGATTTCATACTACAAAACATACATCTTTCTCTATTTCGGTAATATGAATTCGTCCTCCTTCTCAAATCGATAGGAATCAGGGAAATACATTTCATTAAATATGACAACAAATTTATCCCAAGTGATCTCTTGGCCTGGAATTGAAATTAGCCTCTTCATTTTCTCCCACCAATGTTCGGCATTCCCTTTCAACCAAAAGATGGCGAGAGGAACTTGACTGTCATTAGTCATGCCCATTGCCTCAAATACGTGCCCTACGCTTCGCAACCAATTTTCAAAATCAGCAGAACCCCCAGTTCTCGTAAAAAATTGGGGCTCCAACTCCTTGAATCTTTTCAATAGCACAGCCTGAGGATTGACTGTTTCAGTTTGGGACCTCTGGTATTCCATCATCCTTGCTTGCTGCTCTGTTAGTTGCGCAACCACCTGTAATATTCGTTCGATAGCATCTAAGCTTTCCTGCGCCCTGCCCTTTTTTCTCTGGGGTCTCGAATTACCACTCTTTTTATTTCTATGATCTATATTCAAGATTTGAAATGAAATTTAATAAATAAAAAGGCCAATAATGCAAACAATAGTGCATGATGCAAATATACTATTTAATCAAATACAATTACTACCACTCACGTGCCAAACTAACATATCAACGTCATATCTTACTGTCCACTACTGAGGAGACATTGTCACACGTCTACAGAACCTATAACATAAGCCTTGATACCAAAAACTATCACACCCCACCCAAGTCCCTAATGCCCGAGGCTAGGCATGACCTCGACTTGATGTTACTCAACCAACCACAAAAAAAAAAAAAAAAAAATGCACTACTACCAATTGATATAGATTTCCAAAATATTTACCAACTAAACATTCAGAGATACACATGTCCCAAAAATATCTCATAACAAAACTACAGAAACTATGCCCTTCGCGATTCACACATGTCTTGCCAACCTCAAAATACTACATCACCCTCTAACTCTACCTAGCGCCAGTAGTGGACCTATTTCTAACAAAGGTAATTGAGATAAAATATTTTATTGGTGTACTGTTTTCATAATATAAAAATAATTTATGGATCAAGTGTATTTAGTAAAATTCACTTTTCAAATAGAATATACCTGGTAGCGGGAAATTACATTGCTACTTTCACCGCAAGTGTACGAGTCAAATTTTATTATAATGGGAAGTGTAAGGGTCTTATCTACAGGGATTGGATTAAATTATCACTAATTATCGCGACTATCATTACCGAACTTTATTTAGGTGATAAAAAATAAGTTTTTGTTTATAAATATAAAATACTAATCTAATTAAACTAATTATACTATAATATACTAATATTGACATTTAAGGGAGTAAATTGTCTAGGGATTAACTTCATTTATTTAAACGCGTTCAATTCAATCTAGTTTACATTAACGACATTCACACTATCCGATAATCTCGATATCGAAATATCACTCACTATCTCTCCCAAGTGTAAAGTGAATGAATATGTGACTTTGCATCAACGCCGAATTCCTCCTCGAGCGTCTATATGACACTTGGTCACATGAGTCTCGCACCAACCTCACGGATTGCATACTTTCTAATGCCCTCCCGGGTCATTAGATCGTCATGTTGTGTTTGAACCCTAGTCCGAATCTGAGGTTACCTCTCCCGAGTGTCAAACCTCGTATTCTCAAAATCAACCCTAATACCATGACTAGCATATTAAGATTGTAATAAAATGTTAAACATAATCGTATAAACATAAACAACCATTAACGAAACATATATCAAACCAAACAACGTTTTTATAAACAAATCGCTCCCTAGACAATATATGTTTAGTTTTTCATGACCATAACCACATATACAACAAAATACAAGCTAAACATATACAAATCAATCAACCAAACTAAGAAATAAGGAGAAAAACAAGGAGACTAGTCGTTATCCAAAGAACCGACGCTAAAACTGCTCCGAGAACGTTTCCTCTTCTTCACTTTGTGATCTTCTCTTGGATGATAGGTCTTGGAGCTCTCAAAACACTCCCAAAAATGTTCAAAAGTGTTTTGGGGGAGAAGATGGGATACATATAGGATCCAAAATATCTCAAAATATCCTAAAAGATCTGTATCGGACCCCTACAGTGGTGGTTTCACCGCTGCAGCGGTGGGGAAGTCAATAGGGTTACTGTCGGATGACCACTGCAGCGGTGAAGAGTTCGACAAATCTCTGTATTTTGACCACTGTAGCGGTGGAGAATTTTACAACTCTCTGCATTTTTACCGTTGCAGCAGTGGTTTCAGGTTCTGAATATTGATATTTTTTGTCTTTTTTTCCACCGTTCTTCTACCGAATTGCTCGTTTATGGACCATTTTCGTCCTTTTTTGCCTTAAACACCTGATTTATAACAAAACAAATAAAAACATATTAAAACATATTAAAACGCTATAAAAATACTAGAAAACTACCAAAACCGGCTTGGGAATAAATAGATAAATTACACCTATCAAATACCCCCAAACTTAGAATTTTGCTAGTCCTCAAGCAAAACACTACACTAAAATAAAATAAAAAAATTGAATTAACTAACACAAAAACTAAACACGAGTAAAAACGCAAACTACCTAAACATAATGATATGCAAGTTTTGAATTCAACTATTGACCAAATTATTTTTCCCTCAAAAACCCCCAATCATATCGAGTTCAGGAGTAAAACGCACCATGTAATGTTCTAGAATTTTAACATTTAATATTGGTAAACGTCATTCTAGATCCTTTCAACGTGTATGTGCGAAACTGAATAATATAACTATCCAACAACCGGATTAGATTATCCACCAACAAAACTCACGACTTTAAACTGATAAGGATTAGTATTTCCATATGCCTGATTGGGTTCCACTCTCCACTAATGTAGGCTTAGCAGTTCAAAGATCAAAAGGACTTGGTTCGGTTTAGAATATGGCTAAGGGTATATCGGAAATATAAAACAGGTTAATGTTGTTAACTTAATGATACCCAAGGCACAATGCTTGGCACACAATCACACTTGAACCCCCATAGATAAATTTGAAACAACTCTGAACATCTATTTAAGAACGTCATACTCACTTGTAAAAAGAAACAAAAATTTAACTATAATTACATAAGTTTTTTTTTCACCAACAACCACACCCCCAAACTTATTTGATCATTACAATTTCACAGGTGTGGTTAAAATGAAAGAAAAATAACAATTGAGTACTCAAATACTGAATGAATCAAAAGTTCGCCCTAAACCCAACCACTCACTTCAAGTAGCATATACGAATGCTAACTCGATTCACTCAAATTGTGCCTTCGGTTTAGCGATATAGGTTTGGAAAAAGTTAAATTTGCCAGGGTATTTCTTACATGTTTAGAATTGAAATGACTAATTGGCTTCGACAGGGTAACGAGGGATAAACATTTTACAAGGTAAGCTTCAAAGGCTCAAGCGATAAAATGAATGCCTAAATCATGTCTCCTGAACTACCTCGCCTAGGATTTCACGTCAAGTTTTTCACAATCAGGTTCTAGAATCCCTTAAATTGTCATGAATTTGGCTAATGGATAATTGGCCTCAAATCAATTGAATAGTTATACATTGAGTCTACGTGCTCATGCAAATTAGGATCCACAATAACTTTCACCAAAACGACATACCAAGCACACTGAACACACATGAATGGGCATTACCCTTGACGTAAAAAAACAACTAAGGGATAATATCATTATCGGGTCATTGCCCAGACGAACTCAAAACTCAACACATACACACCACATCCTACAAACATAAACACATTTACACTAAACTAACAAACATGCAAATATACAATAAACTTAAACTACACAACTAACAACAATAAAACATAATAGCATACTACACATCACCCCCAAACTTAAAATGGATAGTGTCTACATTAACCCAATCATCGTTCTCAAAAATTAAAATATAACATGCTGACGAAGGGGTTTTAGAACACGTACCTGGGAGGCGAGACAATCTCACCTCCGAATAAAGTCGGCGGTGATGGATCTAATTTATTCTGAAACCTTGGGTTGTCTCCCAAGAAGCGCTTGGTTTAATTTCCTCAACCTGACACAGAGAAGGGCTCATCAAAGAGCGACTTTTACCCATAGTAAGTGTCGTACAACACTATATACGGGTCTTGATTCGGAACGCCCTCAAGACTGGCGAGATTTGGCTCTGATCGGCTCGAGCTTTCAACAAGACTCTTTATCGGCTTATGTCCTTGTGGGCATGAAAGAACATTGCCAATGGAGTGAAGGACAAGTGAGCCACATCGGATCCTCGTAGATGTGATCGTCTTGGATCGGTGGTAGTATCACAATGTGGATCTCCAATGGTGAAGAATCACAATCGTCGATCCATGCTTGGGTTCCCGTCTCATTTGAATAATCATCATTGAACTCACCCAAGCTCTTTCCACTCATATCCAGTTCCTCCCGATGGCTTTCACAAATAAATGTGGCTTGTTCGTTTCTCAGTGCCACCGCTTCAAACTCGGCCTCAATGTAGCAAAAAAAATGACCGATTTGAGTCTCAAGAGACTTGACAGTCTCATCAATTTCAGTGCAGGTTATCTCAATAGTGTCAAGACGAACCTCATGCTCATTAAGCCAATCATTTGTTTGAGTCTTCCCCATAAATTTAGCGAACATTTCTTCCAGGGAGGGAGAAGACTCAACATATTGGTCCGGGGTGTCAATCTATGGCTCTGAAATAGTAAAACTATCCCTCAAGCATTGGTAGCTTGTTGAGTAATTCCAACTTTGAAAATCAAACTTGGTCATGTCTTGCAATAACCAATAGACTTCATCCACGGTTAGTTGGTCGAAAAAAGTGGTACTGTTTCCTCTTTCCACCCATGTTCTGGTTGCGACTAATAACCTGTCGAGGAAGTTCAGTAGTTGACACTCCCTCGGGAAATGATGATTTGGGAACCGGAAAAGCAACTCCTTGAATTGATCCCAAGCACAATAAAACGACTCAGAATCTCATTGAAAAAAATGCAAAAACACTTGTTGATCTAGCATATTCAAGTACCCTGCATGAAATACAAAATAAAATAAAATTATAAACAAAATAAATGCCTAAATTAAAGTAAAGTTATTTACTCACAACATCTACAACAATATAAAAACCAATTCTCGGTAACGGCGCCAAAAACTTGGTAGCTGGAATTTACGTCGCTACTTTCACTGCAAGTGTTCGGGTCAAATTTTAGTATAATGGGAAGAGTAAGGGTTGTTGTATCCATACGTGATTGGATTAAATTGTCTCTAATTATCGTAATTATCATAAACGAACTTTATTTAGGTGATAAAAAATAGGTTTTTGTTTATAAATATAAAATATTAATCTAATTAACTAATTAAACTAATTGTACTATAATATACTAATGTTGACGTTTAAGGGAGTAAATTGTCTGGGGATTAACTTCATTCATTTAAACACGTTCAATTAAATCTAGTTTACATTAACGACATTCACACTATCCGACAATCTCGATATCGAAATCTCACTCACTACCTCTTCCAAGTGTAAAGTGAATGAATATGTGACTTCACGTCAACGTCTAAGTTCCACTCGAGCATCTATACGACACTTGGTCACATGAGTCTCGCCCCAAACTCACGGATTGCATACTTTCTAACGCCCTCCCAGGTCATTAGATCATCACGTTGTGTTTAAACCTTAGTCCGAATTTGGGGTTACCTCTCTGAGTGTCAAACCCCGTATTATCAAAATCAACCCTAATACCATAACAAGCATATTAAGATTGTAAAAAAATGGTAAACCCAATCGGATAAACATGAACAACTATTAACGAAACATAGATAAAACCAAACAATATTTTTATAAATAAATCGCTCCCTAGACAATATATGTTTAGTTTTTCATGGCTATACCACATATACAACAAAATATAAGCTAAAGATATACAAAACAATCAACCAAACTAAGAAATAACAAGAGAAATTAGGAGACTAGACGTTATCCGAAGAACTGACGCTAAAATCGCTCCGAAAACGTTTCATCTTCTTGGATTTGTGATCTTCTCTTGGTTGATAGGTCTTGGAGCTCTCACAACAATCCCAAAAACGTTTAAAAGTGTTTGGGAGAGAAGATGCGATATATATAGGATCCAAAATATTTCAAAATATCCTAAAAGATCTGCGTTGGACAGTTGCAACAGTGGTTTCGCCACTGCAACGGTAGGGAAGTCAGTAGGGTTACTGCTAGATGTCACTGCAGTGGTGGAGATTTCGACAACTCTCAACATTTTGACCACTGCAGCGGTAGAGAATTCAACAACTTTCTGCATTTTGAACACTGCAGCAGTGGATGTAGGTTCTGAATATTGATCTTTTTACTCTTTTTCTCCACCATTCTTCCACCGACTTGCTCGTTTATCGACCATTTTCGCCCTAAACACCTGATTTATAGCAAAACAAATAACAATATATTAAAACATATTAAAACTCGATAAAAATACTCGAAAACTACTAAAATTGACTGAAAAATAAATAGATAAATTACACCTATGAATACCCACAATAATATTTTCCAAAACAAAATATAGCTGCATAAACAGTTTTAAAATTCAGAGATATCATCAAGATATAATAACTAAATATAAATCAACCAAACAAATCACTTCTATACAATAAAGCATCAGAAATATACTTTCTTATTAACCATAGGATCGTTTCACCTCACGATCGAGAGTTATAACGGTACCATAACCTATACAACTGTACAATCTAAGATTGCCATTAGTGTCAGGGCCATTCAATATCACCAATGGTAGGAGCCAACACATGGTATAAACCACCATATCAAGATGATAATCATCATTGTCAACAACAATAACAACTACCTGCAGGACTTGCTCTCTTATTCGGTCACAACACAATATCCTACAGGACATGCCCTCTTGTTAGGACCAACAATATTCCACTGGATATGCCCTCTTGTTGGGATTACACTATGGCATATAGGTATAATAATAAAAATTACTTTTCACATTTTATATTTAACTATTTACTTGATCCATTTAACGTTATAAAATAATCAATTTTAATAAACATTTTCTTTTCACATTTTTGTATGTAAATATAATTGAAAACTTTACATAAAAGACAATATACTCACCTAAAAAAATGGCACTGCTAATAGGCTATCGTCGAAATATTACCGTAGTTGGCGTCGCCTATGCACCTAGTAATTACATAGTCTAAACTAAGAATTTATCTAAATAAATCTAATATGCAATGCAATGCGTGACATGCGTGCAATTTTTTCCATTCCCATTTATAAAATTAATTAAAATTAAATGCCCTATTTTCTTAAATCAATATTAATTGTACAAGCGAAAATACTATAACTACAATTATAAAATTTATCAATTAATAGTTTAGTTTGTAGGAAAATATTAACAAACTATTAATAAAATCTTTACCAGTCAAAATAATAATAATAATATCATTCTAATCAAATTTATAATTTTGTATTCTTAATTAAAATTTTCAACAATTTAAATATTTTTATTTTTAAATATAAATTCGACGTATATGTATACTATTGCATGCGCGCGCGCGCGCACACACACATATACATACATATATATATATATATATATATATATATATATATATATATATAAATGCTAAAAATAACTTAATCATATATATGCATACATAACATACCTCAACCAAGCTAGTAAGAGAAAGGGAGAGTTGAGAGAGAAAGAGAGAGGGAGAGAAAGTAATAAAATGAAATAAGAAAAATCACACACACACACACACATATATATATATATATAGAGAGAGAGAGAGAGAAGACCACTGGTTGAACAAGATCAACAATTCATTCATTTTTTTAATTTTTTTTTTTTGCTTCCCAATATTCTAACACATGTTTAAGCATGTGTGTTGTCAAAATTTTGACAACACGCATGTAAAGTTATTATTATTATTATTAGGCAAATTCCTTCAAAAGTCTCAAAACATATACCCACCACTTTTAGGGGTCCCATCACTTTTCATTAAAATGGGACCCCTACAAGTGGTGGTTTTATATCTTGAGAGTTTTAAAAAAGTTTTCCTTATTATTATTATTATTATTATTATTATTATTATTTACACAAATTACCCCTCCAAAAATGAAGAATAATTTAATTATAACTCAAAACTCTTAAAATTATATTTTAAATATCATAATGACCCTAGAAATTTTAAGGTAAAATTTAAATGACACAATGAACCCTATTATTTTCAAAATGTTCTAAAATGCAACTAAAAAATATAGATGTGCAAAAATTAGGTCTTACAGTTAGAGTATTGTATTAGTAGTGGACCTGCCCTCGGTGCTAGCAGAGCGGAGGTCATGCTTTCGGTTAGGCTTGACCCTGAAGATGTGGCCAAACCCAACCAGGCATCGTCTCCTTCTCCCCTGTTGTGGCGATAGATTGTTATGCTGCTGAGCAATTAGAGCTAGTGGTGACCAGATCTGTGATGAGTCTTCTTTCGGATGCCCAATTCTTTGAGATGTACAACAACCGCTCTATTCCTAATGGAGTAATTGACTATTCCTGACTTGACATTTCGGGGTTATCTCATTTTACTCTTAAGATTTCTACAGTGGGGTGTGGTTTCTCCTTCATCTTCTTATCCATTCTTCACAAGGCGAATCTTGTTCTCATCAAGCTCATTCCTAATGCATTGAGGTTAATGGCCAACTTTATTATCCTCTGTCTTAAGAATGACATCAACCCTATATACTCTTTGTTCTTCCACTTCTACCAGGTCACGAGGAACATTAAACCTTTCGAAACATTTCTATTCTCAAATATCAAGGGTTCATCATTATCCCTGATGCGATAGTTAGCTTTTTGACCATTCTTCACTTTATCTCTAATCTTTTCCAATTGGGCATCTGACTTCTACGCTTCTATAATACGATCGATTAACATCGGTCTCAAGGTCAAAGTGGCAAGCAAGACTGCCATCTGACCAACTGCCAACTGGACTTACAGAGATCTCAACTTGGCATATAGGTTAGTGTGAACAACTCGAAGGTGTGCGACCGAACCTGCCAATTTTTTACTCAACGCATCTGTTATAGCATTGGCCTTTCCAGGGTTATAATGGATAGTGCAATCATAATCCTTGATCAACTCCATCCAACGCTTCTGTCTCAGATTTAGTTCTTTATGAGTAAACAAATATTTCAAACTCTAGTGGTCAGTGTACATCTCACAAGTCTTTCCATATAAATAATATCTCCAGAGTTTCAAGGCAAACACAATTGTTGCTAACTCCAAATCATGCGTCGGGTAGTTACGTTCATGATTCTTTAATTACCGAGAGACATATGTAATCATATGGCCATGTTGCATCAGTACACAATCTAGCCCCTGGTGTGAAGCGTTACTGTAAATCACAAAGCCACTATCTTTTGTCGGGAGAGAAAGTATTGAAGCGGATATCAGTCTATTTTTCAGCTCCGAGAAACTCTATTCATATTTGTCAGTCCACTGGAATTTAGATTTCTTGCGGGTCAAATGGGTTTAAAGGGCAACTATAACAGAAAATCCTTGAACAAACCGGCGATAATAACATGCTAATCACAGGAAGCTTCGAACCTCAGTCGCACTCTTCGATATTTTCCATTCGACAATGACTTTGACTTTCTTTGGATTGACTTGAATACCATTACCCAAGATAACATGCCCCAAAAATATAACTCTATCCAGGCAAAACTCACATTTACTGAACTTCACATACAATTACTTCTCTTTCAAAATCTGCAACACAATCTTGAGATGCTCTGCATGCTCTTCTTTATTTTGGGAAGGGATCAATATATCATCAATGAACACGATAATGAACTGATCTAGATAAGGCTGAAAGATCGGATTCATCAAATCCATAAAAGTACCAGGGGCATTTGTCAACCCAAATAGTATAACTAGAAATTCATAATGCCCATACCTTGTATAGAATGTCGTCTTCAACACATCACTGTCTTTGACTTTCAGCTAATGATATCGTGATCGAAGATCTATTTTCGAAAATACCCTATCCTTTTGCAACTGATCAAACAAATCATCAATTCTAAGCAACTAGTATTTATTACGAATCGTTACCTTATTCAGCTGTCTGTAGTAGACACACATCCTCAGCGTGCCATCTTTCTTTCTTTCAAATAACACTGGATCTTTAGTTCTTTTAGCTCAGTAGGTGCCATATGATAAATTAGAATTGATATAAGAAAATTTCTATGAAGTAATTCGATAGTGAACTCAATTTCCCTATCCACTGGAAACCTTGGTAATTCTTCTGGAAATATATCAGGAAAATTCTCGACTATAGGGATATCTACCACCTGTACCTCATTCTGACTGGTGTCAATCACATGCGCGAGGTATCCCTGACATCATTTCTTTAATAATTTCCTGGCCTCTAGAACTGAAATTAAATTGACAGGGGTAATGATTCTATCCCCCAAAAATACAAACTCTAACTCGCCCGAGACTAGAAAAGTAACTTTCTTTTTAAAATAATCCATGGTGACATGATAGCCGGATAGCAAATCCATATCCAATATCACATCAAAATCACAAATGCTCAAGGGTAATAGATTCACCGACAATTCTTTATCACCAATACAAAATGGACTATCTTTATATGTATTATCTATCAACACGGACTCGCCCATAGGGATAGAGATAATAATACTATATGACAGAGAGGTAGGAAAATTGCTTACATTTATCATAAAGGTCGCCAAAATAGATGAATTATTAGAATTGAGATCGATAAGTATACGTGCATCTCTATCATATAAAGACATGATATCTGTAACCACATCTGGGGTAGCCTAGGCATCTTGCTGGGTAGTAGATGATAAGTGTAATTTATCTATTTATTCCCAAGCCGGTTTCAGTAGTTTTTGAGTATTTTTATAGCGTTTTATTGTGTTTTAATAATTTTTTATTTATTTTGTCTTAAATTAGGTATTTAGGGTGAAAAATGACTAAAACAGTCCACAAACGATCAAAGCGGTGGAAGAACGATGGAAAAAAGAGCAAAAAGGCCAAAATTAGATCCTGCATCCATCGCTGCAGTGGTGAAAATACAGAGAATTTGCTGAAGTTCCACAACTGCAGCGGTCAAAATACAGAGAGCTCCACCTCTGCAGTGGTCAAACCACCACTGCAGCGGTCACCTGCCCGAATCCTACCGACTTATTCACTGCTCAGTGGTGATCCCACCGCTGTAGATATTTTAGGATATTTTTTATATTTTGAGATATTTTGATCCTATAAATATAGTCCCTCTTCTCCCCAAGCAAGAAGGTAGACATTTTTGGGAGTCTTGAGAGCTCCAAGGCCATTCAACCAATAGAAGATCACAACGCGAAGAAGGAGGAAGCGTTCTCAGAGCGATTTTAGCGATGGATCTTCGGATAACGGCTAGTCTCCTCATTTTTCTTTTTCTCTCTTAGTTTGGTTGAATATTTTGTATATGTTTAGCATAGTTCTTGTTATATATTTGGTTAGGGCCATGTATAGCCAAACATATATTGTCTAGGGACTGATGTATTTCATGAAAACATTGTTTGAATAAATCGATATTTTGTTAATGGTTGTTCATGTTTATTCGATTATGTTTACCATTTATCCATGTTTATATACTTGTTTAGATATATTGAGAATACGGGGTTTGACACTCGGGAGAGGTAACCCGGATTCGGACTAGGGTTAAACACAACGTGACGATCTAATAACCCAGGAGGGAGTTAGAAAGTGTGCAATCAATAATGTAAGTGTCGTATAGATGCTCGAAGGGGACTTCGGCGTTGACGCAAAGCCACATGCTCATTCACTTTATAATCGGGAGAGATAGTAAATAAGATTTCAATACCGAGATTGTCGGATAGGATGAACGCCGTTAATGTAAACTAGATTGAAACGAACACGTTTAAGTGGACGAAGTTAATCTTTAGACAATAATTTCCCATAAACGTCATACCACTATATTAGTATAATTAGTTTAATTAACTTAGTATTAGTATATTTATTATAAAAACTACATTTTTATCGCCTAGATAAAGTTAGATTATAATAATCGTGGTACTCAACGACCGTCTACACCAATCGCTGTGGATACAACAACCCTTACTCTTCCCACTCTATTAAAACTTGACCCGTACACTTGCGGTGAAAGTAACGACGTATTCACGCATTACCAATGGCTAATACATGACCTCGAGTTGGAGGTCTACTGGCCGATCCTCTACCACGCCCCTGAACACTACTAGAGCTAACACTACCCACATTACTAGCAGAAGGTATATGTGTAGCAACAGATTTCAAATAACTTGGAGATATGTGGCTCGACTCATGACAACAAAAATAGATCGGCCCCACCATAGGATAGTCTTTAATAAAATGATCCAGTGATCTACATTGCTAACATACGGTTGTTCCAGCTCGGCTAAATGTCTGACTTCCACCCTACCTTTGCTAGACGGAACTTTGTCCAAATACATTTTGTCGTTGCCCGGAATACGATTGCCTTAGGCCTTGGCTCCTAACTGACTGATCGGCAGCCCGAGAATGTTGTGGTCGAGGGCCAGTTCCTCGAGAGGTACTACCTGAATATCTACTAGATGGATCGAACCTTCTCTTCTTGTACTATTCCCAGTTTTAAACGGCTTCCTGAACATATTTCTTTATTAATTTTGTCATGTTCACCAGTTCTGCATTATTGTTTATCCGTCTGCCAGTAAACCTGAAACATATTTACAAATCGAGTCTTTTCTGGAATCTTCTATATCTTGCTTCTTCAGTCTTCATCAAATCAGGAGTAAATTGGGACAAGGCATCAAATTTGATTTCATACTGCAGAACATACATGTTCCCCTGTTTCAGTAATATGAACTCCTCCTCCATCTCGGACTGATAGGACTCAAGGAAATACTTTTCGTTAAATACGGTAATGAATTGATCCCAAGTGATCTCCTTGTTTGGAACTAAAATTAGTCACCTCATTTCCTCCCACCAATGATCAGTTTTCCCTTTCAACTGGAAAGTTGCAAGAGAAACTTGGCTATCATCGGTAATTTCCATTGCCTCAAATACGTGCCCCACGCTCCTCAACCAACTTTCAGCATCAGCAAGACCCGCAGTTCCCGTAAAAGTCGAGGGGCCAATTCCTTGAATCTTTTCAGGAGTACAGTCTTAAGGGTGGCTGTTTCAGTTTGGGCCATTTGGCATTCGATCATCTTTGTCTACTACTCTGTCAGTTGCGCAACAGCCTGTAAAACTTGCTCGACGGCATCCAAGTTTTCTCGTGTCCTACCCCTTTCTCTCTGGGGTCCTGAATTCCCACTATTTTCATTTTCACGCTCCATAGTCCAGATTTGAAATATAGTTTAATAAGTTACAGAGCCGACAATGCGAACAAAAGTGTATGACACACATATACTATTTAATTCAATAATGTAATACCACAAAAGTTTATATTTTTGAAAATATTATTTTATATGAGTTTAATATTTTTGTGTTGATTTGTATATTATGAAAATTTATAATAAATATTTGATAATTTTGGGGAGATAAGTGTAATTATTGGGTTCAATATGAATTATTTTATGATTGCGGGGTATTAAGTATAATTGTTTTGAAAATCTTACCATTAAAGTAATGAGTTTTGGCCATGAATTCACATTAAACCACATATGTGACACGTGGCCTTGATCCAACCCACAAACCTCTTTGCTATTATTACTATTATATATAAATAAGTTTTTTTTTTTTTTTACATGTCACCGCATTGCTCTCGTTATATATATATACTAGGGTATAACCCGTACCCGAGGGCACGGGTATAAAAAAATACACTTAAAAAAAATTGATATTATGGAAATATATTACTCATGCATGTAATTTCATTTTTCCTAATCCCATAAAATTAGGTACATAGAGACTAAATTAATAGCATAATTTTTTATAAAAAATCAGACAATTGTCATACCTTAATGTTTGCCCAAGATTCTTCAAATTCAAATTATTCATAAGATCATAATCACAATAGTTGCAGCCTTGCCAAATCAAAGAGAGGACAGTTAAAAAAAAGGGGGTATATTAGATTTATAAAAAAAAATTATGGACAATGTCGTTTCTTGAAATCGTAGCTGGATGAAAACAAAATAATAACCGATAAACATGACAAATATAAATAACAAAATTAAGCAACCAATGCGAAAAAAAAAATAAAAAAAATTCTCTTATCAAGAGGAAATAATTTACTAATTTTAACAATTGTTAAAATGCCAAAAGGTCTTAACACTAATTTTATTAATTAACAATTCCACTAATTTTTGCCCGGATAAAAAAAAAAGTTTTGACACTACATCACTCATCACTACCCTTATATATTTTTTTTAAGAGTTAAGTAGATGGTAATTTGATTTTATTTTTGTATTATTCAATTTGACTTAACCCAAATAAGGAGAAGAGAGAGAAAGAGATGGAGGATCCAATTAAGAACGGGAATTAATTTATTATTTTAAGTTTTTTTTTTCACTACATATTTTTTATAATTTTCAATCAATCCATCACATACCTTCTCTCCTATTTGTTCAAAACAATATTAATAAACATTCTATTTAAATAAAAATAACTTCTTAAAACCCAAATAATTTTTCAATTTTCAAAGATTATTTTCGAAAAAATGTTAACCCCCACCACATAACCAAGCTCACATACCCGCCTCACCTTTGTCCGCCTCAGACTGAAATTCATGCATTTCGATATCAATATCAAAACCTCATTCCTTTACTTATTTATATATGAAAACAACTCTTTTTTTTGCCTCAAACACCCCCACCCCCAATCATTCTCTCTCTCTCTCTCTCTCTCTTAAATTTGAAAAAAAAAAAAAGTGAAAATGGATCATGAAGATGATCTTAACCTCAAAGCGACTGAGCTAAGGTTAGATTTATTCGGAGGCGTTTCGGTAAAATCTATTTACTTATTCATTTGAATGAAGATTTGAAGAAAAAAAAAAAAAAAGTTAGCTTTTTTCAATCATCCATGATGCAGGCATTTCCCTCAACCGATCGATGGCAGCCGCTCAGCCGCTGCATCGAGTGCCGATCTGAAGATCAATGATGAGAGTGAAAGTGTCGAGATCCGACCACCGCCATCATACGCCGTCCGGATCCAACCACATGCCATTTTACGCCGTAAAGATTCGACCACCGCTGGCCATCGCCATCTAGAACCAACCAAGTTGAATTTAGATTTGGCCAATCCAAACTCAAATCTAGCCGAATCGACGGCAACGGCTACTGCGACAGATCAGAGAGGCATAGATGACGTGTGAGTACGATTTGAACTGGCCACATGATGACATATGAATCCGACCACTGCCGGCCAATTGAGGGATCTACGATGGCGGTGATAGAGCATCGGTGCTTCGGTTGTGGCCGCGATGAGGGACGACGATGACAATAGTGAAGGAAACAGCAACAAATCAGTAGTGCTCAGAGATTAATATTTTTGGGCATGATCAGTCGTCGAACCAATTGTCGACCACCGCCATCCGAGCCCTCGCCGAACCAACCACCAACTATCGTCATCTACATCTAAGCACTATCGCCATCCAAATCTGAATAAAAGTTCAGATTGATAATAATAAAAATAATAATAGCACAAAACTAAATAAATATAATTATTTGTTAAAAAATAATTTTATTTGAATGAAAATTAATTTAATTTTTTAAAAAAATCAATATTATAAAAATATTTATTTAAAAAAATAAAATAAAATTTTGAATTGATAATATAAAATAAAAATAAATAAATATTATAATTAATTTCAATACAAATTTTTATTCATCTAATGTCATTGTAAGAGATAAGATATTAGCAATTTAAAACACCACTTTCTAGGTCCCATCCCAAAGGCGAAAAAATCCCTTGGATAGAACTTCCATAAGTAGTGTTTTTCACTTATGGGACCTTTAGAGAAATTTTCTTTTATTTTTATTTAATAAGAATAAAAACTTTTAAAACTTGTCTTCTTCCACTAATAAGATAATAAGATTATGGATTAAAATTAATCTTTAGATTATGGATTAAAATTAAACATTGTTCAACTCCACACATGGACATGCTCTTCCCATACCCAACATCCCCGATCTCTCAAAACAAACACCCCATGCTTGTCCAACTCTTGTCCCAAAATGTAGAATCATTTTGCTTCAAATGTGCTGCTAATACTACCGACAGCTTTAGCCCAAACTTTGTCCAAAATTCATGCACTTTGATATTTACACAAACACCCCCTTACAAACAAAAAATAGTAATCGAAATTCAAAAACAGTAATTAAGAAACCAAAAAATACCAATTTGGGAGTCGGTTCAGCTTCAGCTCTTTCAAAATAGAGATGAAGTTTTTTTTGCCAAAGGGTCAATTAGAGAAAATAGAGGTATGTTTTTTGTTAAATTAAGATAGAGTAAAATTTTAAAATAGATGGTTTGAAAATTAATTAAAATAAAAATATAGGGAAGTAAGAGACAATTAACCCAATAATAAATGACGTGAAGCACTCCAATATCCCTACCCGTCCATCAAAAAACTATACCCATTGAGATGCAGCCGATGGTTTATTCCGACGACCAAATTGGTACCTTGCATCACCATCTCAATAGGCAAAATGTACCTCAATACCTTCACCTCCGTCCCCTTCATCGGAATCTCCAGGTTCAACAACAGATACGATGCCGTGAAATTGAACACATGCGGCTAAAATTTCGGGAATCATTTGAAAGTGATCAAGTGTTTAAAATGACCCAAATTCAAAATGTGTAGACATTTTCAAATGAGTTAATTCAAAGGCCCAAAACATCTCCCTCCAAAAATATGCAGAAGACATTTTCAGTCAACCACAACCTAATTCTTTCGGAAACTGTTAATTTAATACTATAAAGTGCATTGCAATTTCAAAAAAATGGACAAATGGACAAACACAGATATTTTATTAAAACATAGGCTATCTAACACATCAATATCTAATAACACAGATATTAGGATATTAAAATAATACCATAATTAAGCAAAAAATGCTAACTAACTATCCAAATTTTAGTACTTTAATGCTACATTTTGCATATGGAACTAAATAATTAATTAATAATTCAAAAATCAAAACATGGTACTTTATCTATGACTTCTATTTTGTTCTTCACCAACAAAAATCACCTTCAAGTTTTTTGATTTAATTACGTTGGCCTAAAAGTACAATGAAGTTGAAGCAAGACAATGAAACCTGTAAAAGGAAAAGATATAAAAACTTAATTGGACATGTGAATCAATAAAAATAAAAAATTAATATTGATGTATTATAACAAAAGTCGTTGAAACACATAGGAAATCACTCAATTTAGAATAAAATAATTTAAAAAGAAGATTCAATGGATAGGTTAAAATCACAAATTCTTACCTATATTCATTGGTGGATTTGAGACACTATAGCCAATTCATCCAAAACAAAAATGGTAAAAATATAAAGAAATTGTTTAACACAAAAAAATAATAATCATCATTAGAAAATATTTTGACCCAAAATTAAAAACAAATATAATGAAGCCCAATGAAAACAAATAAATTGAAAATAGTGGTAGGTTTAAAGTGTAATTTGACCCCAAAAAACATAATCACACTTGATTTTTGTTGCCTAAAAAAGTGGGAGAGAAAAAACTATTTTTTTTTTGTTTGGCAAAATAAAAAAAAAAAAAAAACATTCCAGCTGCCATCTTTAAGCTCTCTCTCAAAAGGAGGAGAAAAAATGAAAAGGGAGGTTAAAGGTGAGGGCAAAAATGTAAATAAATGGTTCAAATTTCATAATGTTGAAAGATTTTTAGAAAACAGAGCATCGGTCTGTGTTCCAATGATGAAACAGAGTTGAGCAAAAAAAATGATGAAACAGAGCATTCTTTGGCTACACAATATTAAAATACCCCATTTGTTTCAGCAGTAGCTGTTGAAGCAAGGAATATCCTTTACATAGTATCCTGCAAAATATTCGAACAAATTTGAATTACCTTAGTTCCTGCAAAATTCGTTTGATGAATATTTGTTCTCGATTTAGTTCATAGCATACCTTTTATAGCCTTTCATTCAAAACAGCTGAGCACAGAAATATCAATAGGATTTTAACTAATTAAATTAGTAAACAATTAAAGCTAACTAAATTATCAAACTAAACACTACATTTAACATCCTAACTACTAATTTCAACAATTACTCATACCTGAACATTGAACATTGTTGTACTTCTCCTTTATGTAAAGAAACAAATTTTTAATCCCTCTTGGATACACAAAGAAAGCACTCACTCCAGTCTGAAACTCACCAAGATCATGATAATTAAATTTACATTTTGCACCCCCTAATTATAAGAATAACCAACATTTTGCACCCTCAACTATCATGTTCGATTTCTAATAACCAGACAATAAGAATAAAATTAATGATTTATAGGTGATAAATTTAAAAATTAAATTAATTAACTTTTTTTTATTAATTAAAATATCAAACCAATCATAGAAAAAATAAATAAAAGATCAATAAATTCAATACCCAAAATGGATGTCACCCTCTCATCCACTCTTTAGAATGTCAAAAGAGCAATAGTGAAATTGGGGAGCAAAGAGAATTGGAGAGAGAGAGAGAGGCGTGCAAGCAAAGCGAGACATTGTTATGGGTTCCAGACCTTCGGGTTTCTTGGAGGAGATGATGTAAACGGCCGAGGCAACGGTGAACACGGCATCGACGACACCCAAAATCTGAATTTCAAGCGTACCCATAAAATCCATCGCTACTGAAACCTGTGTATACCAAGGATGTTTCGATCAGAAATGAGAAACGGATCTATTCATCGCTGCTATGAAATTGAGATCGTGATGGCATACCTGGGAGATGAACAGCAAGGGAGGTCGTCAGATCTGGCCAAAGCAACGATAGCAAGTGGCGGCGATGGACCGACGACAGCAAGCGGCGAAGGAGATGGTTCTTGGAGGTGATGGCAAGCGGACCTCGGCGGTGATGGCCGGTGGTTTATGGATGGCGATTGCGATGGCAAGCGCGCTCAAATCTACACAAATCGGTGGTAGATCTAAACAAATCTAAGATCAGACAGCGAACCGTCATCGCGCAACGGCGAGAGATTGGCCCGCCATCACCATCACCTTCATCATCGGGGCAGGGGCTTCAATGACAGGGTGATGGAGGATGTGATGATGGAGAGAAGAAGAAAGAATGGCTGCAAGTTTTGTGGATGAGAGTTTGGGGTCGATAAAGATGAAGGGGGTGGAGTGCTTTTAGGAGAGAGGTTACACTTGATTAGCGAGATTTGGGGGGAGATTTTGACCGAGACCCTTGCTAAGTGAGATTTATGTGAAAAAGTAATTAATATAATTTAATATTTGATCTCAACCATTAGATCTAAAATTGATCTGATGGTCGATAAAGATGAAGGGGGCGGAGTGTTTTTAGGAGAGAGGTTACACTTGATTAGCGAGATTTTGGGGGAGATTTTGACCGAGACCCTTGCTAAGTGAGATTTATGTGAAAAAGTAATTAATATAATTTAATATTTGATCTCAACCGTTAGATCTAAAATTGATCGGATGGCCAATTATGTCTATTGGAATCATTTAATTTTGTCTGTTGGATATTCAATCCAATGGCCTAAAATGTCTCAAATATAAAATCTCTCAAAATGTAATCTCAGCCATCAGATATTCGATCCGACGGCTCAAAATGTCTCAAAATGTAAATATGTCCTGATTTATAAATATATATATATATATATATATATATATATATATATATATATATATATTAAGGATAGATGGAGACATGAGGAGATTAATAAAGGTTTCAGTAAATATGTTAAGGTAGAAAAGAAATAGGATGGAAATTAAGGGTTAAATCTTGAATGTTCTTTTGAGCGAAAATATAATATCACGATTTGGAAATATCCGACTTGGATTTCAGGTAAAATTTTTAACTCTTTTAATGTATGAATTTAATTTATTTAGTGTGAGATTTATGTATTAATGTTGTCGAATTATAGTGGTTAATTTCTATGAAATAATTATGATTATGTGGAAATTATAGCAACGTAGGTTATTTGTTGTATTAATTAAATGCACGTATTAGAGGAGTTGAAATTGTATTGATCGTTGGCTCACAACCCCACAGTTTTGATTGTAGGGCCAGTGAAAATGAGACGGCGCTGAGAATTTTATTTGAATTTTTATTTAATCTGTAATAATTATATTTATTATTTACTATTTGGTTACTGTTTCTGATCCCATTTACCTTTCTGCTAAAGGTTAAAAATTAATTCTAAATTCTGATTATAGAATTGATTTTGATCCAGTGGTTTCTTGTTAAATGCTAAAAGAAAAAAATAATAATAAACAGCCCTTTGGGGAATAATTGAAACCAATCCAATGATATTCATGAAATTTGTTTTTTTGTTGTTGTTGATCGTAGTTTCTTATTGGTACAACCCATTTTTTTTGTAGGCATATTGTAGCTGTTATTCACTGTTGTAAAATCGATTCGATAAATCGATAAATTATAATTGTCGCCATCGCATTGTTCATTTTCTCAGATTATTGTAAAAAACAATATTGGTAATTCAGGTTCGGTATTAATTCATATTGAACCCAAGTGGGAGTGTGGTGATAACTTTTAGTTATTATTGTTTAATCGATAGTGATTAACATGACAGTGTGGTGCAATTCTAAATTTTTTATTGCTTAAATTATTTTATAATTGCGGGATATTAAGTGTAATTGTTTTCAAAATCTTATCATGAAAGTAATGAGTTTTGGCCATGAATACACATTAAACCACATATGTGACACGTGGCCTTGATCTAACCCACAAACCTCTTTGCTATTATTACTATTATATATAAATACGTTTTTTTTTTTTTTTTTTACATTTCATATCCTTGCTCTCGTTATATATATATATATATATATATATATATATATATATATATATATATATATATATATTAAGGATAGATGGCAACAGGAGGAGATTAATAAAGGTTTCAGTAAATATGTTAAGGTAGAAAAGAAACAGAATGGAAATTAAGGGTTAAATCTTGAATGTTCTTTTGAGCGAAAATATAATATCACGGTTCAGAATAATCCGGCTCGAATTTCAGCTTCGGATTTCAAGTAGAATTTCTAACTCTTTTAATATATGAATTTAATTTATTTAGTGTGAGATTTATGTATTAATGTTGTGGAATTATAGTGATTAATTTTTATGAAATAATTATGATTATGTGAAAATTATATGGAAATCATGTCAATGTAGGTTATTTGTTGTATTAATTAAATGCATGTATTAGAGAAGTTGAAATTCTATTGAGCGTTAGCTCACAACCCCACAGTTTTGATTGTAAGGCCTGTGAAAATGAGACATCACCGGGAATTTTATTTGAATTTCTATTTAATATGTAATAATTATATTTATTATTTATCGTTTGGTTATTGTTTCTGTTCCCATTTACCCCTCTACTGAAGGATAAAAATCAATTCTAAATTTTGATTATAGAATTGACTTCGATCCAGTGGTTTCTTGTTAAATGCTAAAGAAAAAAATAATAATAAACAGTCCTTTGGGGAATAATTGAAACCAATCCAACGATATTCATGAAATTTGTTTTTTGTTGTTGTTGATCGTAATTTCTTATTGGCACAACCCAATTTTTTTGTATGCATATTGTAACTATTATTCATTGTTGTAAAATCGATTTGATAAATCGACAAATTATAATTGTTGTCGTCACATTAAACATTTTCTCATATTTTTTTTAAAATAAAATATTGGTGATTCGGATTTAGTTTTAATTCTCCTTAGGGAGAATCCAAGTGACGACCTTGGGAAATCGAGTCGTTACAAATAAAATAACTACCACTCATGTGCCGAACTCATCCATCGACATCGTATCTCATGGTCCACTACTGACTAGACAATTTTCCATGTCTACGGAACCTATAACCTAAGCTCTAATACCAAAAACTATCACACCCCTCCTCGGGCACCCAACGCTCGAGGCCGGGTGTGACGTTGACTTGACATTACCCGACTAACCCACAAATATATATATACACACATGTACTATTATAGATTTTTTTCCAAAAAAATAATATTTACCAAATTCGAAGCCCAAAAATACACATGTCCCAAAATATCTATAACAAAACTACAAAAACTGAACTATTTCGCAGTTCACACCTATCCCGACAATCCTCCAAAACCGACACCACCTTCTGACTCTACCTAGTGTCAATAATGGACCCGTCTCTAACTGTGGCACTTGAGACCAAATATTTTATCGGTATACTATCTTCATAATATAAAAATAATTTATGGATCAAGCATAATTACCAAATACTACTTTTTAAACATAACATAAATATAACCGCACACAGAGACGAAATAAAATTTCACAACTATTGTTGCAATAAGATAATGCATTTACATCAACCAATCAAATTATTCTGATATATAATAAAATACCGCACACATATTTCTCTATTAGCCATAGGATCATTTCACTTCACAATCGGGAGTAATGACGGTACTGTAACTTATACAACTGTATCATCTATGGTGACTATTAATGTCAAAATCATTTAATATCTCCAATGGTATAAGTGAACACGTGGGAAAAACCACCATATCATGATGATAATCATCATCGTCAACAACAACAACAACAACAATAACAACAACAACAACAGATATCAACCACCTGCAGGACTTGTCTTCCCGTCAGGTCACAATATATCGTGTTATAAGACATGCCCTCATGTTAGGACCAATAACATCCCGCAGGACATGCCCTTTTGGCGGGATCACACTATAGCATAGTCAGATAATAAAAATCACTTTCCGCATTTAAAAATTTACTCGATCTGTATAACGTTATAAAATAATCTATTTTAATAAACCTTTTTTTTTTTTTTTTCACATGTTAGTACGAAAATATAATTTGACAATTTACATAGAAGACAGTACACTCACCTCGATTTTTGCACCACTGAAGATACTATCGTCCAAATGCTATGTGGTCGGCGCCGTCTGTGAACCTAACAATTAAAGGGCCCAAACTAAGAATTTAAATAAATCTAATATGCAATGAGTGACCCTAAAATGCACAATTTCTCATTCCCAATTTTTTTTTATTATACGAAATTATTTAATGCTTGATTTCTTAAGTTAATATTAATTGTATAAAAATTATTATAACAACGACTACAAAATTTTTCCTGTTAATAATGTAATCTGCAAAAAAACATTAATCGACTGTGAAAATTTTTATTAGTTGACGAAATGCTAAAAATTGTCATTTTAGGTAAATTTACAATTTTTATCTTAAATTGTATTATTCACAAATTTAATATATCTATACACAGTATATTTCTTGAACCCATGTATATATTTTTGACATATAATTATACGTATATATATGTCCATATAGATAGTTCTAAAAATTAAACGTGAGATGTATTTTATTTTAACAATATATATATATATGAAAAAAATGGTGAGCATACCTGTTCTGCAGCAAGTTTTTTTTTCTCTTCTTTTTTTCCTTAGCTGAAACATACATATACATATACATATATATACATATCTATCTATGTATGTATGGGTCCACCGCCTTCCCCTTTTCTCCCTTTTTTTTTTTGGAACTCTCTTGCTTGCCATGTGTACCAAATAATATATATATATATATATGTGTGTGTGTATGTGTGTGTGTGTGGCATGGGTGATTTCCTTCTTTGAGAAGGAAATGATTTTGAGCCATATATATTATTTTATTTATTTATTATTATTTTACACTAACTATCCCCTAAAATAAAGAAGATATTAATTATATCCCAAAATTTTTAAAATTAACATATTAACCCCTAAAGTTTTTAAAGTAAAATTTAAATAACACAATGAACTCCATTATTTTTAAATGTTCTAAAATGCAACTAGAAATATACATGTGCAGGAACTAAGCTTTACACTATACCTCACTACTAACACAACACAATATCCTCGTTAAATTTGACTGGAGTATTTAGAATAGGCGGTGCTTTCGAGCACTCGCCTGCTCAGCATGTTCATATAAAATTATAACACGTCAGCATGTATTAGAAAAACTTGGCTTTACCTATGATTGTTCTCCCCTAGAAAAGTAAAACTTAAATTTATTCTATTTCTAAATTGTGTTTATTGCTTTCGATAGTTAATGTCCTTAATTTTTGAGATTGGGCTACACATTCAAGAAGCTCATGCCTTTTCTGCTAGAGCCCGTTACTCCTTGGATGTGTTCCTTTTTCATGACACTCAGATATTTACGGGTGGTATATCTTGCGTTACTTTTTCCTCTCTCTCTTAAGGAGATCTGAAGTTTAATTTGGTCTCCTTGGGGTTTATTATCAATTTTGAAGAAAGAAATTAAAGATTAAAAACCACAAGTTGGATTGACTATACCACTTATTTCTGTGTAATTTTGTTATCTTTGTACTTCTATTTGAACGACTATTTGATTGTCATGACTTCATATTATCTTTGTACTTACTATGTTTTGTTGATAGATATCTTGTAAGGCAAGATTTCTATCGGGAAAAATTTCTACTGTAAAGAAGCTATTTGAAGACATGTGATTTTGTTTTCGAATCAAAGCGGTTGGAAGAAAATTATCATTATATTTTAAGGGCGTTGACCGAAAGTCCTAAAAGGCGGTGAAAACCACTAATCAAACCCGTTCTTCTTTTCATGCACCAGTAGCTCTTATTGTGTTTTTTCTGACCAAAATATCCCTCATATGTAACTTTCAATTCTAACATCAAAACACAAGAATTTTTTCGTAGTTCCGGATATTGTAAAATTAATATTTTTACATTGTATTAATCAGTAAAATGTCATCTTTTTTACGATATGCTAATCATATTTTTTGGATGTATGAATCATATTATGTGTGGATGTTACATGTAACATTCAAAGGCAATGTCCAGAGTAACATCCAGTTGTACTTTTCAATGGATGTTACATGTAACATCTAAAGGTAATGTCCAGAGGAACATCCATTGAACATATTTTCAATGGATGTTACATGTGATATCTATAACCAATAATTATTTTAAAACATATTTTCAATGGATGTTACACGTAACATCTATATCAATAATTATTTTTCAATTGATGTTACATGCAAAACATATTTTTATGTAGATGTTACATGTAACATCTATATTTCAGAGAATGTTACATGTAACATTAATGCGATTTTTAATTTCTCCCACTAACACAGACCCACATTATCACAGATCCACATTTTTCTCACAATATTTCAAGGGGATGTTACATGTTACATATAACATTAACACAGACCCACTTCACCAAAGGAACTCAAAAGGCTTTAATACCTACTTCACCATTTATATATCTCTCTAAACAAAGAAAATCCCATTAGATTGAAACAGAGCATAAAATAAGGTGAAGGCATCTATTGAAATGCTCGGATCTGAGTTGCGAAGGTGGTGGAGAAGCCGGATCTGGATGGCGACGGTGGGGAAGGCATTGGCGACGATAGGAAAGGCACGAATCTAGACAGTGACGGCGGGAGTGTGTCGGATCTTGACAATAATAGTGGCGAATCTAGGTTACAAAGGTATTGGCGATGGCGGCAAAGACGATGCTTGGCAAAATCACGGGAGGGGTATTTTGGTAATCTCGTAGCCGACCGTTTTTTAAAAAGAGACTAATTGGTGCAAGAAATCGTCTGCATGAGAGTTTTCGGTATAAGAAAAAGGAAGTGAATTTTATTAGTAGATTACTGTTAATAGTAGGTTTAGTCGGTAATTTTCTCTATATTTTATTAGTCATTTTCATGAATAATTTTTTATTATTAATTGATTTTGATTATAAAAATTATTCTCTATAGAGCATAAATATTTTTACGTATCTCTAAACTCTAAAATCAGATTTCTTGATGGTTACAATGAACTATTTTTTCCGATGGGTACGTGCAAAACACATACCTTTCCCTTGTAGTTGTAATAAAAGGGACAGTGAAGAGTTTAATTAATGACAATTCTGTAATATTCTTTTCAACTTGTCCTTTTTGTTTTTAATTTTCATGTTTTTTAGTCAAAATTACAAATGCACTCTTAAAAATTTAGGCATTTTACATTTTTCTCCTTAATCTTAATATTTACATATTACTCTGAGATATATATTGCTTTTAATTTTCTAATAGTTATAATAAAAGATAAAATGATGAGTTTAATTGGTAGCAATTATATAATACTCTTTTCAATTTCGTCCTTTTAGTTTGCAATTTTCATGTTCTTTACTCAAAGTTACAAATACAACCTTAAAAGTTAAGGCAAATTTACATGTTTCTCCCTATCTTTTAATATTTGCATATTAATCTAAAATATATATTGCTTTTAATTTCTTAATATTTTCACATTAGTTTGAGATATATCATTTTTAATTTGATTGACTGATCTTATCCGTTAATGTCACAATTTTAACAAAATAACTACACTTTTTATATTTGTAGTTTACATTATATTTTTCTATTAATTTTTAAATTGAAAGAAAGAAACCTAAATTGAGATTCCAATTAACCACCTCAATTCTTAAATTGAATAAATTATTAATGTCACTCTTATAGTTGGCCTATTTCCTAATGTTTTAATATTCACTAGTTTTAGACCCACACAACGTGCGAGTTTTTAAAAATTTAAAATAAAATTTATATTAATAGTATTTAAAATGTAACTATTATCATTCAGAGTATTGTTTCTCTTAATTCCATGTTTAATAATATTTTATTTTAAAAAAATAATGCATTTAGGGAAAAAAAAACAACAACAATTTTATATCACTTTCATTTGTTTTCATATCTAAAAATATAGCAATAAAGAGCAAAAAAAAATGAAGTATTAAATTTCAAGAGGATATATATAATTTATTTATTTTACTTTTTAATGTTGTTTGAATAACAATTTTATTCATTTATTTATTTTTAGATTTTTTAATTTTGTTTTTAAGGTTAGCTTTTAAGTAATATAATAGCACCCAATTTGTGGTGGTTAGTAAATATTATTATTAAATTTTTTATTAATGATTATCAATAAAAAACAATAAAAAAATGTCACAATAAAAGAGGAAAAGAGAAAAAAATACAATTTTTTTTGACCAATTTTATGTCATATTTATTATTAAAAAAAATAGACATTTTGAATTGAAAGAAAATTAATGAACCACTTAGATAATTATTACAATGAATGCAATTATATAAGTGAGGGATTAATCTTGACCCTTAATTTTGGTAGGAGTAAGGAGATAAGAGAAAATGACAAATCTCAATTGTGGTTATTTTGAAGATTTTGTCTTCCACTTTTAACTAGTTTTAATATGTGGGTCTAGAAAAAAATATTATTTGAGTATTGTACGTGGATACAATTAATCGTTTAATTTTATATTTAATACATTTTATGAGAGTATAGAAAAAATAAATTTATTGAGAAATGTGGAAAAAAAAATAACCTAGAAAACTATTAATGTTGACCTTTAAAATTATTAATGTTGACTAATATTTATTTTTTTGAAATAGTAAATATTAAGTAAAAATCCCTAGAGGATTTTTGCAATTGTTTAACTTTATGTTTTTCAGATAATGGTTTTAAATATAATATAAGAGGTCTTTTTTTATATTATTTAATAATTCATATTATTTGGTTAGAAATTATTGGAATACTCTTTTGAGCAAATGAAATTTAATAAATTTTATATGTACTTAATAGATGGAGAGAAATAATTTTATTAAATAATATAGAGAGAAGACAAGGAAGAGATAAGTCACATATAATTAATCATAATAAAAACAAAGATAAACTATATGAGTAAGTTTTAGTGATGTCCCTAGTCGTTTGGAAAACTTACAGCGATAAAATGCCTTCAATCTAGTATCTACTATATTAATAATAAATAATAATTAAATGAACTCAAATTACTATATTGATTATAAATAATATTTAAGATTATTTAAATGAAATGTTAAAAGGGGAGAAATAACTAAGTTTTAAATATTAAAGATTATTATTTATTTTCAGTTTTTTAATTAAGTTTTTAATGTTTGTTTTTTAACTAATATAATAGCTCTCATTTTTTTTTTGTTTAATACTCGTTAAAAGGACAGTTCAGTGCACGAAAACTCATGCCATTACAGGGTCTGTTTAGTACTTTTATTGTCTAGTACTTATTATAATTATAAATTTTAATAATGGTTATCAAAAAAAAAAAATCATATCAACAGAGAATAAAATAGAGAATGTAATTATTTTGTCTAATTTAATGTCATATTTATTAAAAATAATAAACATATATAGTTTTTTTTATTTATCATTTAAAATTTATTTAAATAAAATGTTAAAAGAGAGAAAAATTTAAAAGAATGAATTTTGTGAACATTAATGGAGGAAAATGGCAGATTGTTCACGATAAATAGGACCAAAAATATTATCTTTGTTGAGCTCTCTTTCGGTCCAAGTAGAGATGGCAAAAAAACTAAATTGACAGGTAACCGAGAGAAACCGTACCGAATGGTTAGGTTTCAAAACCGACTAAATGGTTTAGCTGCGGCTTTACTTTTGAAATTAGCAACCGAAGCGGTTTTGATTTTGGGTTTGAGATAGTAGCCGTGAAACCGAACTGTGAAATCGAACCGAGAAACCGATTTTTTAGATATATTTTTACAACATATATACCTAGTTATATATATATTTATAGTTTAACCCCTAATATATATATATTATTGTTAGCAATTGTGCTTACAATCGTTTATTTTAAGTATCGTTGAATTTTAATTGTGGTTAGAAATATTTATTGTAACAATTAATAGTTTTGTTGTTTGGTTTTATTTTTTAGACTTTATATTTTATATTTGAGTTTTGTTTGTGTTTATATATTAAAAATAATGGTTCACAGTTTCGTGGTTTTGATTTTGGTTTTGGTTTTGGCTTTTTATAAAATTGAAAAATCTTAAATGATTTTACGGTTTCGCAGTTTTGGTTTTGGTTTTGTACAAATTAAATTGGTTTGGTTTTAAAACCGTTTTAAAAAAATCGACGAATTTGGTTTGGTATATGTCTAACGATTTTGGTTTTGGTTTTATATGAAACCGAACCATTGACATCCCTAAGTCCAATGGTTAGGTTTTCAATTTTAGTTTTTCCTATTAGATTGTATGCATGTGCT
The DNA here is from genome assembly GCA_016647705.1 of Eucommia ulmoides. Taxonomy (NCBI): domain Eukaryota; kingdom Viridiplantae; phylum Streptophyta; class Magnoliopsida; order Garryales; family Eucommiaceae; genus Eucommia; species Eucommia ulmoides. Next base: position 51,163,900 of record CM028339.1, on the reverse strand, counting down.
ATGCACAGGCTATCAATATTTTTTTTTTCACACTTCGATATAATATTATATATATATATATATATATATATATATACACACACACATATATATATATATAGACACATATACATATATACACACACACACACACACACACACACATATATATATATATATTTAACATTTTTTATTTAGTGATTATATTTTTATTAATAAATCATACATTCTTGCTAATTAATATTTGAACTAATATAAATAATGTCGGTACAATCTTTGCTAGTATAACTAATGTTTGAACAATTGAGGTACAAAAATGCTAAGTCAGTGAGATTAGTTGAGTGTCAATTATCAAATAATAAAAGATCTAATAATTGGGGATGTGTTTAGTTTGTAAATATAAAATATTTATTTATTATATTTATTTTTGGCTGCTTTGATTAGTTAGTGCAATTTTGCACACTATCATAACTCACATAGGAAAAAGAAAAGAACAAAATTTAAAATATATATTTAGGAAAAAAAAAAAAGGAAACAAAAATGGAAAAATAAAGGATATGAAAAATACAACAAAAAAAAAAAATAAAAAAAAATAAAAAAAAAAAAAAGAGAAGGTACCAAGCTAGAAAATGCTAATTTTTACTATACACATAGTGAAAATGTAGAGTGAAAGGTTATTGATTTTGCAACTAACACCTAAAAATGTTTGGCTGCAGAGCGCTTGTTCACATCCCAAAAGATAAGAGGTCCAAGTTAGATGGAAAGGCAAGACAATGCATTTTTGTAGGATACGCCCATAAAGAGTTCGACTACAGATTCTGGGATCCTATTAGCAAAAGGATCGTTAGAAGTAGAGACGTGGTGTTTCTTGAATATCAGACAGTTAGAGACTTTGAGAAATTAGAAAATTCACAACCAGATAAATTTCCAGTAGATCTCAGACCTATCTCTTCACCAACAAATTTTGGTGATGAGGGAGCAGTACCAGATCCTGATGATACAACTCCACCAGCTAGCATTTCAGACCAGAATCGATTCAAGAACAAGTCTGACAAGAACTGAGAAGATCTACCCGAGAGTGACAATCAAGTCGCAAATATTCTCCTCATGAGTATGTGATGCTTACAGAAGGGGGAGAACCTGAGAGGTATGAAGAAACTGTTGTAGATCAATATAAGGGTAAGTAGTTAAAAGCCATTCAAGAAGAGATAAAATCCTTGCATGAGAATCACACATTTGATTTGGTGAAACTACCGTAGGATAGAAAAGCTCTCAAGAACAAGTGGGTGTACAGGATCAAAAATGAAGAACACAACTCACAACTACGTTACAAAGTAAGATTGGTTGTGAAAGGATTTGGGCAAAAGAAGGGTGTTGACTTTAATGAAATATTTCACCTGTGGTGAAAATGTCTTCAATCCGAGTTGTTCTTGGCCTTGCAGCTAGTCTTAATCTGGAGGTTGAACAACTTGATGTAAGAACTGCATTTTTGTATGGAGATCTTGACGAGGAAATTTACATGGAGTAGCCTGAAGGTTTCCTAGTGTGAGGAAAAGAGAAACTTGTGTGCAGATTAAAGAAAAGCTTGTATGGTCTGAATTAGGCACCAAGGCAGTAGAACAAAATGTTTAACTCATTTATGGAAAAAAATAAGTACAACTGAACAATGGTGGATCACTGCGTCTTCATCAAGAAATTTTCTGATGGTGACTTTATCATTCTTTTACTCTATGTTGATGAGATGTTAATCATAGGCCGTGACAGTGCCAAAATTAACAAGCTGAAGAAAGAGTTGAGCAAGTCCTTTGCAATGAAGGACTTAGGAGCAGCAAAATAGATTCTAACATAACGATTACTCATGACAGACAGAATCGTAGAATCTGGCTATCTCAAGAATGCTATGCTGAAAAGGTTCTTAAAAGATTCAATACGAGTAAAGCTAAAGTTGTTAGTTCTCTACTTGCAATCTACTTCAAGCTTAGTGCGAGACAATGTCCTTCAAGTAAGGAGGAAAAATTAGAAATGGATAGGGTGTCTTATGCATCGGCGGTTGGCAATTTGATGTACGCCATGGTTTACACCAGACCAGACATCGCTTAGGCAGTTGGGGTAGTGAGTCGTTTCCTTTCAAATCCTGGAAGGGAACATTGGGAAGCAGTCAGATGGGTACTCATGTATCTCAAGGGGACATCCAGTCATTGTTTATGTTTCGGCAATGGTAAACTTATATTAGAAGGATATACAGATGTAGATATGGTTGGCGATGTGGATACTAGAAAATCCATATCCAGATACTTGATAACATTTGTAGGGGGAGCTATTTCGTGGTAATCACGATTACAAAAGTGTGTTGCCTTATCCGCCACAGAAGCATATCACATCGCAATTATTGAAGGATGTTAGGAGATCCTGTGGATGAAGAAGTTTCTACAAAAGTTGGGTCAGAATCAAGAGAAGTATACACTCCACTGCGATAGTCAGAGTGCTATCTATCTCAGCAAGAACCCGACTTTTCACTCGAAGTCTAAAACTGTCAACGTAAAATATCACTGGATTCGTGATGCGTTAGAAAATAAGTTGCTACAAATTGAGAAGATCTACACCAATGATAACGGGGCTGACATGATGATGAAAGCTCTACCCATAGAAAAAGCTAGAAGTCTATAAGGAGGTTGCAGGTTTAGCTTCATCCCCAAATTGGTCGTGAGGGGGGGATTTGTTGGGTAAATCACTCCCATTTGGGGGTGATTTTTCAACAAAGTGTCCTACCTCCCACCTACCCACTTGAGGCCAAAATAAAAGGTTAAAGAAAAGGGAAAAGACAATAAATGCAGCACAAAGAAGAAAAAGAAAAATTGCGCCTGCAATGGATGAATTCGGTGTCTACCTTTACTGAAGTTTTCTTTTTTGTTCAGACTGCCAAAGCTGCTCAGATCTCCTCTATAAATAGAGGAGATGAGCAAATAGGAAATAACAATCCTCTGCAGAGAAAGTTTGCAAAAAGGAAAAGAGAGAAACCCCATTTGTGGGAAGATATTAATGAGAGTCAATTTGTGAAGTTTTATCCACAAATTGAAGACAATATTTTTGTGTATTATTTGAGTGATCCACTAAAGTATGAGGTTTGTAATCTTATTATTTATTATAGTGGAAAATTTAAGTGGACTACAAGTCCCGTGGTTTTTACCTTCAATTGAGGAGAGTTTTCCACGCTAAAATTCGTTGTGTTATTTCTGTTCTAGTTTGGTTTGGTAAAATGTTCTAGGACCAACAAAATTATTCTCTCATCTTTCCCAGCAACTACTACTCTACAATCCCTTACATTTTGCCTTCTAGTCTAGTCTATTTAGTGGAGGGAACCCAAATGGAATAAGAGAATTGACACTGTGGATTTTGTAGTTGAACCAGCCATGTCCAGAGATCATAAGAGACATAGTCATGTTCCCATGGCTTGCCTTTGGTCACATGATCCCATATTTAGAGCTCCCCAAGCTCATTGTTGAAAAGGGTCACAAAATCTCCTTCTTTTCCACCTCTAGAAACATCAATCGCATCCCCAAATTGCCCCTACATCTAGCTCCCATCATATACTTCATCAAGCTCTTGTTTCCCCATGTCGATGGCCTCCCATAAAACTCTGAGGCCACCTCCAACGTTCCTTATAACAAAGTCAAATACCTCAAGGTGGCCTACGATCTTCTCTAAGAACCCATCGCTCGATTTATTCGAATCTCGTCTTCAATTGGGTGCTTTTCGATTTTGTTTCTTACTGGTTGGGTCCGATTGCTTCTGAATTGAGGATTCCAAGTGCTTTCTTCGGTATATTTATTCCGGCTTTCTTGGGGGTTTTCGGCCCCGTACCGTTACTAAAGGGTACTGAGTCACGACTTGGTGGGAGGTTTCCTGACTCATTCCGGCTAGAGTTCCGCGGTAGAGGCCGTACAATTCGAGAGAGCTCTGATACTGTTAACCTTATTAGCGGACCAAGGGATGAATGCTAGGGTTCTAGTGGAGCAGATGATGGGTTATTCGATTCCAAGAGATGATCGAGACAGGTCGTTCACGCGGGACTTGGTGGCTAACTCAGTGAGGCTAGTGATGGTGGAAGAAGAAGGAAAGATTTACAAAGCGAAGATGAAGGAGATGCGAGGAGTGTGTGGAGATAGGGATAGACAAGAAGGTTGTGTCGACAATTTTCTACGTTATCTCCAGAATTATAAAATACCAAGAAGGAAAGATCCAAACAAGAAAGAGTAGGTATTAGACCACCTTATGGCGGCAATTTTCATTTTAAATGTCATCAATTTCATAAATGTGTTCATTTAACAATGGTAGTGTTAAATAAACAGTCACGGTTGTTATTTTTTGCTTTTTTATGTTCGGTTGAAAGGATGGAAAAAGAAAAAAAAAAAAAACTGAAATTTCTTTTTTTTTTTATCCTTTGTAGAAGGAAAATTATTTTTATTAGTATGTTTGGTTAGAGGGATATCAAATGAAGGAAAATAGTATTTTGTGTGTATTAAAAAAATATAACATGCACTATCTTAATTTACTATTTTACCCTTACTACATATTACAATATATAGAATAAGAATTCTACAATAAATAAAGGAGCAATGTTTTAACTAATAAAAAAATATTAACTATAATTATATTACAATTATAACAACCACTGTTCAAGTTAAATACAATATATTTGAGTAATTAACAAATGAAATAAAAATAAAAAATAAAAAAAATCATAAATATTGATACAAAATTGGGCCGAACAACTTAGAAAAATATGAAAATGAATCTATATAATTCCTTAACCAACAAAAGTGGAACAAACATCTCAGAGCAAATTTGAATCTTAGTCCATGGGAAAAGCTAAACCCTACAAAAGTAAATTGTTTTCTTCAACCATGATTGTTGAACCCTTTATAGATTAGTAGATCTAATTACAAAAAATAATAAAGACTGTAAGACCCTGTTTTTTTTTTTTTTTTGAAGACGCCTTTTCACACATTTAGGAAAATATGGGGTAGATTGTGTTATTTATAATTTAATTTAAAATTTGAGGGGTTAATTAGCAATTTTTAAAATGGAAATTGTAAACTTTTGGACAAAAATGATTTCAAATTCTTAATTAGGTGGAAATTTATGTAATCACAACTAAATTAATATATATATATATATATATATATATATATATATATATATATATATATATATATATATATATATATATATATAAACTCATACACATTACAGCAAATAGGAGAGAAGAAGAATCCAGAAAAAGAAGAGAGAGAGGTCAGTCCGCAGTGGGTTCGGTCATCCGGTGAGTGCTCGGTGGTCGGCGGTGTCGGTGGTGGTGGTGTGCGTTCAGTGTGTCATCATGGGTGTATGTGTGTTTTGCTCGTCGGCGTGTATGTGTGTGTTTTCGGTTGTTCGTTCGACGGCGTGTGGTGTTTTGTCGTCATGGGGGTGTGTCTTCATCGGCTAGTTTGGTCGGCAGTGAGTGAGAGTTAGAGAGAGAGGGCAGTCGTTGTGTGTGTACTAATTAGTGTAGGTGTTCCTCCAGCAGTGAAGGTGGTTGGTGGCGAGAGTGATTAGCAGCCGACGATGTAGGGGTGGGTATCGATCAGTCGTCTGGTGGTAAGTGGTGAGTGTGGGGTGTATGTGTATTCGAATCGGTAACGAAGGTGGTGGTCCGTTCGGCGATGGTGCTCCCGCGTAGGAGGAGGTGTCATCCGTCGGGGATGCTTTCGGCTCGTCGTTAACCCCAATTATGTGGGCTTTGATCTTTGAGGAGGTGAGAGGTTGGCGGGATAAACGCAAACGGAAAACAGAAACAGGAAAAGAAAACAGAAAAAAAAAAAAAAAAAAAAAAAAAAAAAGAAGGAAAAAAAAAAAAAAACGCAAACAACCCCAATAAAAACTAAACACTTATCTCGCGGCTGGTAGAAGATTCGGAAGAGGTAGAATTCTAAACTCTCTTAATATATGTATTTAATTGTCTCATTATGTGATTATGGAATTATCTGGTAACTTGTTGTCCTGGTTTTTCATTGTGTGATTTATGATAAATTGTTGTAAAATTTTACCTGTTGAATTATATGAAATAATTTGGACGATGTGGAATTTATGTGACAAGCATGCTAATGTGGTTTATGTGTTATATTAATTAAATGCATGTATTAGAGGGGTTGGAGTTCTACTGAGTATTGGCTCACAACCCCATAATTTTTTGTTGCAGGATCGGCTGGGACAAAACGACGAAGAGATATTTTATTTGTAATTTCTATTTGTAAAAATTGTAATTGTTATTTATTGTTGCAATCAGAGGAAACGAGAATTATAATTATCATAGTCGTTGTAAAATCCCTCAATTTTGAAATTATTGAACAATTGGTTTTACCATATTTGATTTAAGATAACTTTATTTAAATTAAAAGTGGAAGTTGGGTTTTAAATTATGAAGTCAGTAATTATCAATTTTTCCGCGGCATTGTAAATTGAAAGATTGTTTTTTTTTTTTTTTTATAAACTGAATTTCTAATTTCTTGTCGCCAGTATATATATATAATTCGCGGATTAAATTAAAAATAAAGTGTTGGTTATTTGGTGATATTTTAAATGATGACTAATAGATTTAATAATTGCCGTCGTAAAATCGGCAACTCAAATTATCGTTATTATTATAAAATTTACCGAATTTGGTAGATGGAAGATTTGACCAGTCAATTTTGGTGAATAAATTGATAAATAGTATATACCCAATTTGTATATAATAACACCGACTTTTATATTTGATAAAGAGATAGATACAAATTTGTTTTGAATATAATTTTAATTATCGTTGTCGATATATGTATAAAAGAAATTTGTCGCCCTAGTAAATGAAATTTTTTCGGATTTACACCTAATAAATTATCGGTTATTCGTTTTGGGTAGAAATTCTCTATAGGAGAAACCATAGTAGCGGCCCTAGGAAACTGCGTCATTACAAGGACTATACGCCTCCTACAATATATACATATTCAAAATAAATCAATTACTGAGTCCAAAACGTACATTACCATAGAGTAGTTGGATATTCATGAGTCTTGTGATTCATACATCATTTTGGTTAATGGCTCAAGAGACGATCCGCAGGGACACCGAAGAAAGATCTTATTTTTGGTTGACTCTTAATAAAAAAGATAAACGCATCTAATTGAATTTCCTCGGGAACTCCAATATTAACTAATTCAGCAAATACTTCTTCTTCAGAGTAACAACGTGACCGATTTCGCTCTGCAATAGCAATTCCCTTTTCAGCAATCATATTCCTTTCTTTGATTGCATTTGACACATTGTTAATTCCAGAATTTATAACTTCAATGTGTTTTTCGAGTACATCAATCAATTCAACTTTTTGTTTTTTGCCTTTGGATGAAGTTTGATTTTGACTGTTGACTTGAGAAGTTAAATCAATAAACATCGTCTCTGGCTCTAAATTCAAACAAGCGTCATCAAATGCGTCATTAAGATCAAATGAATTAACACTTCCTTCCTTGGCCCATTGTTGAACCTTTTCCTTTGCACTCATTGCACCATCGCTTGTAGCTCTATTTTTGGCAAAAAGATAAAACAACTTCTCATAATTATATATTTTAGTATGCTTCCATTTTGTAGCATTTGCATTTGCCTATAACGTAAAACATTAAATAAAATTTAATGTAAGCAAACATTATATATATATATATATATATGAAAAAACATTGCATACAACATACTTGTACAAGCTATTTCCACACTTTATTGTCAACTTCGAATAGATGTGTCTTTGGGTTTCATGAAAATCCACTCATTCCTTTGAGTAGTTCATAACAATCTGGAAATTACCTTTGAGTGTTTTCATTCGATTTTTGACTTGGTCCTTCGAAAATGAAAATTCCAATTTTTTGGTTTTGGTGAGCCCCTTAATGACGTTATTGTCGGTAATTGGTGAACATGTCTCATTAGGCTTATTTTCTTTCATTTGCTCCTCCAACAATGTATCGAGCAAGACCTCATCCCAACATGGAGTCCATGCCACATCTTTTTTGGTGTCATTGTTATCACCAACTCTCTTCAACTTTCTACCCATCGCACACCATTTTTGCAAAGTTCACTACATTTAACAAATTAAATATATATAGATAAGAAGCAAAAATCAAATATAAATTAAACTAAATTATTATGTCAATGACGATTATCATAGATTCATTAGTAAATACTTTATACAAAAAGAAGCACAAAATAAGTTAGTTCTAGTACAAAGAAGACACGCTAAATACTTTACGGGAAAAAAAACTATTTTATACGAGAAACATAATCATTTCACATTGTATTTGCTATATTATCCCTAATGATTGCTCCTTCTCTAGCTTCGTCATCATTACTATTTGCACCACATTCATTTTGGATATGCACATCTTCATTTTGTAGTTCCCGATCTGCTTCGGCAATCAAATTTTCATCCGGATCAACTCCCATGAGAAAATTATGTAGGATACAACAAACTATCACTATTTCAATGACTGTATCAATTGGATAATTAGCTTCCATTCCACTTCCAATTATTGGAAAACACTTCTTCAATACTCCAAATGACCTTTCAATCATATTGCAGAAGAATGGCGGTGGTTAAATATTTCTCGTGGATTTTCAGGAGCATGGGTAGAGTATTATTTCAATGTTATCTTACTCCTATATATATTGTTAATAATCCTCACCTTAATATATAACCCCCATCTACCAAATAATATTTGCTTGTAAAATAAAATAAAAAAGTATGTTAAAAGTTTAAATTAGTAAGATAAATATTAAAATTAATTAAATTTCATATTATACTTACCTCTAGGTATAATAAGATTATCAACTTGTGTCAATGCATTTTTTAGAATTCTAGAGTCAGAGGTCATCCCTTCCCATCCCGATCGAACATATATAAATTTCAAGTTAAATAAACATGCTGTCAATACATTTTGTGTTGTATAAATTTTTCTCTCTCGATATCTTGGTGTATCCTTTTCAGAAACTTTCACATGAATATTTGTACTATCAATTGCACCGATACAGTCCTGTAGTATGTGCCTCTTACAATATTTAATATTTGAAATAAAATTCCAAATTGAAAAATCTAACAAACAAGTGTAGAATGAATAATAGTTACTTTAAAATATGGATAAAATCTTCTGCTATTGAGTATTTGTGGAGGGACCTCTGCATATGTTGGTTGTTTAAGAAATTCATCTTCGAAAGAGATTATAGCTCTTAAAACATTGTGGAAATAATGACTCACAGTTTCACCAGATCGACAAAAATAAATTGCATTGTATGATTCTTGACATTATGAGCCAACATGTGTAAGAATTTAGTCAATTGTTCCTCAACTAGGGCATTTTTGTTATCCTGAAGTCGATGAGTACCTTGAAGTAATTCACATAACTTAGCAAAGGCCATACGTATTACATCGCGACATTTATCATTACACGTAAGTTGTTTCATTAGTTCTTGTCGAACACCTTCTCTATGTTGACAAGATAGGAAAATTGTTTGATCTACATGTTCTAATTGGGATGTGACTCGAGTAAGGTAAAGTACATGAATTGTATAGTATAAAAATTGTACTACTGCCATATGTCGTCCATGTTCCTACCTATTGACAAGTTCAATAACATTCTCCTCACACATTTCTTCATCATTATCTTCACTACTTTCCTTACAATTATCCTCCCAATCACCACCAAAAGTTCCTTCATTATCCATCTATAAATATATCATTAAAATAAGTTATCAAAGTTTATTAATATTAAAAAAACATACAATAAAAAAATTAGAAGCAAATAAAATAAAATCAAATGCGAAGTATTATAATTTTCTGTGGAGATCACTACAAACTGCATGACTCCAAGTGACCATCACATTTTCAAAAAAGGTTTCTAATTTTAGATCACAAATCCCATATCAATATATACATATTTTTATTTTTTTAGTCAAGCTAAATACTGACTCTTAGATAAGCATAAGTCTACCTATGCAGCCCTTACCACAACAACCACCATGGGTAAAACAATAATTGCCAGGAAAACTAGAATCATTTCCTCCACTACTACAGATTAAGGCAGATGCATCTCTTATGGTGATTGAAGAACTAGCTAAGAAAGAACTTTATCCCAATAAAGAGTGCAAAAATTGGGAATATACAATACCAATAGTAGTTATGGTTTCACTAGCAAGAATTTTGTCCTCAAACCCAAAGAGAGGTCATAAAGTCGATCAATGTATTGTTAAAGTGGTATAGTGATTTATGAGCTCCTAGATGAGAGTTGAGATAACACAAACCCTACATTTTTTAGGAACAAGATCATAAACACATTAAAATTAGCCATTTATGATCATATTTCAATAGTTCTTCTCGTCCAATAAATAAATAAAATGTAGATAGGTAATTCTAATATAATTAATGAAATAGAAATTTCTTTCTCGAGAAATAAAAATAAATAAATAAAAATGTCAGAATCGTCCTGGTGTTCATGTGCTGGTGGGGATTTGTTGTTAAGGCCATGTTTGGGGTTTTTCTGAACTTGGTTCATGGATTTTATGAAAAAATGTTGTTCTGGGTTCTCTTTCATTTGCCTAACAGGCATGTTTGATAAAATGTAGATTCGATGTCCAAACAAAAAACGTTTGTTTTTTCTTCGAAAAACAGACAATGTTGCCAAACATGACCTTCTCTTATGGTCTTCTTTACTCATATCCCTTCACATATTCAAGCCAAAAATTCTTTCTTTTATTGTATTGGAAATCGAGGAAAAAAAGAACATGATATGTCAACTAAATGAACTCATGTTGAAAAACCAGCAGACAAATTAAATACCTAGAACAATTAAATACAATACCCAGGAAAAAAAAAACAAAAAAATAAACCATTTTAGTTTTTGTTTCAGGATAAACACGCAATCCAATACCTAGAACCAGAAAGCCCTCTTCGATGCTTCTTCTTGAAACCCAATAGCCAGAAACCAAGAGCAGAATAACAAAGATTCATGAGATAATATACATATAAACATGTGCTTATATATTAATTGCTTTATTATAATGAATTTAATCGAAAAATAAGAAAATAAAGAAGAAAAATCCATAAAAAATCAGAGGAAAAAAAAGGTAGGTAAGAATAGATCTGATGGAGGTGAATTTGGTCACGGCGATTGTACGTGCTGGAAGACACCTCTAGATATTCTAAGTATGAGAAATTATCCAAGCTACGATGTCTAATCACCCTCAGCTCGAACATATCCAAAAGGGGAAGCTTCAAACCCCTCTCTCCTCCAGATTTTAAGTATTAAGAATTGTTCGAGCTACGGTGTTTGATCACCCTCAGCTCAAACATATCAAAAAGAGGAAGCCTCAAACCCCTCTCTCCTCTAGATTTTCTAAGTAGCAAGAATTGTCCGAGCTTCGATGTCCGAGCACCCTCAACTCAGATATATCCAAAAAGGAAAGCCTCAAACCTCTTTCTCTTCCAGATATTCCAAGTATAAAGAATTGTCTGAGCTGCAGTGTTCGAACACCCCCAGCTTGGATATACCAAAAAAGAGAGTCTCAAACCTTTCCTACAGGTCATTCAGAGTTCAGGCTACCGAGCTGAGGTGTCTGAACACCCTCAGTTTGGACATTATCCAAGGAATGGCCTAAAGTGAAGAATAGATCTATTCTTACTAAGCTGGGGGCGTCCGAGCACCCTCAACTCAGATTGTCTACAAATGGGAAAGCCTTAAAGGGATTGAAGACTCAATGCCGAGCTGAGGTGCCTAAGCACTCTGAGCTCGGACTGATGCAAAATGAAGACCCTCAAAAAGGAAGTTCAAGCTATATGACCGAGCTACAGTGTCCGAGTACTCTCAGCTCGGATTTGTTCAAATGGGAACCTTCGATGAAGTTTGAAGATTATCTAACGAGCTAAGGTGTCTGAGCACCCTTAGCTCATACCTATACAAAATGGAAGGTATCAAGCTCATCATGAAATAGAAGGTGTGAACTGGCGAGTCCGAGCACTCTCAGCTCGGATTCACCAAAATATGGAGTCTCCCTGTTTGAACCGAGCTGATTGCCTACGTGCCGAGATGACGAGTCCGAGCACTCTTAGCTTGGATTACTCAAAATATAAAGTCTAACAAAGATGGAAGAAGCGTGCCAAGTTGACGAGTCCGAGCACTCTCAGCTCGGATTACTTAAAATATGAAAGCCTCAAGGGAGATTAAAGATGCCTGACGAGATGACGAGTTCGATCACTCTCAACTCGGGTTCACCGAAATAGGGACCCTTCTTGTCCGAACCGAGCTAGAGGTATCAAGCATATCAGTGTTGAAGGTCCGAGCTAGTGAGTTCGAGCACTCTCAGCTCGGATTAACCAAAATATAGAGCCTTCCTATCCGAACTGAGCATGAGGCATCAAGCATATCAATGTTGAATGTCTGAGCTGGCGAGTTCGTGCACTCTTAGCTCAGATTAACTAAAATATGGAGCCTTCCTGTCCGAACCGAGCTGGAGGCGTCAAGCATAACAAAATATTAAAGGTCTGAGCTAGCGAATCCGAGCACTCTCAACTCGGATTAACCAAAATATAGAACTCTCCTGTCCGAACTAAGCTGAAGGCCATACCATACCGAGATGACGAGTCTGAACACTCTCAGGTCGAATTAACTAAAATATGGAACTTTCTTGTTCGAACCGAGCTAAAGGCCATACCGTACCGAGCTGACGAGTTTGAATACTCTTAACTCGAATTTTGCAAATTTGGGGTCTCTCAATGCCATTTTGAAGCTTTCGAAGCCATTTGACACTCTCTCTACCTCCTGATCATCCTGAGGGGCTGAAAACGAGTTATTACTCTCCATTTCAAGTGGGTCAGCCTATGGACTTTTTCAAATGGGCCCAAAAGCCCAGTCCAGGTACTTAGATCCTTAATCCGCAAGCTTATTGGCTGCCAGACAAATTAGGTTAAGTAAACAGAGCTCGACTCCTTAATTTTGTGGCGCTAATTGAGCCCAGTGCTTATAAAAACACCATGGCATCCAATGCCTAAAGATATACACTCTCTACTCACCCTAGAGCATTCTTAGCCCTTTCCCCCGGATACTTATTTTCACGCTAGAGAGACTTCACCGGGAACCACGCTAGTGAGTCTGTGTGTAGGTGCTCAAAGTGAAGGAGTGGAGCTTAGCTCGGAGATCAAAACATAGTCCAGAGATAAATTCATCTCGGAGTCTGAACAGGATCTCAAGTTGGATTGAGGAGCTCCGATGGGATTGCAGTCATCTCCAAAGCATCAAAAGTTTTAGATTCTCCAATTCTTCGCCCTCGTTACACGTGTCGTGCCTTTCTGGACTATACTGTGGGTGCTCACCATTTTTCGGTACCAACAAGATCCAAGTAAATAAGACGCAAGACGAGGATACACATTACCAAAACAAATAAATGTGAAAACTACATGACTGCTCAAAGGGGAAGAATAAGAATAAAAACTAACAAGAAAAAAACAAAAAAAAAAACAAAATCTCCACGGCGAAGTGAAAAAGAATGAACTTTGAAAAACTCACAGAGAATCACCATCTAATGGTGACTCATCCTTCAATTTACTACTGTATAATCCAATAAATGAATTCCCAAAAGAACACGAAATAGAGTGAAGTATATATATATAGAGAGAGAGAGAGAGATTCTTCCCCCACCCACCCAAAGATTTGAACTTAATATGATTTGAACTCACCAACTAGGATACTCGGTGACCCACGAAAGATTGAAACTTTTTAAAGAGATGAGAACTACTTGACCGTAACAGGGGTTGGAAGAGAGAGAGAGTTGAGCAAGAGTGAAAGAGAGAGAGGTGGAGAAGAAAAAGAAAAAATGAAAGAAAATAAGACAAATAAAAAAAATAGTAAAAGACTATTATGCTCCTCAAGTCTGTTAGATTTGATGGAAAATCTAATAGAAGGGTCTTTTAAAATTATGTTTATACGTAGAGGGTTTAAAATAAAACACCTAAATGTAGGAGGACTACTTAAAAATATGTCAATAGTTAGAGAGTTTAAAATGTATTTTTTCAAGAACTAATAACTAAATATCAAACAGAACGTCAACCTAGCATTTTTTAAGGACCAATGTAGCTTTGGAGTCACCTAAGGCAATCCAAGCATAAAGTCTGCAATCCCTAGAGACGGCCGAAAGCTTCACATAGCCATGTTTCCACTTCCCTGTTATTTTATCTCTTTTTTATTTTTATTTTTTGTTTTCGCTTGCTTTCTTCCCCTTATTTTTATATATTTTTACTATTTTTCAAAATAAAATTAAAAATATATATATATTGCCTACTAAATTTTTAAGGAAAATTTTTTGAGAGGTCTCAAGATTTCAAAAACCACTTTCTAGGTCCCATCTCATATATAAAAAAAATTATTGTTACAGGACACTATAAAGTGGTGCTTTTATGGGATGAGACATTTGGAGGAATTTCCCAATTTTTAATTAGTCTCCAAATGGAAGTTTAAAGTAGAGGAGAAAATTATAAATTTATTAGTCAAAATTCAAGCCATTGGACAACAATTTTCACTTAGGTTGCATCTGGGTAAGGGATTTGATAAATTCAAGGGGTTTGTGAAATGAAGGGATTTCAAAATCCTAAATTTTGAAACCCCCTTCATTTCACAAATCCGTTGTTTGGATAATTATTCGAAGTGAAGTATTTAAAATATTTTTTTTTTGTTTCTATTTTTTAAAACTTAAAAAAAAAAAAAAAAAAAAAAAAAAAAGAAGCACGAACATGAACCAAGAACAACATTTGAAATTGAACAAAGAACCAACAAACAAGAAGAGAAATCCAACAACAAAATCCATGAACCCTAATTCGAAATTGAACCGAGAACAAAATCGATTTCGAAATCGAAAACGAAACCGAGATTTCGAAATCGAAATCCATTTCATTTTTGAAATCGATTTCGAAATCGAAAACGAAACCGACGAAATCAATTTCGAACTCTAATTCGATTTCAAAATCGAAATCGATCTCATTTTTGAAATCCAATCCTATTTCGGCGAACTCGTGGCGACAGACGACGAACGAGGCGAGGAAGGGGGTTTCGGCTTCACCGCAAGAAGAAGATGAAGAAGAAGAAGAAGAAGAAGACGAACGAAATCGACAAATGACAAACCCTAGACGAACGAAGAAGACGGCGAGGTTGTGACAATTTTTGAAGGAAGAAGCAACGAAGATGAAGGACCGCAATTTTCGAAGGACAAATCTCGCGACGAATATGAAGAAGAGGAAGGAAGGATTTGTGAAATGATACTTGTTTCAAAAGGATTTGCAAATCCTTAATTTGAGACTTCAAGGGATTTTATAAATCCACTCCTTCAACATCCAAACAAAGCATTTGCTAAAAAGGGATTTTGAAATCCCTCCCCCAAATGAAATCCCTCCTACAATTCTCTTACCCAAACACAACCTTAAGATGTTTATTGTATTGGTTTACCATAAAATTTAGAATTTTTCAATTCTATTTTGGGGCTAATTAAAAATTGAAATAGGCGAAGTCTACAATTTTCTAATTCTATTTTGAAAATAGAGAAAAAAATATCAAAGAAAACAAGGGAAAAAAAATGGAAAAAAAAAAAACAATAAAGCAAAAAGATTTAATTAGTCAAAAATTTTAGCTCATCAGTCCAACTCATTTTAGAATTTAGTGAAAATAAAATAAAAAATAAATAAGTGAATAAAAAACACAAAAATAAAAAAACAAAAATATTAAAAGACAAAAACAAAAAAAGTTAAAAAAAAAAAAAAAAAAAAAAAAAAAAAAACAAAGGTGTTTAGTGTGGGTGTCATAGCACATAGAGTAAAGTGTTCCTAAAAGTATATGGGAGTGAAATGTAATACTTCCAATCAAAATTTAGGAGTGAAGTATAATTTTTTCAATCAAACTTAATTCCAATTCTAGTGGAAGACTACTTAAATTAACGGTTACAAATTAAAGCGACTAATTGTAAAAAAATAAATAAATTAGAGAGTCACATAAAAAATAATACGTTATAAGTAAGTGAACAAAAACTATAATTTACCCTATATATAAATCTCTTTGAGACCACAAATAAAAAACACCTAAAATTTTAAACTAACAATTTTCGAAATACTTAAAGCGTCTTATAAAACTTATAAAATTAAATTGCCACATAAAAATAATTATTGTTACCACTAGTAAAATTATAATTTAACATAATATTATTTACAATTTGATTTAACATAAGTTATAATGACAAATAATTTTTATAAAAATTTAGAATTATGATTGTAAATGATAATTTTTTTAAAAAAATATGAAAAAATAATTTATTTTTTACATTTAATATTTAATATTTTATTTTGTAGATACGTCTAGATTTTAAAAATATTAATTTCATAGACAATAAATATATAAAATAATTTTTTTATTAATTGCTAATAAGACAGGCGCACACATATCTTTTCTTGGCAGTACCTACGAACTGTTGAAATTGATAGGGTAGATAAACTAGAGAAAAATGAAAACAAAAGATAATAAAGAAATTATATATATTGAGAATAAGCTTAATGGACTACATTGTATTACATTGCATTTGTAAGACCCGAAATTCTGCGAAGCCGTAATCATTAGTTGTATTTTAGAACATTTAGAAAATAATGAGGTAGACGGTGTTAAATAATTTTTAAATTAAAAAGTTTGGGGTAAATTGATAATTTTAATAATATTAAAGGTTGAATTGGGCTTAAATAATACCCTAAAGGAAGTTAGGGGAGGATAATGTAATTTGGAAAAAAATTAATATATATATATATACAAAAACTGTCGGGATCAAAACAGGTAAGGAAAAACGAAAAAAAAAAAAAAAAAAGAAAGGAGAAGGACCTAGATCCAATCGACGTGGCATTAAGGGGCTGAAATTCACACAACTAATATCATGCATATATATATACTCAATCATGCTTAAAACTCATCACCGGGGAAAAATTAAGAAGAAAAAAAAAACAGAGAAACGGAAGAGAGAGAGAGAGAGAGAAGGAGGCAAAGTTGTTGGGTCGGCGGGTGTGTGACGGTATGGGATCTGCGTCGGCGTGGGAGTATTCTAGTGGGTGTGTGGGCGATCATCCGGTGGTGTGCGTGTGTGTGTTCAGCTGCTATTGTGTGTGTGTATGTGATCGGCGGTGTTATCGCCGGTGGGTTCCGATTTTGTCCAACGGTGGAGTTCGGCGGAGTGTGTGTGTTTTCCCTTTCTTGTTTTGTGCAGAGTGTGTTGTGTGTATGCTCTGGGCGTGGTCGGTCAGTGGTGATCGTTTGTAACCGGTGTAGGGTGGCCGGCCGTGAATGGGAGTTAGATAGAGAGAGCCCGTCGGCGGCGAGAATTCAAGATAGAAAACGAAACGCAGTGGGTGTGTGTCTGTTCGTCCGTATGTGTGACGGTATGTGTGGGTGGGTATGTTCGATCAAGTGTGTGTGTGTGTGTACGATCGGTGCCGTTTGTTCGGTGATTACATGTGCATGTCGTCGTCAACAGCTTGCGTCGGTGTGGGTCGTCAGTCGGTTGGTGTTGTCTGTGGGAGTGGCTGTGAGGGTGCGTGTGTGTTCGGTTGTTGGGCTGCCGGCGGTGTGTGGATTAATTGGTCGGTTAGTGAGTTTCGGCGGCGTGTGCGTCGTCGTCGATGATGTGAAGCTGTCGGAGGTTGGCGATGAGGGAGAGAGAGGACGGCCGGAGCAGCCAACTAAAACAGAAGCAGAAAAGGAGCCAACTAAAACAGAAGTAGAAAAGCAAAACGAAAAAAAAAAAAAAAAATGAAGAAAAAAAAAAGGAAAGGGAAAATGAAAGATATTTGGCGGCCCACGGTCGATTCGGAACAGGTAAAATCTAAATCGATTACTATTTTCGTTAAATTGAATTATTAGCAAACATGATTATAATTTTGGAATCGTTAATTCTAATAAATGTTGACACCGTCCATATTAACAAATGCGTACAGATATTAACGAAACGGAATTTACCGAATAATAATTTTTCATAATAAAATGTGGGGACGGGAAAATTGTGAAACTTAGGGCTTGCATTGCATGATTAGGTTATTTTAAATAGATTATTAACTTAGGCCCTATCACTATTAGGTTTGCAGGCACTGGCGTCTCGATAGAGTGTGGTCAGTAGCAATTTTGCAGAACAGATAACCAGGTGAGTATACTATCTTCTACGTCAATTACAAATTGTATTTTTTTTATATATTATGGAAAATGTGTTTATTTAAAAATGGACGAATTTGCAACTTATATGGACCGTTTTGGATGTTGTGGAAAAATATTTTGTGGATTACGTTGGTTGAAAATGATTTATTGAATCTAGTTGGTTTCTAAAAATGGTGAAAATTGGTTGTGGACCAAGTCGTTTGTTGTTGAGGTGGAAGGCCTGCATTGCATGATTAGGTTATTTTAAATAGATTATTAATTTAGGCCCTATCACTATTAGGTTCGCAGGCACTGGCGTCTCGATAGAGTGTAGTCAGTAGCAATTTTGCAGAACAGATAATCAGGTGAGTGTACTGTCTTCTACGTAAATTACAAATTGTATTTTCGTATATATTATGGAAAATGTGTTTATTTAAAAATGGACAAATTTGCAACTTATATGGACCAAGTGGTTTTGGATGTTGTGGAAAAATATTTTGTGGATTACGTTGGTTGAAAATGATTGGTTGAATCTAGTTGGTTTCTAAAAAGGGTGAAAAGGGTTGCGGACCGAGTCGTTTGTTGTTGAGGTGGAAATTGATGTTGGATCCGATTATGCCATAATATTTCTTCCCGAAAGGGATGTGGATTATCTGCTAGGCATAGTCCTGCAGAGCGTCGTTTATCTGCTAGGCGTAGTCCGGCAGAGTGTTAATTATCTGCTAGGCATAGTCCTGCAAAGTGTTGTTTATTTGCTAGGCATAGTCCTACAGAGCGTTGATTATCTGCTAGGCAAAGTCCGGCAGAGCGTTGTTATGACCCGCTAGGAAGGCAAATCCTATGGGTAGTACGGTACCGTTGCAACTCCCGATCGTGAGGTTAAAACAATCCTATAGCTAGCCATAGTCGAAGGGTGGTGTGATGTTCTGTAGTATAAGGTGAACTGGTTGGATAAATTTATATATGTTACTTTACACTGGATTGGTGTATCTATTATTTTGGTTGTTTTACACTATTTTGTTAGATATAGTGCTCTGGTGGAATTTCACTGTTTGGGTGGGGATGTTATAAATATATGAGTTATTTTTGTGGTGACAGGAAAAAGGGGTTTTCCGTGTGGTATCTGTTTATTATGTTCTATTGAAATTTGGTGGTTTAAATACAGTATTTCTTTACAGTGGTGGCAGTTGAAAATTGGTTCCAACTATGGTATACGGTATTATTGTTATATTATTTTATTTTATTGGTGGCAGTGGAACCGGATACGTGATTATATTATATTATATTTCAAAACATGGTGTTTATTATTTATTGGTTTTGAACTATGATATTTAAATTCTTATACTTGATCTATACAAAACATTTTTATTATGAAGACAGTACACCGATAAATTTTTTTGGTTTTAGGTACCGCGGCTAGGAGTTGGTCCACTACTGGCACTAGGGAGAGTCCGGAGGTAGTGTCGTGTTAGAGGTGAGTCAGTCAAACGTGAACCGTGGAGGGTTCAGGTATCTTGGTGTTTTTAGTTGTAAAATTTCAGGACAGGTGTGCTCCCAAATTCTGGGAGCAAGTATGTATATATTTTTGAGAAATAATTTTACTATAACGCGAGTGTGTATGTATATATGTCGGATTGGATACTCGTGGAGTGGTCTGATGATGTCAGGTCGACGTCTCCCCCGGCCTTGGGTGACGGGTGCCCGGGGTGGGGTGTGATAGCATTCGTCCACATCACAATACAACACACACATATATATACAATACAATAAACAAAGCCATTAGAAAAGGTGGTTGAAAGTTGATGGGTACTTCCAATCTTAAAATTTTGCTAGTCCTCGAGCAAAACACACACAAGAAAATGAAAAACACAACTAAATGAAATAACAAACAATCTAAACATAACGACATACGAGTTTTAAATTATTCTAATGACCTATTTATTTTTCTATCAATAACCGCCAGTCATACCGCCAGTCATATCGAGTTCAGGCGGTAACACACATCATATGATGTTCTAGATTTTCGACATGCAATAATGTTGAACGCTATTCTAGATCTTGTAAACGTGTTAGTGCGAGACTCAATAATATAACTATACAACGACCGAATTGGATTATTTCCCAACGAAATTCATGACTTAGATTGTGTAGGACTAGGATTTCCATATGCATGATTGAGGTCCACTCTCCACTAATGTAGGTTGAGTAGTTCATAAAGATTAGAAAGACTTGGTTCGGTTTTGGAATATTTGCCCAAGGGTAATTTCGGAATAGAAAACGGGTTAACGCTGTTAACTTAACGTTACCCAAGGCTTAACGCTTAGCATATTGGTAGCGCGTGAAATACGCCGCTACTTACTCTTGCAAGTATACGAGGTCTAAGTTTTAATATAGTGGATCTTTGAAGATCGGATATCGTTCCCACAGGGAAAGTGTGAATAATTGAATACCGCAATTTACGCAGTCTCATATTATCTTGATGATTAAATTACTTATTTAAATTACACTAATTAAAACTACTCCTAAGGATTAATTCTAATTACACTAATTAACTAGGGATCGATTTCATTCACTTATTACCTATTTGGCTTAATTTAGTTATTGATAACGGTTATTATCACATCCAACAATCTCGATATTTATAACTCACTCACTTCCTCTTCCGAGTGAAAAACGAGCGAAAACATGACTTCTCATTGATGCCGAAGTCCCCCTCGAACGCCTTTTCGAACACATAGCCACGTGAGTCTTGACCCAACCTCATGGATTGCACACAATCCAACTCCCTCCCGGGTTATTATATTGTCACGTTGTGTTTATCTCTAGTCCGAATCCAAGGTTACCTCTCCCGAGTGTCAAATCTCGTATTCTTGGTTTATTGTAATAAGCATAATAAACGTGAAATAACGGTAAGCACAATTGGAATTGGATAACAAACCATTAGAATAACTTATATTCAACCAAAGAGATAATTACATGAATTACATCTAACCCTAACTAATCTCTAATTAAACTAACATGATCTTAGCCATTACAACAGTAAATCAAGAGGAGATCATAATCATCATCAATAATAAACATTAAGTACAAAGATGGAAACAAGGAAAGAAAAGCCAAATCTTAAAGTGGAGTAGTCCACTTTCACCAAAGAACGATTCTCCCGAGCTTCCTCTTTTCCATTGATGAACTTCCTCTTTTAGTTCTTCAAGAATTGGCCAAAATCACTTCCTAAAACTAATCTAATCTACTTCCTAAATTATCTAATCCTATCTAAGGTAAAAGGGACTCTCCAAACATAATAGGGCATTAGACAAAAATGGGGAAGAAAAGGGTTAAAATAAAGGTTTTGAAAATATCTTCAAAATATCTAAATATATATATTTCTCGCAGAGTGTCACCGCCTAGGTGGTGGTTAAGTCGGTTTAGGTTCTGACAGATTTTCGCCTAGGCGGAGGAATTCTCGCCTAGGTGGTGGTTGCTGGCACAAACATTCTGACAGATCTCTGCCTAGGCAGTGGTTTTCTCCCCTAGGCGGTGGTTCAGCAACTCAACTTCCTACCTCTTCTCCGCCTAGGCGGTGGTCTTTATGCGCTGAAACCTTGTTCTTCACGTTCTGTTCACCGTTTCTCCACCGTTTTCGCTTGTTTATCACTTCTTTTCATTCCTTTACTTGTTTTACACTAAAACAAACTAAAACGAAATTAAATATAACTAATACGCTAAAAAACTAACAAATTCAGTTTAAAAGTAGATAGGTTATGTAAGACCTCAATTGTAGCATGTGCGTCATTTCAGTGGTATTTTAGAGTAATTGTGAAAATTCGGGGTGGAATTGGGACAATTAAAAATTCAAATAAAAAGTCTAGGGGTCAAATTGAAAATATGGAAACAGTAAATCCCAATTTACAAAGGTAAATTGACATTTAACTTAAAATTAAAACTTTTAGGGATGCAACTGCAATTTAAGAAAAAAAAAATCTTAAAAGTGGACCTAAACTAAAATGAAGATTTTAAGAAGTTAAGGGGAGAAAAGGGTAATTTCACAAAAAAATATATATTTGGGTGATCAGGCTCCACCGGCCGGAGCAGTGCATGGACAATGACGTAGCAGGAGGAGGTGACTGCTTAATCCACTAGTTATGTGCATATAAATACCGACTTATGCATGTAATGATCACGGAGAAACAATTCTCGAAACAGGAATTGCAAACCGGAGAAGGAAAAGAGAGAAAGCGAAGAGAGAAAGAAGTCTGCCGGTGGTGGGGTGCAGTCCGGCGTGAGCGTGTGTATGTGTGTTTGTGAGTTCGGTTCATCGTCGGTTGTGGGTTGCCAGCGTGTGTTATAGGTCGTCCGCTTCGGAGGTGTGGGATTGTCACCATTCGTCGCCGTTGTTCAGTGAGTGTGTGTGTTTTGCGTGTGTGCTTCAGTGGTATGTGTATGTGTGTGTTGCTGTTCACAGGGGGTGTGTATGTGATCGGACGAGGTGTGTGTTTTGCGTGTGTGGGTTGTGCAGGCATCGGAAGGGGGGGTTGTTTGGTCAGATAAGTGGGTGTGTGGACGTGGGGGTGTGTCGCCGTCGATTTCAGGTGGGGGACAGTGGTTGGTCGTCGTCGTCGATGTGTGTGCAGGTGATCAGTGTTCGTGTGTGTGTGTGGTGTTGTTTGGCCGGCCGGTAGAGGCGGTGGAAGCATCATCGTCGGCTGCAGCTGAAGTGAAAAATAGAGCAAAGCAGAAAAAGGAAAAAGAAAAAAGAAAAAGAAGGAAGAAAAAAACAGGGAGTAGTGGGTCGGCAGTGTGCAGTCGGCATGGGGATGATCAATGATCTGCGTGGGATGTGTGCAGACGGTGTAGAGAACTCTTCTGAAGTGTGTGTGTGTGTGTGTATAAGACCGTCAAAATTGGGGAGAGAAGAAGGGAGATGTCGGCCGGGAGTGCAAACCGAAAAATAGAAACGGGAAAAAAAAAATAAAAAAAAAAAAAAAAAAAAAAAAGAGAAAAGAGAGAAAAAAAAAAGGGGGAAATTGTAGAAACCACCCTAGGAAAATCCCAAAACCCATCTCATGGGCGCCAAACGTTTTGGAAACAGGTGAAACCTCAATCGATTATTAATTCTCGTTAAATTAAATTTTAGTTAGTGTTACCAATCCTAAAATCATAATAATTTCGTGACGATTAATTAATTTTAAGTATATGGTACATAAAACTATTAACAATTCTGAATATAGGATCCGCATTGCATGATTAGGATGTTTTAGATAAGATATTAATTTAGAATCTGCCACTATTAGGTTCGCAGGCACTGGCGTCTAGATAAAGTGCGGTCAGTGTCAGTTTTGCAAAACGGATATTGAGGTGAGTGTACTGTCTTCTTACCAAACTATTTTTCTATGTATATATATGATGAAATTTGTGTTTACTTAAATTGTATGAATTTATAAATGATATGGATCAAGCAGAATTTGGGTGATTTGGTAAACTGGGTTTTTGGAAGATTTCGATGATTTCCGAAATAAAACTGAAACTGAATTTTTGTTGAAATTGGTAAAATCAGACGGTGTTTTTAAAAGGAAATAGAAAACATCTGTTTTCCTAAAAATGTCTGGTTTTCAAAAGAAAAATAAAGGGTGGAAAAGTAGTTTTGAAAGAATCAGACGTTTTCTCTAAAAAGAAAAGTGTGAAATATGTTTTTGGACTTAAAAGTTGGTTTTGAGGAAAAAGAGATAGACGTGGTGATTTGACGGTATTTATTGAGTTGTGATTCGATGATGCTGTATTTGATTTGACGATACCGTAGTATTTATCTGTTTCGGTAGAGTGAGATTATCCGCTTCGGCGGAATGATATTATCCGCTACTGCGGAGTGATGTTTATCTGCTTCGGCAGAGTGATGTTAGTTGTTTATACTGCGCAGTGATTATCCGCTTCGGCGGAGTGATGGGTGTTCGTAGGAAGGCATATCCTACGAATGGTACGGTACCGTTGCAAACTCCCAATCGTGAGGTTAAAACGATCACTAGGGCTGACCAGTGTGTGTGTGTTGGAGGTGTGTGTTTGAGATTGGTGCTTGAGATGTGGTGTTTTACGTATATTGGTAGATTTGATATTATTTATTATGATGATGGGTATGATTTTATACTAAATGGATTTGGATGGAACTTATCTGTATCACTTTATTTTCATTGCTTATATACTTGTGCTTGATCCATACTAAATTGTGGAAATATTTAGAACGTATTAATATTGTAAAAAAAATATTTTACTAAGAAGGCAGTACACTCGCAGGTACAACAGCTAGGAGTCAGTCCCCTACTGGCACTAGGTAGAGCTATGTGATGGAGTCATATAGGCGCTCGATAGAAGCTGTCAAAGGCGAACCTATAAAAGGTTCATGGATAAATACTTTCAGTTAATAAATAACGGGATGGGCGTGTCCCCCATAATAGATGTTTGTATTATTAAGTGTATGTATAGTTTATTTCATTAATTTATTTGGGATTTTGGTGATGTCATGTTGTAGTCACGCCAGCCTCGGAATGACGGGTGTCCGGGACGGGTTGTGACAGGTTATTTCCACCTATCACACATTTACTCTCGTACCCCATAGATAAATTAGAAGCAATCCCGAACAAACATTTAAGACCAACGTACTCACTTGTCAAAAAGAAACGAAATTTAACAATAGTTACATATGTTTTTTTTTAACGAACCACACCCCCAAACTTATTCGATTATTATAATTTCACAGGTGTGGTTAAAACGAAAGAAAAACGACAAGTGAGTACTCAAATACCGAACCAATTCGAAATTTGTCCTAAACCCAACCGCTCACATCAAGTAGCATATATAAATGTTGACTTGATTCACTCAAATGTACCTTTAAATTCAACAATTAAGGTTTGGAAAAAGATCAACTGGCTATGGTATTAGTTACGTGTTCAGAATTGAATTGATATTTAGGCTTCGACAGGGTAACAGGGGATAAACATATAACAGGTAGGCTTAAAAGGCTCAAGCGACAAAAAGAAGGCCTAAATCACGTCTCCTGAACTACCTCGCCTAGGATTTCGCATCAAACTTCCCCTCAATCAGGTTCTAGAATCCTTAAATTGTCATGAGTTTGGCTAATCGATAATCGTCCTCAAATCAATTGAATAACTATACATTGAGTCTATGTGCTCGTGCAAATTAGGATCTACAATAATTTTTACCAAAACGTATAATCAAGCACACAGAATCACACATGCATGGGTATTACCCTTAACCTAAAAAACAACCAGGGGTAATCTTATCATCGGGTAATGGCCCAGATGAATGCAAAACTCAGCATGCAAACAGTAACACAAAAACATAAACACACTATAACCTAAACACATATACAATACAAGAAAAATAGTAACATATACTAATATCCTACAAATCACCGCTAAACTCAAAATGGACAGTGTCCTCAGCGAACCCAATCATCGTTGTCAACATATGAAATTTAAGCATGCCGATGAAGAGAGTTTAGAACACGTACCTGGGAGGCGAGAGAATCTCGCCTTCGAATAAATTCGGCTGTGACGGATTTAATTTATTTGACCTTGGGTTGCCTCCCAAGAAGCGCGTGGTTTAATATCATTGGCCTGATATTTTCAAATCACCCTTCAGCTTGGCGAGATTTTGCTTTGTTCGGCTCGATCTTTCAACGAATCACCTCACCGGCTTATGCGCGTGGCCCCGTACCATAAAACAACTTGGAATCCCGTTGAAAGGGATGCATCAATACCCGCCGATCTAACATCGTCAAGTACCCTGCATAAGAAACAAAAACAAAACTACAAACAAAAATTATATACAAAAGAAATGCCTAAAATAAAATCGGGTCATTTACTTACAATATCAACAATAACGAACAAAACAATCCCCGACAATCGTTACCAAAAACTTGGTAGCGATCCCCGAAAATTGTATTTGACAAGCAACCAATCCCCGTCAATGACGCCAAAAACTTGTACGGCAAAGGATTCGATCCTCGCCTATTGACTACTCGCAAGTGTACGAGGTCAAAGTTTTAGTATAGTGTGATCGTGAAAGATCGGGTTATCATATCCACAGGGATTGATGTCATTACTATCGAGTACCGCATTTGTTATGACCTAACTTTATCTAGGCTAAAAATAAATATATTTAATTAATTAAACTAATACTAATATAACCTAAATTAACTATACTAATATACTAATATGTTTTAGGGGAAAGAATTGCCTAGGAATTAACTTGTTTACAAATACATGTTCAATCTTGATTTACTCATGTTTATGGTGTTCGACATATTTGGCAATCTCGATATCTAAAACTCCTCTGCCACCTCTCCCGAGTGTAAGAAAAGAGATATAACGCAACTTCGTGTCAACGAAGAAGTCTCCCTCAACGTCTTAACGACCCTAGGTCGTGTGAGTTTTGCCCTAACGTCATTGATTGCACACAACCCAACTCCCGACTGGGTCATTGGATCGTTGCGTCGTGTTTACCCTATCGATAATCTTGGTTCTAAAACTCTACTGCCACCTCTCCCGAGTGTAAGACGGGGGAATACATGACTTCGAGTCAATGAAGAAGTCCCCCTCAACGTCTTAACGACCTTAGGTCACGTGAGTCTTGCCTCAACGTCATCAATTGTCCACTATCCTAACCCCGACCGGGTTATTGGATCGTAGTGTTTGTTTATCCTAATCCGAATCTGGGGTTTGTCAAACCCCGTATTATTCATTTATCTATCTAAGCATGATAAACAAACAATACGATAAACACAATCAAACTACGAAAAACAAATATAAACGCAACACCGAAATCATCCAAACACATATTTATAAATATATCATTAATCCCTATACAATCCATATTTAACTCGTGGTCATAACCGTATAAATATTGAATTCGAGCTAAACATGCTAACAAAATCCTAAGTTAAATAAATAAGGGAAGAAAACGAAGAACTTAGTCTCATCCGAAGATTAGCCGCTAAGAACGCTCAACGATCGCTTCACCATCTTCCTCTACTTGGGGATGTAAGCTCTCCCTCTAAAACTCCTAAACTTACCCTTAGATATCTTCTAAGGGGCTCAAAATGCCAAGAGAGCCTGAAAATGAGAGAGGAAAGGGGATTATACAGGCAAAATATCTAAAAAATATCTAATAAATATCTAATCTGGAGCAGAGGCCACCGCCTAGGCGGTGGGTATGTCGGTTGGTTGATCGCCTCGGCAGTGAAGACAGTGGTGGCCTTGGTTGGCATTATGCAGTTTTATCGTCGCCGTGGTAGATCTCACTATTGCGGCGGTGGACGTTTAGTAAGAAAATGCCACTCTCTGCATTTTCACCACTGCGATGGAGGTTTGGACTCCGCGGCGGTGGGCTTTTTTCTGAATATTGCCGCCTTGCTCAGTTTTCCACCATTCTTTTGATCATTTTTGGTTTGATCTCATCAATTTCGCTCCAGTTTCATATTTTTTTGCCCCACACACCTGATTTATACAAAAAGTATAAAAACTAATTAAAACATAATAAAATAAATATAAAAACTACTCTAAAAGTAACAAAATCGGTTTGGAAATATGTAGGTAGATCACACCTATTAATGGGAAATAAAAGTTGGTGGTTGATGGTTGATCAGTAATGGCAGTGGTTGAAGGTTGATCATTAATGGCGGTGGTTGAGTATGATTCTTGAATAGTGATATGTAATTCTTGACATCTTTTTTTATGATTCTATATGCCTCGGCAAGATGGATCTCCGTGAGGAGAGTCCAATCTTGGATGTTAGCATGTGAAAGCATGTGCGTGGCAGAGAATTAATGTGTTGTGACATGTACTGGGTAGTGCAGTCGGAGCAGAGAATGCTCGGAGGCGCACTAGAGTAGGCCTTGGGTGCGCTGGGGCACGAATTGGGCAGTGGTTATCGAAGCTAAGAATGCTCGGAGGAGCGCTAGAGTGAGCCTTAGGTACATTGGGGCACGAACTGGGCAGTGGTTTTTAGAGTTGAAAATGCTTAGAGGTACGTTGGAACGGGCCTTGGGTACGCTGGGGCACGAACTGGGTAGTGATTGTCAGAGCTGAGAATGCTCGGAGGCGCAGTGGAGTAGGCCTGGGGTACTCTAGGGCACGAACTAGGCAATGTGCGCTAGGGAACAAATAGAGTAGTGGTTGTTGGAGCTGAGAATGCTCAAAGGCGCGCTAGAGCAGGCCTGGGGTGTTCTAGGGCACGAACTAGGCAGTGTGCGCTAGCAAACAAATAGGGCAGTGGTTGTTGGAGCTGAGAATGCTCGGAGGCGCGTTAGAACGGCCCTTGGGTGCCCTGGGGCACGATTTTTTATTTTCGCAAGCTCGAACCCCTGATTTAGTAAAGGCCCTTCAATTGCTTTTACTCAAATGTTTGAGAAAGATGAATTGTAGATTTAAGAGAGAAGGAAAGAGAGAGATTCAGCGAGGCAGACAACAGTTTTTGTAGGCTCAAACCCCTGATCGTACAGAGGCCCCTCAACCACTTTATCGCAATGTGCCTTACCACTTGAGTTACACCTTGTTGGTTGAAATGGAAGAGACTACATTGACAACAAAGAAACCGATTTATAATGTAGATGTGATTTCCGCAATGGTGAGGTGTTTGATGACCATGAAGAGGTAGATGTAGAAGAAGACACACTGGCGGCAAAGAAATCAATTTATAGTGTAAAATTGATGATGACAATGGTGGTTTGAGAGGCATCGCCTCCGTGGCGATGGGGCAGAGGTATTGAGGATTGAAAAATGAAAGAGATCCGACAAGGCAAACAACAGTAATGGAAGAACGCCGGCGATGGAAGAAATCAAAGGCACAACAACAATATCGAGAAGATTTGGGGAGCTAGGTGACCTGGTAATTCGAAAAAAAAAAATGTGGGGCGCAAATAGAAACTGGTATAAAGTTGAAGGGATAGATTGGTAAAATTTGGAAAATAAAAAGTAACGGAATAGGGGTTGGTTTGGTAAATTGTGGGTTAGTGGAGAGGTAGGTGAAAATAATTGGGGGCAATACTACTTCCACTCCCTCAAATATAGTAGTATTCCACATACACTCCCTTAATTTTTAAAACTACCACGACGACCCCCTGCCGGAGCTTTTTTTATTGAATTGACCATTTTGCCCTTACCCATTCAAAACAGAAAAATGATAAAATAATTCAAATAGTGAATGACCAAATTACCCTAATTTTACCCCCTTTTTTAATAATTTATTTTTTCCTTTTTTCTATTCTTTTCACCTTTTTATTTTTTAGTTTTTTATGCCCTTCTTTGTTTCTCCGCAAACAACACCACAGCATAACCGAACAACACTATCGTCGAACAACACCACCGCCGAACAACTCCACTGCCGAACAATTCCCGTCTCCACCATCGCCGAACCAAACACCATCTACAACACCGTCTCCACCATCGCTGAACCAAACACCACCGAACCAAACAACACCAAGGAAACCTCTGCTCTTGAGGAAAATCCGTTGTTTTTGCCTCTTCTTCTTTGTTTCTCTACACGACCAAACCAAACAACACCACAGTCGAACAACACCATCGAACCAAGAAAAGTGAATCCACAATTGCAGAAGGTAAGGAGAAGGTACCCACAATCGCAGAAGGTAAGGGGAGAGAGAGAGAGAGAGAGAGAGAGAAAAGTGAATCCACATTCATCTTCTTCAAATAAAAAAAAAAAAAAACTAGAAATCCAAATCCTAAAACAACCCACCATTGAAATCAACATCCAAACCCATAACAGATCAAATCCATCTTTATCGAGAAAATGCTATTAACGTCGATTCCGACGTGGTTTATCCAAATCTGAGAGGAAAAAAGAGAGAGAGGATTACGAACAATTCTCTAGCAGAGGTTCGGAATTTGGTGGGAAAAACGAACTATTCGCCATCTTCCTCATGCAATCGGAATTCTAATTCTTCGATCTCCCAGGAGCTGTTGAGGGGTGTTGTGGTGTTCGGCAATGATGGCGTTCGGCGATGGGGGTGACATTGTGTTTGGTGGTGGTGGTGGTGGTGGTGACGTGGTGTTGTTCGTTTTGGTTGTGTTGTTCGGCGATTTTGATGTTCGAACAGGGAAGGGAACATAGTTGGGTAGGAGAAGATGGGTTAGGGATGAGAGAAAGAGAGAAATGAGAGAAGAGAAATTGAGAAACGGAGGATGTGGTGGTGGTGTTCACCATCGGTGTGGCGACAGTTGGTGGGAGGATATGGTGGTGGTGTTGAAGGATTTTGGGGCTCGATGGATGAAGAAGATGAAGGATGAAATGAAAAGCCTAGCCTTTAATTACAATATTACACCCTTAAAGTTTTATTAAATTTTATTTTGTATCATCACATTTAATATAAGGGCAACTTAGTCTTTAGATAAAGAGAGTAGAGTTAATTTAGTAAAAATAAATATGAATTGACTTTCCAAAGGGTCTTTTCGGAAGAAAAAATGAACAAGGGATCTTAGTGTCTTTTGATCAAATAATTTAAAGGTGTCCCATGTAGTTTTTAAAGTTGAGAAAATTTCAGTGATTCCGGTTAATAATTAAGGGAGTGTAAGTGGTATTACCCCCAAATAGTTGAGAAATTGAGCACTGACCTTTCTCGCCAAAACAAAATGTGAAAGAAACGTTTCAAAGACATGGGCCCATTACATAGAAAAGCTAACACAATTGTTTAGAAGAAAGGGAGAGCTCATAAATTTTGAAAGAGACGGAAGAAACAAACAAATGGGCCACATTTTATTTTATTATTTTTTTTTAGCTAAGAAAGGGAGAGACATAAATTTCTTTATTTTTTTTGGTAGGCAAAAGGAAACAACAAAAACTAGCTGCGTGGCAAAGCACTCGTCACATACTTATCTGCAATCAATATTCTTTCCAGTCGGTGGGAGGTTCATAGTGCATTTCGGACTTAATGTTGTACGTAAATTTCAATCACATGGGCACAACTTTTTACTTTCCCCTTTTTTTTTTTTGGGGGGGGGGAAGCTACTTTTTGAAGAAGGTGGAAAAAACAAACAAATGGGCCACACATTTTATTTTTTCACCTACAGCAAATGTTAGAAACGTGAGGGAAGAATCAAAGAACAGAAATACAATCTGTTCTAGAGAGAGAAAGAGTGAAGAGCCTTGGAGATCGTGAGACAGAGAGACCGGTGTAGCTTTGCAGTCGCCGACGGCAACCCAAGCATGGAGTCTACAATCCCCGGCGACGGCCAAAAGCTTCACATAGCCATGTTCCCATGGTTAGCTTTCGGGCACCTGATCCCTTTCTTAGAGCTGGCCAAACTCATAGCCCAAAAGGGCCACAAAATCTCCTTCATTTCCACACCCCAAAACGTCCACCGCCTCCCAAAACTCCCTCCAAATCTCACCCAGCTCATAAATTTCGTTCAAATCCCACTGCCATCCGTCAAAAACCTCCCGGACGGAGCAGAGGCCACCATCGATCTTCCCTACCATAAAGTCAAATACCTGAAAATCGCCTATGACGGCCTCCAAGAACACATCACGAAGTTTCTTCATGATTCATCTCCGGATTGGATACTTTTCGATTTCGCTTCTTATTGGGTAGGCCCGGTAGCCTCTGAACTCCAAGTTTCCTCTGCTTTTTTCAGTATTTTCCCTGCCGCTTTCATTGGTTTCTGCGGCCCCGCAGAAATACTAAAAGGGACTGTGAAAGGACGCACAACACCGGAGGACTTCATCGTCACGCCGAATTGGGTGCCATTCGAATCGACGGTTGCGTTCCGGCTGTTTGAGATTTTGCGAGTTTTTGACAGCATGACAGGGGATGAAGACAACGTATCGGATGGGCTGCGAGCGGGGTGCACAATTGAGGGCTGCGATTTAATTATCATCAGGAGTTGTTATGAGTTCGAGTCCGATTGGTTAAAGGTCGTCAAAGAGATTCACCGAAAACCGCTAATTCCTGTGGGTCAGCTGCCGACCACCATCTATGATGGCGGTGACGATGACAAAGACGGCGCGTGGAGAGAAATCGGGGATTGGCTCGACCAGCAGGAAAAAGGATCAGTGGTTTATGTTGCGTTCGGAAGCGAGGGGAAACCGAGTCAAGCCGAACTCACGGAGATAGCTCTGGGTTTGGAGCTATCCGGGTTGCCTTTCTTCTGGGTTTTGATAAAGCAACGAGGATCAGTCGACATCGAGTTGACGCAGTTGCCGGAAGGGTTCGAAGGGAGAACTAGAGGGCGCGGAATCGTGTGCACCACTTGGGCTCCGCAGTTGAAAATACTGAATCATGTCTCGGTGGGTGGGTTCTTGACTCACGCTGGATGGAGTTCGGTGGTGGAGGCCATTTCTCTCGAGAAGGCACTTATTTTGCTGACGTTCGTAGCATACCAAGGACCGAACGCTAGGCTTCTGGAGGAGAAGAAGATGGGTTACTCGGTACCCAGAGACGGGCGAGACGGTTCGTTCTCGAGAGACTCGGTGGCTGACGCACTGAGGTTGGTGATGGCGAGCGAAGAAGGGAAGATTTACAGAGACAAGGTCAAGGAAATGAAATGGGCGTTCGGAGACAGGGATTTACAGGACCGTTATGTTCACAATTTATTGGGTTATCTTCAAACTCATAATAGGAAGAAGGGGAGATGAAAGGGAACCACATGCACGTCTTAGTGCTTAAGCCAAGACTTCTATCCTATCCGTTATTTAATGACTCTTCCTCATGAAAAGTTTAATATTCAAAATCTTGGTATTTGTACCCAAAAAAACATAATAATGTTTGTCTGTCTTTGTTAGGGTTGACAAAACAGGTAACATGTCATTACACGATAACACGATAAGACCTAAACACAAACACGACACGATAAGCATATCGTGTCAGACTACCCAAATACGAACATGACACGAAAATTATCGTGTCAACACGACACGACACGATAATTTTTCGTGTCACACGATGACACGAAACCTATCAGGTAAACACGACACGATAAGATCTGATAGGTTTCCATTATACATTAACCTACCCATTACACGTTAACTCGTTACACGTTAATGACCTGTTAACCTGTTAAGTTGACTAAATGAGTAAGGTTAGGGAAATGTGAATATATATATATATATTAAGTATTAAATTATAATATTTGATAATTTGGGAGTATAAAAATAATTTATTAAATTAATGGGTAACCTATTAGATCTTAGGTTATCGTGTAACCTGAATACACGAAATTCTTATCGTGTAACCTATTGGGTTATCAAGTCAACCTGATAACCTGTACTATTTCTTATCGGGTTATTGGGTCTGACACGATGATGACTCGATACCTAATAAGCAATACCTAGACATGATAATATCGTGTCGGTCTCATGTCGTGTCATCGTGTAAATACCTGTTTTACCAGCCCTAGTCTTTGTGCTTTAATCATTCGACATAGTTTAATATTCAAAATCTTAGTATTTTTAAAAGGAATGGGTAAAAACGTGGAGCAGTTTAAAATTTAAGGGTCAATGTGTAATATAAAAAAAAAGGAGTGTCACCAAAATTCTTTTATTTAGCCTGGCTCTGACTTAGCCATTTTTCCCATCAAATTTTAATTTAGTTAAGATATTCAATAATATCAGTTTCATTAGTATCAGTATTAGTATTAAAATGCAATTAATGAAACTGAAGCATTTTATTATCTTGCTTTTCAGATTGATCTTTTAACCCAATGGGAATAGTTTATGTAATAAGAGTTTCTAAGGGAGCTAAAATGTTATGCGCTTAGCCAAATGCGCTAGGGTGGTGCTAGATAAAAGCAAACACATTTAAAACGTTGTGCGCTAGAGGTTATAGACTTCAAGTGGTAGTGATGAGCGCAGCGCAAGGAATTGTATATTG
The DNA here is from genome assembly GCA_016647705.1 of Eucommia ulmoides. Lineage (NCBI taxonomy): Eukaryota > Viridiplantae > Streptophyta > Magnoliopsida > Garryales > Eucommiaceae > Eucommia > Eucommia ulmoides. The sequence continues at coordinate 51,129,781 of CM028339.1, read as the reverse complement.
GCATCAATTCGATCCACTAGCTTCTTTGATTTGTTTCGAAAATAAATGTGAGACAAAAAAACATATTGATTTTGAAACAAACAAACAATTTGACTTAGCGCTTCTTTTTCATTAAACTTGAATTTAGTAAAGATATTCAATATCGTTTTCATTAGTATTAGAATACGATTAATAAGACTGAAGCATTTTATATCTTGATTTTAAGATTAACCTTTTACTCGAAGAGAATGATCTATGTAATAAGATTTTCTAAGCGAACTAAAGTGTTTTTCGCTTAGCCGAATGCATTAGGATTGTGCTAGCTAAAAGGAAGCACATTTAAAACATTTTGAGCTAGGGGCTATACGCGTCTAAGCGGTAGTTATGATCGCAATGCAAGGAATTATAAATTGGCATCAAAGTTTGATCCATTTGGTTCTTTCATTTGTTCTGAAAAGAAATGAGAGACAAGAAAACATTATTCTATTATGAAACAAGTTGTGCATTTGGCCGCCCCCTGTTTTGTTTCTGAATATACTTTCATTTTTGTGTTTTGCTATCTCAAAAATCCTACCCGAGCCTACCCTTGTTCTACCAATTTAGAATATGTCTCGGTAGATAGTTTTTGAATGGAGTTCTTTGTGTGGATACTGTTAGGGGTGGGACATTTTAGGGTTTACAGTTTAGGGTATGGATTAAAGTAAAAAATGCCTACCTTAATCATTTATATTTGATTTATAATATAATTCATCTTGGAATCTCATCACAATCATCATCACTAGCCTGGCCAAAATCTTTATTCAAATTACGTTAAACTTAATCATAGAAAACACTTTCCTATTTATTGAGGGCGATATATCCTTTCTTGCATACTCGAACAAGTACATATATATTTCACTACACCCAATGAATACCACTGAAGTTTCATGGCTAGAAGATAATGTTGACCCGAACTTGACCCATAGAAGGTGGGGGGAATATGTTGATCCCGAGATTTTGATGGACAATTAAATATTAATGTTTTTTGTGGAACTAATGCGTTTATTGAGTGTTTCAGTTTAAGAGTTCTATTCAAGATAATATCATGAAATAATTTCGAAGGATGTAAAGAGATGGATATTAAAGAGTATTGAAGATTCTGAAGAGTATTGAAGATTCTGAAAATACTAGGTGAAAATAACTTAAATCTCTTTTACTCTTAATGTATACCGATTAGGATCATACATGACACAAATTAAATTATTTATATTTATGTGTGTTTAAATTTAGGGCCTAATTAAATTTAATTATTTACTCCGATGTGAAATTGAAAAAAATAATATTGACCTAAACAACAAGATTAGTGTTTAAAATTGAATATTAGTGTCAATTAAGTTAACCAAGAAAAGAAATCGGTTAAAGAGGTTTAAAACGTTGAAGTTTGGAGTTGAAATAAATTTAGAATGGGTGTTCCAGCATGTATCGGTCAACGGACCACAACGATTCGGTCAATCGATGTGCAAGGTCTGAAAAAAATGATGAGTGTTTGAATCGATCGGACAACCGGATAAGGGGAGATCAGTTAACTGATGGATGATATGAAACTCTCTGTAACGATCGGTAGACCGACCATCGATGATTGGTCAACTAACTAGGACTGAAATTAGGCTTGAGAAAACATCCTGAATCGATTGGTCAACTAACCCATGGGGGATCGGTCAACCGACCGGTGTTTAAGCGACGACTTGGATACATCTTGTATCCCTCGGTTGACCAATGGATACAGGTCGATCAATCGACTGTTTCGTTACAGATCTCAAGGAATTTCGAGATTTACTCAGAATTAGACGTTAACTAGCCGTTTTTGGCTTACATGATAGATATATTTTGAGGATTTGGATATATTGAAGATATGATACTCCTATTTGGATATCCCTATAGATATGTTATACATAATTGAAGTGTTTCTCAATTTAGTTCATTTAATAGTTCCTATCTATATAATTTTAGAATGAGAAATACTTTGAGGACTAAATTGAATGATTTAAAAGTCATATTTAAGTAAATTGGACCAAGATTGAATGGTGTTGATATATGGGGTCTATAGGTGCATTTAATTGTCATATCTTGAGAAAACTAGTCGTTAAATGGTCTGTTTCAAAACAGATTAAATAAACCTGCGTTTTTAGAGATCAACACATCACTTCTATCAAGAACAATTAGTTCCTAATCTTTCTAAGAGTTTTTATTCTGAGATTATATCGAGAGATCACTTGTGAGATCATTTATGAAAAAATTCTTGAGTTAAAGCGCTGAGTATTTTGGCGTCACCGATCTAAGCTGTCTTGCAATTTAATTTACAATCTTTCGATATTTTCCTGGTGAGATCTTTCCAAACTTTTATTCTTAATTGTGAATTTTTAGGGTTAATAACACTTTACCCCCTGTGGTTTGGCTAATTTGCACTTTACCCCCTGTAATTTAGAAATCACCACTTACCCCCCTATGGTAAGATATTTATTACACTTACCCCCAATATCAGGGGGGTAAGTGGTTTGAAAATCTAACCACAAGGGGGGTGAGTGACGATTTTCAAACCACAGGGGGGTAAGTGCAAATTGGTCAAACCACAAGGGGTTAAAGTTTAATTAACCCGAATTTATATTATTACTGCTTGTTTGGTTGAAAGATCTTTATGAAATTGTTTCTGAACTTTAAAGAGTATAAAAATTCTTTTAAAACGATTTTTGTGATTATCTGATTAAGTGGTAATTTTTGTGCTACCCACATCTTTATATAATCAGATATTAAATTCCTCACGTAAAATTCTATCACTAATAATTTTGGGACATTAATTGAGTTAGATTGATTTGAGATGGTAGAAGCTCCGAGTGAGAAAAAATTCATTGATTCTTGTAGTTGGTGAATTTGTACGGATCAGATACTATTAGGAGTATCTAGTCAGGGGTAGTTTGAGTTTCAATCTTTTTCAAGAAAAAGATCGAGGTTTGATCTTTACCTAGTAGATAAAAAGATTAAGTTATTTTTTTTCCTTGAAAAGAATTAGGCTCGGTTCTTCCTGATTAGAATTAAATTAAGTGAATTGTAACGGTTCCATCCTTACCAGTGAAAAGAATACTTGGAGTATTTTGAGAGGTTTGATTCTTAACCTAAGGTATGAAAATATTAGGTTGTGATTCTTTCTGTAGTATAATTAGGTTAGTCTTTAGCCTGGTAAAAAGATAAAGGTTATTTCTTAGCCTGTGAAAAAGAAAATTGTAAGGGTTTGATTCCTACCTAGTAAAGGAATCTTGAGTTTAGTGGGTGAGAATCTTCGTGGGACTCGGAGGACTATATTAGCCAAGAGTAGCTTGGTGAACCTGGTCAATTAGGTCAATCGATGAAACAAATCGGTCGACTAACGTAAACAGTGGCTTGAAGAAAATTGATAGGGTAAGCTACTGTTGGAATCAGTCAACTGATAGGATGGGAGGTTGACTGGTGAAAAGTAAAAAATGACCTGAATTTTGAACGTTGCAGATGACCAGTCAACCAGCATATAGGCGATCGACGACTGAGGCAAATTCAGTCAACTTGATTATTTCGTTTTTGGTGATCTTTTACCCAAATCTTATGATTTTGAACATTGGAAAATCAGATATTTTGGGAATTTGAGTCTATTGCATTATATATCATATATTATTAATATCATAATTAATTTGTCCTTATATTAATTGATTAAATGATTTGAATTGGTAAAACTACTTTCTATGTTTAAGGATTTTGAATTAAAGAAGTTTTGGGGAACAAATCAAGCTTTTGCATGATTATTTTTAATGAAATATATCTATTTTGATAATATATTATATATGAGGTCTTAAAATTCCATTTAAGGTCTTATGTTTTGAAAAGGAGCCGTTACAGGCAAAATTTGAAATCTATATAATAAGACTTGTGTTTTCAACTTTAAAGTAATCAAGAGAAATCAACCTTTACTTTAAAGAGAGAATGATTTTGCTGAAATATTTCTAAGAGAGTGATTTTTAAAGTGTTCTTGATCTAAGCGTGCAAAAGTTTTCATCACCGATTTTGTACTAAACTGAGACATCTTATCTATTTTCAAGTAATCTTGGTAAGATATTTCCAAGTTAATTTATATGATTTTCTTACATCATCTAATTGATTACTTAAAATATTTGTGTTTGAAAAATCATTTTCTAGTTTGACAATCTTGCATATCTTAAGAAATAATTTTGGCCTGCGAAATCTGATTATAGATTATTTGAGATTTAATTGAGATAAAATTAGATTTAGTTTCCTACGTAGTTCTATCATGTAGTATTCGGGACATTAATTAAGCATAATTGTTTTGAGGTGGTAGAAGGTCTTGTGGGAAGAAACTTGGTGTTTTTTGCATTTGTGAGCGTGAGTGGATTATACATATTTAGAACGGTGTCTAATCAGGGTAGTTAGGTTTGATCTTAAGCCTGTGAAAAAGATTATGTTTGATTCTTCCTGTAATTGAATTAGATTAGTCTTTAGCCAGGTAAAAAGATAGGGTTCTTCCTTAGCCTGTGAAAAAAAATAGATTAGTCTAGAACCTGTAAAAAATATTGAAAGAGTTTGGTTCCTACTTGGGAAAGGAATCAGGGGTTCGTGAATTGCGAAAGTCCTGTAGAGCTCGAAGGACTGGACGTAGGTAGGAGTGGTCATGGGCCGGGCTTTAGCTAGGGTATTACAAAAAAATACTAGGTCCTAGCTCGACCCGACCCTATAATCGGGCCCTACTTTCATGCTCAAGCCCGACCCAACAAAAAAAATCAAGTCTAAGCCCAACCCTATAATTTTTCCTTTTTTAATTTTAAAAGCAAACACTAAAATATAAACATAAACACTAAAACATAAACGCGATCAACGTTGAAGGAATGTGAGAGATGGCAGCGACAAGAAATACAGGTAGGTAGGGAAGGTAGGAAGGGAGGTTTCGGAGGAATGAAGATTGAAGAGGTAGGCATGAGGTGGTAAGTGGATGATGAAATGAGATGAACTAGGGTTGAGTTTGTTTGATGTGTGTGTGTGTGTGTCTATATATATATAGACGTACGTAAGAGTATCTTGCTGAATTAGGATAAATCGTTGTGTGTTGTTTATCTATTTCTGTTGTTTGGGTGTGCACTTAGTTAAATACGTTTTCACTGTAATACAAGATTATAATCAATTAGGGAAATTGATAACTTGTGTACATGTTAATTTAATTTATTAATTTTTTATCACTACCCAATTCAACCTCTTTGGGAAGATTTGTGGGTCAACACAACTAGACAATACAGTTCTAAAACAAGAAAGTACAAAATCAAAACAATTCAAGGTTAAAAACCTAATAAATCTAGATTCTTTCTCCAAATCACTAAGATTCACTATCCTAGATTCATCTTCCTAATCTCTTCCCCAACAAGGTCTAGCCGATGTCTTGCCGAAGGTCCTACCCACGTACTTCATCACCAATCAATTCAAAATGGTTCTAATTGTCATCTTCGTTACATAGTTCTTACACAAGATATAAATATGATAATCCAAACTCTTGATAGTTTTAGTCAATTGATAGGTGACTTTAACTACGGACTTTGTAGTCTATTCCCACAAAGCTTTATAGAACTTCTAAACACTCTCTTATAGATGTATGTCAATAGTACCAATTACACTTTATCTCAAGAATATTCAATACAGTACAACGTGTAAACTAAATTAATGATAATCACATTTTTGTTTGTCTAGTTTTGGTAGAACCAATTTCATAATATTCGTCTTATGTATAATCCTTAGGGAATATTTTTATATTTTAATCTCACAAGACAAATATAGCATGAAGGATATGGTGACTTTGATCATCATATTAATGAGCACACAAAGAGTAAACAAGATGTCATTAGTACTTTATCAGTTTTTCAATATGTGTAGCTTGTATAATCTCTTGGTTACTTATAATAGGTTTATTATGCTTTTACATTTACGTAGATATAAGTCATTGAAGCTCAGTGAAAAATAACCAATTAGCTTACCTCTTGTTAGCACTACAAGAAAACAAACTTTAGTAGCAGTTCAATTAGCCACTAAAACCTCATTTTTTAGTCAGTGAAAATTTTAGTGACAATTCATACAACTGTCGCTATAGGATATAGTAGCTAATTTATATGATTTAGCAGTTAAATATAAAAGATTTAACTGCTCTTAAGATTTCGTATAGTGAAAAAATTAAATGCCACTACAAATAAAAAATAATAATAATGCTCAATCTTTATTTTTATATTTAGTGACAAAATGACGATTTAACCAGGAAATGTTTTATATTTACTGACTATTTTATTTTTTATACCATGACAAATTTAAATGCCACTAAATTTTAAAAATAAAAAATGTTAAAATATATATTTTTACATTTAGTGAAAAAAGACAACTTAACCGGTAAATGTTTTACAATTACCGACTGTAACATTTTTTGTATAGCCACAAATTTAAATGACACTAAAAATTAAAAAAAAAAATACATTTAGTGATAAATGAATATTTAGCTAGTAAATGTTTGCATTTTTTTGTGTAGGGGAATAATTAAATGTCACTCAAAATAAAAATATTAAAAATAATTTATTATTTTACATGTAGTGGCAAGTGACAATTTAGCCAGTAAGTAATTTAAGAAAATCTTCACGAAATAATAGGAACTTTATTAATCACCAACAAAAATCCAAATAAGAATAGAAATAATTGAGTACATAAAGCTTACCTCCTAAAAACAAAAACGAAATTTAAAAAAAAAAAAATCAATAAAATAATATTGTATTTAACACCTAATCTAACGCAAATCAATGTAAGTACACAATTTTTTTGGACATAATCCCCTTTGTTTATACAACATTTTCAAAGTACTTGTCACCTAAATATCATAATATCAAATATAACCAATACCAACCATGACAATAACCAACACAATCATAATAGACAAATTAGTTTTCAACCATTGTTTTAGAAACTAACAATATAAACAAAACGTAATTCACTACCCAAGACACTGGAACTCATCACCCAGGACCATTAGAACATACTTTAAGCATGGATTGTCAAACCATAGAATCTCTCTTATATCATTTACGAGGAAGTACTTGCCTATTTTCTTGGGCCTGTTTCTCTAGAATTTAAAATAGCATATTAATAATAAATTAATTAAGAACCTAATATTATTGAAACCAAAGCATAAATCTGGGAGGAACAAATTTGTGAGAAGAAAAAAAAGTAGAAACAACAAAAGTGAAATAATAGAACCACTAAACAAATCACCAATTGTTCCTTGTACAAATGGAACATAACATAAACAACTTTGTTCCATATTTCTATTCTATTTCCATTCCAAAAAGAACATAACAGAACAAAAACTATGTTCCACAATAGTAAGAACTTGTTATTTATTATATTTTAGGCATTTAACTTCTTTTTTTTTTCATTTTTTTTTTTTTAACTAAGGTGATGAATTCAAGCAACTGAAAAATTACTTGAAAGAAATTCAATTTTACTACATGAATTTTTGAAAATCAGTAGAAAATTACTTACAGTATTTTTGGAAGGTTCAGTTGAGTCATTCAAAATTTTTGGAAGGTTGGCAATGAGTCATCCAAGCTATCATTGACATCTAATCCACTTTCATGTTTCTTATGCTTCATGTCTAAATATGTTTCTCTATCAAGAATAAGAAGAAACATGGCAGCAGTTTAATATATAATGTAATATAGATGTTTCTAAATTTAACAAAGTTTCTCCAAGAACAATGTTTAGAAACCCTCGAGGCATCGAGTCATGAGGCGCAACCTTCTTTGAGGCGAGTTTCGGACTTCTTTGAAGCGAAGTGCACCTTTTAAAATATGTACTCTTCTATTATAACAGACTTATAAAGTATTCAAGTATCACTACAACAAAAGATGTATTGCATGTTTAATAATTAAAAAACACTAAAAACTAGTCTCATGAAATATTGAGCTTCAAATCAAACTCCGATTTTTGAACAAAAGTCAAAGAAACAATTGATAACTAAATTCTAAAAACAAAATCAATCACTCAACAAACGTTAAAATCAAATAGTTAGCTAAAAATAAGTAAATAAAAATTGCCTTACGCCTCAATGCTAGGATGTCAAGGCTCGCGCCTCTTAATGATCACTAAGATTTAAAAAGAAAATAGAATAGAAACATGGAACAAAAACTAAACAGAAGGGGGTCAAAACCAGTAAGGGGTGCAAGACAAGGGGTGCCAAAATTCACATTCATTTTTTTGTGCAAGTCAAGGGGTGCCAAAACTCACATATATTTTCTTTTTTTCCCCCTCAAAATTATTTAGATTGAATTTGTACACAATCTGAAACAATTTCACAATTGAAAATATGAAATTTTAGAATTATGTTTATGGAATAATTTCACGTAATCTCACATCCTAATTGTTAATTATTTCATAAATCTAAAAACTTCGAAAAGTACACAATCTGAAACAACAAAGCAACCAAAAGTGAATCCAAAAAATTCATTAAACAAACTCCTATTCTCTTTCTCCTCGTGGTAGTAGTCGCGCCACGGTCATAGACTTCAACACTTTTCTCCTTCGTTCTATTGTCAATGACTCTAGGATTGGCATTCCCACTCTTATTGTAGAGCATATGAAATACCAATTAGGTGTAGTGCCTCACGTCCTACCCAATGGTGATATTGTATTTTGCATTCTTGAGTATTTCAAAGTCCCTACTGATGAAGAGTGTGCACATGTTTTATGGCAAATAGTTCTCACTTCAACTCAAATACTATTATTCTTATGGAATATGAGTATTTGTGGAAAATTGATGGATTTGAGAAAAAAAAGGTATTTAAGAAGAAGAAGATGTCAAGAATGAAGAAAAAAGAGCTAGTTTGGATGGAGAGTATTACAAATTTGATAATCATCAGGTGCAGTTCGATAACTTCCAACAGTATACCGAGGTCGTTGATGGACGACTAGATGGCTTGACGACGCAGATGGGGAGAATTTCAACATCGGTGGAGCAAATCCACGGGATGCTGCAGAACTTCCATTCTTGCTACTCTCATTCCTCTTTCTAGATCTTCTGGACCGTCTAGTTCATACTACCCTCCATCTCATATTAGCCCTCTGATCTCTCGAGTCCTTATTATTCTTATTCTCTCCCTAGTCCTTATTGATTTTATTTTATTTTTAAATTGTAACATTTAAAACATGATTCATTCAATGGTGTTGTAACTTGGATGGTTTAGACACTTTAGATGTTATGAAATTTGATGTTTTGATGAATTTTGAATTTTAGTTATTTATGATCTCATCGTTATCTCAGAGTGATCCATAAAATTTTATAATTCTTAGTCTATTTTTTTTAATATTATATATTATGTCAAAATGTTAGAGTTATTATTTTCATCATGTTAGTGTTAAGTGACTAAAAATAATTCACATGTCTTTGGAAATAAATAAATTTGCTTTCTAACATCGATTGTCGAAAATATTTTGATATAAAAATCAATGTGTTTTTTTTCAATTAAAACTTTTGAAATCCAACATTTCGATATTTTGATTCATCCCCCTACTTTTTGAGATAACAAAGGGGCATAGATTAGAATGATGTTTTTCTTGTATAATAATTTTGTTTATAAAGTGAGAGAAATTTTTTAATGTCTTGCATTGCATATCTTGAAAGTTTTCTCAGTATGATCTTTAAATTGATCAAAATCCATCCTCAGATTCAGGAGGAGTGTGTTTGTTGATATTATTTTTTAGAAAACATCAAGTTAACTGTCACCATAAAAAAAGGGGGATATAGTTAACCCCGGATGTTTTGATGAACCAACTAACTTAGATGTTTTAAGGGTTTTATGATTTTATTGAGAAATGTTTTAGATTCTAGTTCAGGTACTCGAAAGAGAAGAGATTATTTTAATGAGAAGAGATGATAAAGATCAAACTAGTTGCAATGGAAGATGTTGAAGTTTTAGAAAGGAATATTTTTTGAATCACTATATAAAAATAATTCAATTCTTCTAAACTCTTAATGCAATCTGTATAGGATCACACATGACATATAAAGATGATAAGAAGTAATAAATGTATGTTAGAAAAAATGTTTTAAAGTAATCAATCAAGAACTATTTGAAAATTGATAGATATTGAGAAAATGGCTTAAACTATATTGCCAGATTTGGGTTACCAGAAATTGGGTTTTTAGCCATTTCAATCGACTGAGGGGTTGAATAGTTGAATAGAAGATATAGATCCTAAAATCGATTGACTGATCGATCGACTGAATTATGTTGCAATGGCTAGAAATTTGAACATTAAGGATCAAACAGTCGACCGACCTACTAAATTGTTGACAGATACAATTTGATTTTTTATTTGACCTTCACATTTTTAAAGATCTTCCGTCATATTTTAAACATTTGAACATTGGAAGATCATATTTTAATGTTTGAAATTGTTTTTCAAAGATATCATATATATTTTGAAGATCTTATTATTCAGTCCACATATTTTTATGATTTATACTAGGAAAACTTCTTTCTATCATTTTTTTTCTCTTAAATCAAGTTATTTTTAGAACTAAAATGAACGTTTTAAAAGTTATATTTATTGTCAAATATGACTGATATGATTTTTAGACATATGTTTGGAAAAATAGTTGTTATAGGCTATCTTTAATTTTTCTTTAAATATACCTGCGAATTTAAGATTTAAAATCAATAAAGAATTCAAAATGTTTTCAAATTTCTAAAAGAGAGAATATTTTTTTGAAAAATATTTTTAAATTTATATTTGTGAGTGTGTTCTTGATTGAAAGAAGAAAGTTTTGCAAAACTAAGGTTATTATGAAACTGTGCATTGTGTTAAATCTTTCTTGAGAAAACTCAGTGAGATCTTTTCAGTTTATATGTGTGCTGAAAAGTTTTTGTGCTTTGATTGATCTATATACTTTATTTTGAGCTAAATCATATATGAGATAAAAAAAAAAAATCGTTATTGCTGAATTTTTTGAAAATCATTTAAGATGGATTTTTCTTGAAATCTAGTTTAAAGAGATACTATGCTTAAATTGATATAATTCGAGATTTAGTTTCCCAAATTTATCTATCACTAGTATCAGTACATTAATTGAGTTTATAATGAATTAAATTGGTAGAAGCTCTTATAAGAACAAACGATAATTTTTTTGTATTTTTATGAATTGTAGTTTGGACCTAAGCGTAATTGGTCTGAGTGAGAGTATTGATTGGGCATAAAGGAACCTTGCCTAATCAGGTTGTAACAATTTAATTCTTACCGAAGGGAAAATGATTGGTGTAACATTTGAGTTTTATTCGGAAAAAGAATCAGGGTTGATTAGTGGATTCTGAATTCCCTGCGAGTGCTCATGGGAGTGGACGAAGGCAAGAGTTGCTTGCCAAACCATTATAAATTTGTGTGACATTGTCTCTATCTCTTAACTCTTTTTGGGTGCATTTAGTAATTCACGTTTTCGCATATTAACAAGATAAAATCTCGTTAGGAAATTTGAAATTACTTGTTAATTTTTAAATGACCCAATTCATCACCCTATCGGGTAGATATTTGGGCCAACAGAAGCTATACAGTGTATGATACAACAATTCAATTCACCACGCGTGGATATGTTATGCTCATGGATTGCATGTCACGAGGCATAATGATAGATCGACAGAAGGATAATGTGTTAGAGGAATTGTCGCAGGCTATAAAATCTACAGTAGTGGCCTAGGAAGGGATTACTGATAGGGATGGGTCTTTGAAACTCCTTCTCTCCCATTGGCCGACCTTGACACCCCTTGTGAGAGAGGACAAGATGATTTGAACTCTCATTCTGGGCTTCATGATTTGCTCTGTGGTAAAAAGATTTGAGTTTGAAGAAGAAAAAAAGGCCCATCTGTGGAGGGGTATTCAAAAGAGAATACAAAAGCACGAGGAACAAAAAAAATGTGATGGTACAAGGCTGAAATAAACGCAACTCTTAAGTAAGTTGTGTCAGGAGACTCTCAAGTCATGAAATACTGACCTAGGAGTAGGGGGCTACTAATTATGGTAAATTTGGTCAAGGGCCATATTCAACCTAATATTTTGATGAACGATTAAACATTGATGTTTTTTGGGACAATTGGTTTTATTGAGTGGTTTCAGATTAAAAGTTCCATAGGTCACAACGAGAAAACGAATGGGTAAAACAAGATTACTGATTGTAGAATTCATGGAGCAATTACTGAATAATTAAACGAATTCAAGGCAAGTGCAAAATGAAGATTTTCAGAGTACTGAAGACATTGAAGACATTTAAGTAAAAACAACTCATTACTTTTATACTCTTAATGTAATCCAAATTAGGATCACACACTACACTTTAAAATGATTTATCTTATATGCATTATGGTAAAAAGTGATAAGTTAAAGGTCTTAAAATGATTTTTATAAAGTGTTAAATCATAAAAATATTTTTGGTAAAGTGTTTAAGTGAAAAAATGGTTTTAACGCATAAAATAATGTATTTTCTGGTCAATTTGGTCAATCTATGAAATGGATCGGTCGACTAATAAAAATAGTAGCTTAAGGGAGTTAAATGGGTGAATCTACTAGCCAATTCGGTCAACTAGAGAGTTTGGTCGGTCAACTAGCGAATCATATAGCTGAAACGAAGAAATAAAGGCAAACACACTTAGCGAATTGGTGAACCAATGAGGATGTCGGTCAACTAACCGTAGGCAGTACAACGTTTAGAAAGTTGACTGTTGCAGGGGCGATCAACAGATCGGGTCAGACAATCAAATGTTGATTGTTTTGATTTTTGAGCTAAATCACATTGTTTTGAACGATTTTCAAAGAGGTAGTTGAACCTAATATTTTAATGGACAATCAAACGTTGATATTTTATGGAACTAATGGTTTTATTGAGTGATTTCAAATTAAAAGTTCTATAAGTTTAAAAGTGATAAATAATAGGTCAAAATGACTAATCATTGAAGAATTCATGGAGCGGTTATTGAAGAATCAAAGTAATTCAAGATAGGTGCAAGATGAGGATAGTGAAGATTTTCAGAGCATTGAAGACATTTAGGTAAAAAAAAAAAAAAAACCTCATTACTTTTATGCTCTTAATACAATCTGAACTAGGATCACACATGACACTTCAAAATGAATAATCTTATATGCCTCAGAGTAAGAAGTGATAAGTTTAAGGTCTTAAAATGGTTTTTGTGAAGTGTTAAATCATAAGAATATTTTTGGTAAAGTGTTTAAGTGAAAAATGGTTTTAACACATAAAATAATGTGTTTTGCGGTCAATTCGGTTAATCGTCAAAATGGATCGATTGACTAATGAAAACACTAGCTTAAGGAAGTTATATGGGTGAACCTACTGATCAATTCGGCCAACCGACGATTTGGGTCAGTTGACTAACGAATTCAGTAGTCAAAACGAAAAAAAGAAAAGAAAAAACACAATGGGCGAATCGGTCGACCGACGAGGAGGTCAGTCAACCGAGCGCAGGTAGTGCAATGGTTAGAAAGTTGATTGTTGCAGGGGCGGTCGACTAACGGTGGGGTCAGTTAACCGATCGGGTTAGACAGTCAAATGTTGATTGTTTCATTTTTATTTTTTATTTTTAGCTAAATCACCTTGTTTTGAATGATTTTCAAAGAGGTTTTTAATGGATTTGAGTATTTTACTATTATATATCATATATTACTAATATCCTAACTATTTTATCCGTATATTAAATTTTGAATTGAATCGGTAAAACTACTTCTTATCTTTAAGTAGTTTGAATATAAAAAGTTTTGCGTAACAAATTTAACTTATCTAAAAATATTTTTAAATGAAACATGCCTATTTTGATATTATATAATATATGGGGTATTAAAGAGTGATTTTAGATCTTTTAATTTGAAAACTAGCCATTGGAGGTTTAGTTAGAAGTCTATATATAGAAACCTACGTTTTTCAGATGAATAAATCAAGAACATTCAACTTTTCTTATTATGAGAGAGTACTTTATATTGAGAAAGTTATAAAAGAGTATTATCGAAAGCGTTCTTGATTGAAGCATGAAAAAGTTTTGGTCAACAGTCTTTTTTATTCACTAAGTTATCGTAATCATTTTCAAGAAATCCCGGTTAGATCTTTCCAAGTTAATTAAAGTACTTTCTTAGATTATTTGTTTAATTAATTGTACTAAGTGTTTTAGAAAAAATGTTTTCAAATTTAATATCGTGAAAAGTTTCAAAACGATTTTTGTTTGTAAAATTCGATTATTTACTATTTGCGCTTCAATTGATTAAATAAGATTTGTGTCTCACATAGATTCTATCACATAGTTTTTAGGATATTAATTTAGCGCAATTGTTTTGAGATGATAGAAGCTCCTATGTGAAGAAACTTGTGAATTTTTTGTGTTTGCGAGCTTGAGTGGATTAGACATATTTGGGACGGTGTCTAATCAGGATTGCTAGGGTTAATCTTTTGTTTGAGAAAAAGATTAGGGTTTGATCTTTAGTCTGCGAAAAAAAAATAGGTTGATGTTTAACCTTCTGAAAGATTAGGTTTTGATTCCTCATATAATAGAATTAGAGTGAGATACGGTTCATCCTAAGACTGTGAAAAGGATAAGTATTATAGTGTGTGAGTGTAAAGATTGATTTTGAGCCTGAGAAAGGAATCAGGATTGTAAAGGTTTAGTTTCTACCTGGGAAAGAAATCAAGGGTTAGTTGATTACGAAATCCCTATAGTGCTTGAGGGACTAAACGTAGGTAAGAGTAACTTATCGAATCAGAATAAATTGTTATTTGCTGCATTATTATATTTCTATTGTTTGGGTATACACTTAGTTAAGCACATTTTTGATGCTTAACAAGATAATAATTAATTAGGGAAATTGATAATTTGTGTTTGAATAAATTGGTTAAATTTTTGTGATTGTCAAATTCACCCATCTTCTTGGGTAAATCTTTGGAGCAATAATTGGTATCAGAGCTGGTTTTAGCTTGATTAACTTAATAGCCTAGCTAAACACGATCACATGGAGTGCACTGAGGAATATGTAGTATGTGAATCTTCTGCTTGCCCTGATATTTTATGTGAGCCTTCTACTTGTACTAATGATGTATGTGAAACTTCTTCTTTTTTCCTAATGTTGTTA
Organism: Eucommia ulmoides; assembly: GCA_016647705.1. Taxonomy (NCBI): domain Eukaryota; kingdom Viridiplantae; phylum Streptophyta; class Magnoliopsida; order Garryales; family Eucommiaceae; genus Eucommia; species Eucommia ulmoides. The sequence goes on along the minus strand of CM028339.1, from coordinate 51,114,589 downwards.
ATAAATCTCCTACGTCTTCAAATAATTGAGGATCTGTTAGTGAAAATAATAAAGATAGTGATAATGAGGATACTGATAAGGTTATTGAGGCGTTAATTGCTCTTACATATAACTTTGGAAAAGAAAATTTGAGAGTTGGGAAAAATATTGCTATTCTTGAAAATAAAAAGTTTAGCACCACTAAATCTCTTAAAAAGAAGAATTTAGACAAATATTTTGAAACCTCTAGATTTTAAATGCTTTCTCTGAAATTGGTAAATTACTTGAGAGATTTATTTCTTAAAGAAGAAAATGCACTTTTAAAAATTAATGTTTCAAACTATCAGCATGATGATCTTAAAAAGAAAAATATTGAAATTTTAAATGAATCTTTAAGTGTCGAATTAGAAAATTCAAGATGTGAACTTGATAAAACTCGTTTAAAAATCCATTATGTTGAAATTGATTGTAGAATTTTTAAGAATAATCTGGAATTTATGCATAAGAAGAATTTTGGTCTTTAGATGAATGTTAGTTCATTGGCACGGTCACCTGAAAATACTCAAAAAGAGCTTAAGGCAGTGGATAAATTCAAGAATATTGAGAAAACTAAGGTTATTGAAAAACTAGTAGTCCCAAAAATAGTTCTTTTATATCAGTATCAATATCGTGCTCCTGTACGAAAAATTGACTATTCAAAGAAACCTGCTAAAAATGTTATACATTATTATTGTGGAAAGTTTGGTCATTTTGAGAAATGGTATTACCTATTGCATGGTTACCCAATTGGATCTGGAAATAACTAGATAACTAGAAAGGAAAACTTTCATGTAGGTATGAATGGTGGATTTGTCAGATCTACAACGACAAATGGAAATTATATGTAAAGGAAGAATCCTAGATTTACTGAATCAATGAGGATGAATCAATATGATATGCACAGAGTCAACGGGAATTTCAGAAAGCAACAATTTTAGTATGGGAGACAAATCGATGATTATTCTCGGAAAAAAAAAAAAGTAAAATCAAAATAAAAAACACCGACATATAAAGTCGTGGTTGATCATAACAAGACAAGGCAATCCAAATTATCATATAAAGGCAAGGAGATCATCACAGAAAATATTCAAAAAAAGTTGTTCCATAAGAAAGACATTATAAAGGTGAATCAGTCAAACGATAAATTAGTTAATTTAAAGGAGGTAAAGATTGAGAATGAAAATCAATCTAAGATACACACACCAACTGCTCTCAAGGACAAATCAAGTATGTCAAACTTTTTAAAGTACAAATATGTTAATTTTGTTAAGGACAACGAGGCTTCGCATTTTTCCAATTAAATTGTTTATTTAGTGTGTGTGTGTGTATGTGTGAAAATTAATATTCTAAAAAATGTTTGATAAAGTAAATATTATTTGAATTAAACATGATTTTTCAAATGATTATTTATGTAGACCAAAATGAGAAATAAGCAAATAAAATGATAGAAATCTAGTACATTCAGTTAACTGACCAAAGACTCGGTCAACCGACAAAAGGTGCTGACCAGTGGCATTTTTTCGAGAAAAAAAAGGGTTGGTCAATCGACTCAATCACCGATCAACCAACCGTCACCGCTTTAAAACTCCTATGTTAGTGTTTTCTTCTCATTCTTACATCTATTCTTCCAAGCCCCTCTGATTCTTCAAGGTCTAAAGCCTATATACTCATAGTTCTTCACTAAAATTCCATATAGGAAGATAGATTTAGCTATTTTGGGAAGGATCATTGATTTGGAAGAGAGAGAAGTGCTTGGATTTCAAGATCTCATTCACTTTTCATTGTGGTAGGTTTTCAAGATAGTCTTTAAACTCCTTCAAATCTTAGATATTCATATTCTTGTTTAGTATGGAACCATATCTAAGAGGAAGCTCTATCAAGACAGTTGATAAGAAAAAAATTTAAAGTCTTGCGAACCATATCAAGTACCAAAATGATTTTAGTAAAAGGAAATTGGTTTGGGCTAAAACAATAGATTTTGATGAACTTGCTCGTGGTGGGATTGATATTTTATCGAAATTCAAAAGAATGGGATGGAATAAGCTTTTCATTGAAAGTAACTTGCTTTAGTCAATGGGTGAGAACGTTTTATGTGAACTTTCGTATTGTCGGAGAACAATTATGCTCATATGTGAACGGTGTTAAAATTGAAATGCCCTTTGATGAATTTTCCAGCATTCTTAATATAAAAAGTGGATCGGTTGTGTTGATCCTAAGATTTTGATAGACAATTAAATGTTGATTTTTTTTGGAGAACTAACGGATTTATTGAGTGTTTCAGTTTATAAGTTCTATTGAAGATATTATTGTGAAGAAGTTGAGATAAATGCTAAATGGATGCTAAAGAGACTGACAAGAATGATGAACATTAAGAGACCGAAGACTTTGAAGAACCTAGGGGAAAACAACTTAAGTTAAATTTTTACTCTTAATGTATCCCGATTAGGATCACACACGACACAAAATGTTTTTATAATTAGGTGTTTTTTTTAATAAGATCCTAATTAGCTAACATATTTGCTCCTATGTGTAATTGAAGAAGAAATATTGATTTAAGAAAGATTAGATTAAAATTGAATTTAAGTGTTAGTGGAGTTAACCGAGACAAGAAATGGGTTAAAGGGGAAAAAATGTCAAAGAAATTGAAATTAAAAATAAATTAAAGAAGAAGCACAGCTCGATCGGTCGACCTACATAGGAGGTCCAGTCAATCGATGAGAAGGTGAAAGGATTGAGTGGTCTCTGAATCGACAGGTTGACTTATGGCGTTTGATCGGTCGACCTATGGAAATTAGCTGAACTCTCTGAATTGTTCAGTCGACAGGGAAGTCGACCTATGGCAAAAAATAAACTCTCTGAATTGTTAGGTTGATAGGGAGGTCGACCTATAAAAGTCTCTGAATCTTCCAGTCGACAGAAACTTAAAGGGTGGTTGACCTATGGAAAAAATATTTTGACTTGGGCTACATCCTGAATCGGGCGGTCAACTGATGGGTATTAGTCGGTTAACCGATAGACAGTTTTAGGATTTGAGGATTTCATGATTTTGATCCAAAAAGTATTCGTTTTATGTTTAGTATATGGGAGATATCTTAGGGATCTGATGGAATTTAAGATATATGATTGATATTTTGTTATCCTTATAGATATGGTTCAAGTATTTTCGATATTTCTCAATTTGGTTCATGAAATTCTTTCTATCCTTTCTAATTGAAATTGAGAAAACATTTAAGGGACTAAATTGGATATTTTAAAAGATATAATTAACTAGATTATACTAGGATTGAGTCTTTATAATATAAGAGATCTATTGGATTAATTAGTTTTCATGAAATATGAGAACTAACCATTAGAGAGCTTGTTCTAATCCCATATAAATAGACCTGCGTTTTTGAGGTTTCAATAATCCCAATCATTCAATTCTGAAAAGCTATTAAGTTCTAGTGCTTTCTAAGAGTGATCATTCTGAGATTATACTGAGAGTATTGTGAGAATTTTCTTGAGATTTATTCTTAAGAAATTTTGGAGTGGATTATTGTTGATTGCCGATTTGAAGTTTCATTGCTTATCATTACTTATTTGGTGGATTCCTAGTGAGATCGTTCCAATTTATTCGCTATTAATTGTTATTTGATATTATTATCTATTACTTGAAAATTTGATATTTGAAATCGTTTTCCTGAATTTTGAATTGAAAATTATTTTTGAAGCGATTTCTTAAGAAAATCTTATTACGTGCTAAATTGCTTACTACCAATTTTTCTTTGAAATCAGATTTTAAAATTCTCACTGTATTTCTATCACTAGTATCGGGACATTAATTGAGTTTAAATTTATTTGGGGTGGTAGAAGTTCCGAGTGGAAAAATCACTTATCAATTTTGTAATTGGTGAGTTGAGTGTCGGATTAGATACTATTGGGATTGTCTAATAAAGGGGTAGCTGGTTTCAATTTCTTCTGGTAAAGAAATTGAGGTTTTAATCTTTGCCTAGAGTATAGAAAGATTAGGTGTTAATTCTTCCTTAATAGAATTAATTTATGAGTGAATTTGTAACGGTTCAATCCTTACTGGGTAAAAGGATACTGGGAGTGTTTTTGTGTGAGGTTTAATTCTTAGCCTAAGTATGAAAGAATTAGATTAATCTTTAGCTTGTGAAAAAGATAGGGTTATTCATGAGCTTGTGAAAATGAATTGTAAAGGTTGATTCTGAGCATGCGAAAAAAATTATTTTGTAAGGGTTTGGTTTCTACCTGGTTAAAGTAATCACAGTGATTAGTGGGTGCGACTCTATGGTTCAGATTGGGAGAAGCAAAATCGGTTCAAGAGATGTACACATGATTCAATAATATCTGCAACCATTTGAGTCAACTCGAAAAGCCATATTCCACGGAGGATAAAGTTTGAAAGATCTTGAGATCTTTAACTAAAGTATCGGAGTCGAAGGTGACTAGGATTGAGGAAGCTAAAGATCTTGCAAAATATGAAATTAATGACCTTATTGGCAACCTAATCACGCATGAGACAACTCGAGGATATAAGGATGACACCGGGAATATAAAAAAAGAAGTCATTGGCATTGAAGATTTAGAAAAGTGAGGAAGATGATGACAATGATAATATGAGTCTTGACAGTGAACAAGAAAAAGATATGGCGCTTCTCACAAAGAATTTTAGAAGAATGAATCGACAAACATTCCGTGGAAGAAAGAATTTCAAAATGAACAATGTGGAATGTTACAACTGTCATAAGACTGGCCACTTCTAAACCGAATGCCCCGAGCTGAAGAAAGACAAAGAAAGAAGGAAGAAAAAAAAAAAGTAAAGAAGAATATGAAGGAGTAAACAAAAGTCACTTGGGATGGCTTAGAGTCGAGTAGCTAGGAAAAATCGAGAAGTAATGACTCGTTCATGCTTGCGTTGATGGCCACTAGAGTTGAGGTACCTAAATGTTCAAGTTCTTGTCCTTTAGATTTTGATGATTTATTTGATATTTATCAAGAACTTACTCATGATTATAAAATCCAGTGTTCAAAAATTAATGCCCTTCAAAGTACAATTAACACATTAAACAAGCAAGTGATGAATTAAGAATCTGAAAACGTTGAATTGAAATCCAAGATGTCGGATTTACATTCAATAGTTCTCAAATTCATCGACAGTGAGAATAATTTGAAAATTATTTTGGGAAGTTCACGTAGTATCTTTGATAAAGCCAGTATTAGGTTTCAGAAAAATCTTAAGCAAAAACGCTTTCAATTTTTTTTCTCTGAAACTAGGGATATTATTAAATGTTTTAAATGTAATATTGTGGGGCATACTATTTGTAAATATTTTTCTAATGTATCTAATTGCAGACAAGTTTGGGTTCCTAAAGGAAATAAAATTATCCCGACTAACAAGATCGGACCCACTTAGATTGGGTACCACCTAGGAATTGTTTGAGGTGCTTCTTGCTTGTTATCAAATAAACATCTATTTACGAGGACAAATTGTTCCAAGGAAATGGTTGTTCTCAACATATGACAAAGAATAAAGTAAAATTTACGTCTTTAACACCTAAAGATGAAAGTCATGTGATCTCTGGAGACTATGTAATGAGTAAGAAATTAAGTTTAAATAAGTTGATAAGAATTTCTAAGACCTGTGTTTGTTTACATATTCTCTTGTTTCTTAGAATTATTGCATGTTAATCAGAAAAGCTTACATATTTATATATGATATGTTTATGCTATATAAGATCTACTAGAAGTCATGTTTAAAAATTATGCCAAATATGTTATATCAATCCATAACTTGTTCATCATTAAATTAAGTTAGTGTGTTAAAATGCATGATGTCTTGACTTATTTGAAATATTGCAGCTATTTAAATGATAAATGAATTACATATATATTCCATTCATACGGTTTGAACTCTAAATATTAATCTTAACCGTGACAGTAACTTGCATTAGATTTATGAATGACAGATTCATAAATTATCATTGAGGATTTTTTTTTTTTTATGTTCTAGTGCGTTAAAAATTATATTTTTCATGTTCTAGGATTAAATTTATTGTTTGAATTTAAGTGTTAAAAGGATAATTATTTGTTTTAATTTTATAACTACCCAATTCACCCCCTCTTGGGTAGCTAAATCACTGGGCCAACAACATATTTCATCTTTGTCCCCATTTTTTTTAGATGACAAAGGGGGATAAGTTTTATGATATTTTAGTATTTTTTATCCTAAACATTGCAATTATATAAGGGAATTGTTTTTAAGGGGAACAATGTGTTATGCTCTTTTTGATAAATATTTGTGTTTCTCATTAATAGTACTTAAACGAGTTGAAAAAAAAAAGTCCTTAGATTTAAAGGGAGCGGGATTACATTATTTTTTAGAAAATATCAAAGTTAATTGTCATCATAAAAAATGGGGAGATTGTTCAACCTAAGATTTTGATGGACAATTAAACGTTGATATTTTGTGAAACTAATGGTTTTATTAAGTGGTTTCAGATTAAAAGTTCTACAGGTTGAAATGAGAAAAAGAATGGGTAAAATAAGATTAATCATTGAAGAATTCATGGAGCAATTATTGAAAAATCAAAGGAACACAAAACGGGTGCAAAATAAAGATTTTTAGAGCATTAAAAATATTGAAGATAGTTAGGTGAAAATAACTCATTACTTTAATGCTTTTAATGTAACTCAAATTGGGATAATGCACAACAATATAAAATAAATCATAATGCTCTGTAATAACTAGTATTTTCAATTTTGGTTGGGTGATAATATTTCAGATATTTGTCTACGACTTTGAATCCCGTTTAATGCTTAATCATTTATTTCCTCATAATGATCTACATGAATATTATTATATGTGATAATTTTAAAATCTTAAAATATTTAGTTGATATAGTTTGGTGAAATTTTTTTAAATTAAAACTTTAATGAGTTTAGATTTTATTTAGGAAGTTGATGTTTTGAATCAAGAAGGTTGTTTTATTGTGAAATATTTCTTCAAAATGAGTTTCATTAGAGAAAATGTGATTTTTTGAATTAATATCTTCATGAATATTCTTTTCCAAATTATAATGAGCAATAATTTTTTAAAAACGTTTTTGAGTTGAATATAGACATCTTTCATCTTCGTCCCCATTTTTTGAGATGAAAAAGGAGGAGAAGTTGAATAATATTTTAGTATTTGTTTTCCTAAACATTGCAATTATATAGGGGAATTTTTTTTTAAGGGGAACAATGTTTTATGCTCATTTTGATAAATGTTTGTGTTTCTCATGAATGGTACTTAAACGAGTTGGAAAAAAAAGTCCATCCTTAGATTTAGGGGAAGCATGATTATATTATTTTTAGAAAATATCAAAGTTAATTGTCATCATAAAAAATGGAGAGATTGTTCAACCCAATGTTTTGATAGACAATTAAACGTTGATATTTTATGGAACTAATGGTTTTATTAAGTGGTTTCAAATTAAAAGTTCCATAGGTTGAAATGAGAAAAACAAAATGGGTAAAACAAGATTAATCATTAAAGAATTCATGGAGCGAATATTGAAGAATCAAAGGAACTCTAGAAGGGTGCAAAATGAAGATTTTTTGATCATTGAAAATATTAAAGACATTTAGGTGAAAACAATTCATTAATTTTATGCTCTTAATGCAACTAGCAATTGGATCACGCACAACACTATAAAATGGATAATCTTATATGCGTTATGGTAAGAAGTGATAAGATATGGTTTTAAAATAATTTTTATAAAGTGTTAAATCATAAAAATATTTCTGGTAAAGTGTTTAAGTGAGAAAATGGTTTTAACACATAAAATAATGTGTTTTCTAGATAATTTGGTCAACCGATGAAATGGGTTGGTTGACTAATGAAAACAGGAGGTTAAGAGTATTAAATGGGTAAACCTATTGGCCAATTCAGTCAACTGACAAGTTAGGTCGATCGACTAATCAATCTAGTAGCTGAAACAAAGAAATAAGGGAAAACAAACTGGGTGAATCGGTCAACTAACAGGGAGGTCGGTTAACCAACCGTAGGCAGTACAATGGTCAAAAAGTTGACTATTCAGCGTCGGTCAACCGATCGGTTCAGACAGTTAAATGTTGACAATTTTGATTTTTTAGCCAAATTACCTTTTTTTGAACGATTTTCAAAGAGGGTTTTAAGGAATTTGGGTATTTTTAACTATTATATATCATATATTACTAATATCCTATCTATTTGGTCCGTATATATGAAATTATTATTTGAATTGAATTGGAAAAACTACTTCTCACCTTTAAGTATTTTGAATCTAAAAAGTTTTGGGGACCAAATTGAGCTTTTTTGAAAGTATTTTTAAATAAAACATTCTAATTTTGATAGTATATGATATATGGGGCAATAAGAGTCATTTTATGTCTTTTAATTTGAAAACTAACTGTTGGAAGTCTAGTTAGAAGTCAATATATAGAGACCTGTGTTTTTCAAATGAATGAATCAATTAATATTGAGCTTTCCCTATTATAAGAGAGTATTTTATAGTGAGAAATTTATAATAGAGTATTATCGAAAGAGTTCTTGATCGAAGAGCGAAAATATTTTGGTCACCAGTCTTTATTCTTCTTTGAGTTATCGTAATCGTTTTCAAGAAATCCTGGTGAGATCTTTCCAAGTTAATTAAAGTGATTTCTTAGATTATTTATTTAATTACTTGGATTAAGTGTTTTAGAAAATCGTTTTCAAATTTAATATCGTGAAAATCTTTTAAAATGATTTTTATTTGTGAAATCTGATTATTTACTATTTTTGCTTTAAATTGATTAAATCAGTTTATGCCTTACATAGATTTTATCACATAGTTTTTGGGACATTAATTGCGCATAATTGTTTTCAGGTGGTAGAAGCTTCTATTGGAAGAAACTTGTGATTTTTTAGTATTTACGAGTTTGAGTGGATATTTGGGAGGTGTCTAATTAGGGTAGTTAGGATTAATCTTTAGCCTAAGAAAAATATTAGGGTTTGATCTTTAACCTGCAAAAAAGATTAGGTTAATCTTTAGCCTTTTAAAATATTAGGGTTTGATTCTTTCTATAATAGAATTAGAGTGAGATAAGGTTTTTTCTAAGGCTGTGAAAAGAATAAGTGCAATAGTGTGAGCTTGTAAAGGTTGATTCTGAGAGTGCGAAAAGAAACAGAATTATAAGGGTTTAGTTCCTACTTGGGAAATGAAGCAAGGGTTAGTGGATTACGAAATCCTTGTGGAGCTCGGGGGACTGGACGTAGGTAAAAGTAACTTGTCGAACCAGAAAAAATCGTTGTGCGCTGCATTGTTATATTCCTGTTATTTGGGTATGCACTTAATTAAACATATTTCCGTTACTTACCAAGATAATAATCAATTAGAAAAATTGATAACTTGTGTTTGAATTAATTGGTTAAATTTTTGTCACTACCCAATTCACCCCCTTTCTTGGGTAGATCTTTGGGTCAACAGGCCGCCCAAGTGTGCTTCTATAAATCCAAGCCTAAAATAGGACTACGGTGGAAGCATATTGGAAAAGCCTAGGCAATCCTAAATGGGCCTAGAGCCTACGTGACTTAGAAAGGACACAAATCTCCACGATTGATGGGTCAAAGCCCTTTAAGCAGGTAGTGTACCTGGCTTGAATTCCTGGCCACCCAGCACCCAAATCAACAAAGAGTTTGGGTCCTAAAACAAATCGCGTAGAATGTCTGTTAGAGGAGTTATACTGATTTTGCCAGGGAATTTGAAAACTCATAAGTATGCTATAAAATAGATTCTTGATTTTGTATCCTCTCTCGCTCCTATTTTTTGCGAGAGGTAAAATGAATCAATTTCAATACACCTTCAATGTTGCGCAATACTCTCAAATCTCGATTAATACTTACTCTCACGCCGGATGTTCCTCACTAGGACACAATCCTCTAGTGTTAGAATTTGTGTTGGAATAACCAAAGCAAGGAGTGAATGATTGCGAGGACTGTTTATAAACTTACTGTGTCAGCAGTTTTTGGTAATTTTATAATGTTGTTTAAATAAAGTGAAATTTTTCATTTAAAAAAAATTAAATTAATTGTATTCTCTATATTGGTTGCATATTTTTCAATTGTAAATTTATAAATATAAATTTTATTTATTTTTTTCTGTTGTATTGTTAATTTGTGTTTAATAATAATGCCATTGTTTTTCGGTTTTTTCCTCCAAAGCTCCTATTTGGAGAACCAACAACTTTTTCACTCCTATACAAATAAAAACAATTTTTTAACTCCTATTTAAAAATAAATAAAAATTGGTTGAAAGTCTTACTCACATTTTGTAATGAAAAAATTACCCTCTTCATAACACACACCAGCCAACAGGGGTGGGCCCCGCCGCGTCTCTCTCTCTCTCTCTCTGCAGGCAGTGGGTAGGCGGGCCTCACGCCTGCTCTCTCTCTCTCTCTCTCTCTCTCTCTCTCTCTTTCCTCTCTTTTCTCACCGCTCTCTCTCTCTTCTCTCTCATTCACGGTTTGGACCAAAAAGGGGCCCACTCCCTTTTCTCCTATTTTTATTTTACTCCCTTGATTTAGCATTCTTTCAATTTCAAACCCCCATTTATTTATTTTTCAATTTTACACCTTTTTCTTTATTCCTTTTTTTTTTGTATTTTTGGAACAAATGAAATGAAACAAAACAAATTCAGCTGTAAAATGAAGCATAATTATTTATTTTTATTTTTTTGCGGGACAGTCAAAATGTTGTGTCTACAGCATCTTCAAAATTTTTCGGATTTTTAGAAATATATGCAATCCGAATTGCGGGACGGTCAAAATGTCGTGTCTTATTTATTGATGGTTTGGTTTTCTGATTGCTTCCATTATGTGGATATCTACTTAATTATATTTAGTAGATATCTACTTAATAAATATTTAAGTAGATATTCACTTAATGAATATTTAAGTAGATATCCACTTAATTGATTTTTAAAATTATTTTAAATGAATTTTTAATTTAATTTTTTTTTTTATATTTTAAAATGTTCATAGAATATTTAAGGATGTTTACTATTAAATTGAGTGCTACTATGTGAAGACAAGGTCTATATGGTTGAATGGATTAATACCACTAAGGAAATGTGAATCAAACGGATTATTTTAAAAATTCAATAGATATCTACTGATAAATAGACATCCTTAGTGCATATCTTCTAAATAGAACCAAAGTCGAGAAAATGAAACAATGTATACTTTAGTAGATATCTTCTGAACATAACGAAAGTTGGCAAATGAAAACAATGCTCGTTAAGTTGTTTGTTTGTTTTTTTTTTTTATTTATTTATTTTTTATTTTTTTGTGGATCGTTTTGTATTGAGTTATCCAAATTTCATGAAAAATGTGTTGATGGTTCGGTTTTTGATTTGGATATCCACTTGATTATATTTTAGTAAGTGAATATCCACTTGATATGTTTATAGATGGTTCGATTTTCTGATTGCTTCCATTTTGTAGATATTTACTTAATTGTATTCATTAGATATCCATTTAATGGATATCTAAATAAATATTCACTTAACTGAATTTTAAAATTAATTTAAAGGAATTTTTTAATTTAAACATAATTTAATATTTTTTTTTTATATTTTAAAATGTTCATAGAATATTTTTTTAAAAATAAACTAAAATTAAAATTAAAATAAGTGAAGAACAATGTAAGTAGATATCTACTAAATATAATAAAGTGGATATCCAATTAGATATCCACTTAATTGATTTTTAAAATTATTTTAAAGGAATTTTTAATTTAAATAAAATTTAATATTTAATTTCACCTACAAGTCTTGTAGAAACACAGTGAGTTCTATAATGTTTAGTAGATATCTACTTAATTTATTTTCAGTAGATATCCACTTACATTGTTTTTCACTTATTTTAATTTTAATTTTAGTTTATTTTTTAAAATATTCTATGAACATTTTAAAATATAAAAAAAAAATATTAAATTATGTTTAAATTAAAAAATTCCTTTAAATTAATTTTAAAATTCAGTTAAGTGAATATCTATTTAGATATCCATTAAATGGATATCTACTGAATACAATTAAGTGAATATCTACAAAATGAAAGCAATCAGAAAATCGAACCATATATAAACATATCAAGTGGATATCCAAATAAAAAATTGAACCATCAACACATTTTTTCATGAAATTTGGATAACTCAATACAAAACGATCCACAAAAAAAATAAAAAATAAAATAAACAAACAACTTAACAAGCATTGTTTTCATTTGCCAACTTTGGTTATGTTCAGAAGATATCTACTAAAGTATACTTACATTGTTTCATTTTGTCGACTTTGGTTCTATTAAAAAAATATCCACTAAGGATGTCTATTTATTAGTAGATATCTACTGAATTTTTAAAATAATCCATTTGATTCACATTTCCTTAGTGGTATTAATCCATTCAACTATATAGACTTTGTCTTCACACAGTAGCACTCAATCCAACAGTAAACATCCTTAAATATTCTATGAAAATTTTAAAATATATAAAAAAAAAATTAAATTAAAAATTCATTTAAAATAATTTTAAAAATCAATTAAGTGGATATCGACTTAAATATTCATTAAGTGAATATCTACTTAAATATTTATTAAGTAGATATCTACTAAATATAATTAAGTAGATATCCACATAATGGAAGCAATCAGAAAACCAAACCGTCAATAAACAAGACATGACATTTTGACCGTCCCGCAATTCGGATTGTCAATATTTATAAAAATCCAAAAACAATTGAAGAGGCTGTAGACACGACATTTTGTCTGTCCCGCAAAAAAATTAAAATAAATAATTATGCTTCATTTTACATCTGAATTTGTTTTGTTTCATTTCATTTGTTCCAAAAATACAAAAAACTAAAATAAAATGGAATAAAGAATAAGGTATGAAATTGAAAAAGAAATGGGGGTTTGAAATTAAAAGAATGTTAAATAAAGTGAGTAAAATGAAAATGAGAGAAAAGGGAGTGGGACTCTTTTTGGGTCCAAACCGAGAGAGAGAAAAAGAGAGAGAAGAGAGAGAGAGCGGTGACAGAAGAGAGGAGAGAGAGAGAGAGAGAGAGTAGGCGTGGGGCCCGCCTGCCCACTGCTTGCAGAGAGAGAGAGGCAGCGGGGTCCACCGAGGGGCATAGATTTGTAAATAACAAATCTACTGAGGGACAAAATTGGCAAGAAAATTTTCGTGGGGTTTTTGAGATGATCCAAAAAGTTATAGTCCTTCAAAAGTTATTTTTTTCAACTTTAGGACAGCAGAAAAAATTTCCCTTTTTTTATATTAAATTAATTATTAAGAAAAAAATACAAAATTATACCCAAGGAGGCAAGAACGCAATTATATTCATAAATGGCGACTAATTGACCTTTGAATATTATCCATAAATGGCGACTAATGAATTTTTTTGGATGTAAATGGTTGGGAAGGAATTTTTAAACACGAACTCTTTTCAGTTAGTGCCTTCTATTTCTAAATTACTACTAAGCTACAATCCCTCACTTTTTGCCTTCTAGTCTAGTCTATTTAATGGAGGGAACCCAAACGGCATATTTCATAGGTAGCATCTGAAAGTACAAACGGTAGCCGCCGTTTTTCAAGAGAATCGACGCTGTGGATTTTGTAGCTGAACCAGCCATGGCCGGAGATCGTAAGCGACACATAGTCACGTTCCCATACATCGATCGTCTACCCAAATTGCCCCTACATCTAGCTCCCATCATAGATTTCATTGAGCTACAGTTGCCCCACGTCGACGGCCTCCCAGAAAACGCCGAGGCCACCTCCGACGTTCCTTATAACAAAGTCAAGTACCTCAAGGTGGCCTACGATCTTCTCCAAGAACCCATCGCTCGATTTCTTCAAATCTTGTCTCCCGATTAGGTGCTTTTCGATTTTGTTTCTTACTGGTTGGGTCTGATTGCTTCTGAATTGAGGATTCCAAGCGCTTTCTTCAATATATTTATTCCGGCTTTCTTAGGGGTTTTCGGCCCCGTACCGTTACTAAAGGGTACTGAGTCATGACTCGGTGGGAGGTTTCCTGACTCATTCCGGCTAGAGTTCTGTGGTGGAGGCCATACAGTTCGAGAGAGTTCTTCTTGAAAAAAGATCTCAAATTTCATATATTTCTTATCTTGAATTACACGAGTTTATATAGAACTTGATTCTAAGATTTCTCTAGAATCAAGTTATTACATAATCTAATGTTGGAAAACAATTACATAATTCAAGAAAATATATTTTCTGCCTTATTTAATAGCTCTGATACTGTTGACCTTCTTGGCGGACCAAGGGCTGAATGCTAGGGTTCTGGAGGAGCAGAGAATGGGTTATTCGATTTAGAGAGATGATCGAGACATGTCGTTCACGCGGGACTCAGTGGCTAACTCATTGAGGCTGGTGATGGTGGAAGAAGAAGGAAAGATTTACAGAGAGAAGATGAAGGAGATGCAAGGAGTGTTTGGAGATCGGGATAGACAAGATGGTTACATCGACAATTTTCTACGTAGGTATTGGACCACCTCACGGCAGCAATTTTCATTTTAAAAGTCATCGATTTCATAAATGTGTTCATTCAACATTGGTAGTGTTAAATAAACAGTCACGCTTGTTATTTTTTTTTGTTTTTTTATGTTCGGTTGAAAGAAAAAAATAATGGAAAATAAGGTAGCATTTGATAACCGTTTCTGTTTCCATTCCAGCAGTGGGATAGGAATAAGATGGAATGGGATGAGAATTTTATTTCCTTCTTGGGAGTAGAATCGCGTTTGGTAATGATAATTTTTTTTTTTTTTTTTTTTTTTGTTTTGGAAAGATAATCTCTTTTGGTAACGATTTTATCCTAAAATCAAATATTTTTTTTTGAGATTTTTTTCTTTTGTTTTGGCCGGACGGCGGCTGTGCCAGAAGTTGTCAAGTGGCTGGCGCCGGCCGATGATGTCGGAGGTGACCGGCAACGGTCGTCAGAGATGGCCGCCAGCGGCAGTGGACGGTGGCCGGCGGCGGCGAATGGTGGTCGGCCGGTGGATGAACAGTTGAATTGGTTTTAGGAATTGAATGAAAATTATGAGAAATAACTTTTTTTTATTTCTCATTTCTTAAGGAAAAAAATGAGCACAATTCTCAAATAGGAATGGAATGGAAACTAATACAAAAATTACCAAACGTTATTCCCAAACAGAATTTCCAAAAATTTAGGAATGAAATGGGAAATTCTAGAATGAAAACGGTTACCAAATGGGACCTAAATTTTTTTCATCCTTTTTAGAGAGAAAAATATTTTTCTTAGTACGTTTGGTTAAAGGGATATAAAAGGAGAAAAAAATAATATTTTGTGTGTATTAAAAAAAAATATGCACTATCTTAATTTACTATTTTACTCTTATATATTACAATATATAAAATAAAAATTCTACAATAAATAAAGGAACAATGTTTTAACTAATAAAAAATTAATAACTAGAATTAGACTATAATTATAGCAACCACCATTTAAGTTGAATACAATATATTTGAATAATTAACAAATGAAATAAAAAATATTTAAAAAAATCATAAATATTAATACCAAATTAGGTCGAACAACTTAGAAAATTATGAAAACGAATCTATATAATTCCTTAACCAACAAAAGTGGAATATACATCTCAGAGCAAATTTAAAACTCAATCCATGGGAAAAGCTAAACCCTACAAAAGTAAATTGTTTTTTTCAACCATGATTGTCGAACCCTTTATAGATCAATAGATCTAATTACGAAAAATAATAAGGACTATATGCCTACTACCACATATGCATATTCAAAATAAATCAATTACTGAGTCCAAAAAGTACATTACCATAGAGTAGTTGAATATTCATGAGTCTTGTAATCCATACATCATCTTAGTTAATAGCTCAAGATGACGATCCGCAAGGACACCGAAGAAAGCTCTTATCTTTGGTTGACTCTGAATAAAAAAGATAAACGCATCCAATTGAACTTTCTCGGGAACTCCAATAGTAACTAATTCAACAAATAGTTCATCTTCAAAGTAACAACGTGGCTGACTTCGCTCTGCAATAGCAATTTCCTTTTCGGAAATCATATTCTCTTCTTTGATTGTATTTGCGACATTGTTAATTCCAGAATTTATAACTTCAATGTGTTTTTCAAGTACATCAATCAATTCAGCTTTTCGTTTTTTGCCTTTGGATGAAGTTTGATTTGACAGTTGACTTGAGAAGTTGAATCAATAAACATTGTCTCTGGCTCTAAATTCAAACAAGCGTCATCAAATGCATCATTAAGATCAAAAGAATTAACACTTCCTTTGTTGGCCCATTCTTGAACCTTTTCCCTTGCACTCATTGCACCTTCGTTTGTAGCTGTCTTTGGCAAAAAGATCAAACAACTTCTCATAGTTATATATTTTAGTATGCTTCCATTTTGCAGCATTTGCATTTTCCTATAACGTAAACATTAAAAAAAATTTAATTTAAACAAACATTATATATATAATAAGAAACATTGCATATAACATACTTATACAAGCTCTTTCTACACTTCATTGTCAACTTCGAATGGATGTGTCTCTGGGTTCCATGAAAATCCACTCATTCCTTTGAATAGTTCATAACAAGCCAAAAAATTACCTTTGAGTGTTTTCATTCGATTTTTTATTTGGTCCTTCGAAAATGAAAATTCCAATTTTTTGGTGAGCCCCTTAACGACGTTATTGTAGGCAATTGGTGACCATGTCTTATTTAGCTTATTTCCTTTCATTTGCTCCTCCAACAATGCATCAAGCAAGACCTCATCCCAACTTGGAGTTCATGCCACGCCTTTTTTGGTGTCATTGCTATGACCAACTCTCTTCAAATTTCTACCCATCGCACACCGTTTTTGCAAAGTTCACTACATTTAACAAATTAAATATATATAGGTAAGAGTCCAAAATCAAATATAAATTAAACTAAATTATCATGTCAACAACGATTATCATAGATTCATTTATAACTACTTTATACTAAAATAGGAGTACAAAATAAATTAGTTCTAGTACAAAGATGACAAGCTAAATACCACATTGTATTTGCGATATTATCCCTAATGATTGCTCCTTCTCTAGCGTCGTCATCATTACTATTTGCACCCCATTCATTTTGGATATGCACATCTTCATTTTGTAGTTCGCGATCAATTTCTGCAATCAAATTTTCATCTGGATCAACTCCCATGAGAAAATTATGTAGGATACCACACGCTAGAACTATTTCAATGACTGTATCGATTGGATAATGAGCTTCCATTCCACTTCCAATTATTGGAAAACATTTCTTCAACACTCCAAATGACCTTTCAATCATATTGCGCAAGGAAGAATGGCGGTGGTTAAATATTTCTCGTGGATTTTCAGGAGCACGGGTAGAGTATTCTTTCAAATAGTATCTTACTCCTCTATATAGTGTTAATAATCCACACCTTAACATATAACCCCCGTCAACCAAATAATATTTTCCTATAAAATAAAATAAAGTATGCTAAAAGTTTAAATTAGTAAGATAAATATTAAAATTAATTAAATTTCATATTATACTTACCTCTAGGTATAATAAGATTATCAGCTTGTGTCAATGCATTTTTTAGAATTCTAGAGTCAGAGGCCATCCCTTCCCATCCCGGTAGAACATACATAAATTTCAAGTCAAATGAATATGTTGCCAATACATTTTGTGTTGCATAATTTTTTCTCCCTCGATATCTTGGTGCATTCTTCTCGGAAACTTTCACACGAATATGTGTACCATCAATTGCATCAATATAGTCCTGTAATATGTGCTTCTTACAATATTTAATATTTGAAATAAAATTCCAAATTGAAAAATCTAACAAACAAGTGTAGAATGAATAATAGTTACCTTAAAAAATGGATAAAATCTTCTACTATTGAGTATTTGTGGAGGGACCTCTGCACATGTTGGTTGTTTAAGAAATTCATCTTCCAAGGAGATTATAGCTCTTAAACTTTGTCGAAATGACAACTCACAGTTCACCAGATCGATGAAAAAAGAAATTGCATTGTATGATTCTTGACATTATGAGCCAACAAGTGCAAGAATTTAACCAATTTTTCCTGAACTATGACAATTTTGTTATCTTGAAGTCAATGAGTACCTTGAAGTGATTCAAAAAACTTAGCAAAGGCCATACGTATTACATTGCGACATTTCTCATTACACGTAAGTTGTTTCATTAGTTCTTGTCGAACACCTTCTCTATGTTGACAGGATGGGAAAATTACCTGATCTACATGTTCTAATTGGGATGTGACTCGAGTAAGGTAAAGTACATGAACTACGTAGCATAAAAGTTGTACTACTGCCATATGTCGGTCACGTTCCCACCTATTGACAAGTTCAATAACATTCGCCCCACACATTTCTCCATCATTATCTTCACTACTTTCCTTCCAATTATCCTCCAAATCACCACCAAAAGTACCTTCCTTATCCATTTATGAATATATCATTAAAATAAGTTATCAAAGTTTATTAATATCAAAAAAACATACAATAAAAAAATTATAAGCTAATAAAAGAAAATCAAATGCAAAGTATTATCATTTTCTATAGAGATCACTACAAACTGTATGACTCCGAGTGACCATCACATTTTCAAAAAAAGTTTCTAATTTTAGATCACAAATCCAATATCAATATATACATATTTTTATTTTTTTAGTCGATCTAAATACTGACTCTTAGATAAGCATCAGTCTACCTATGCAACCCTTACCACAACAACCATCATGGATAAAACAATAATTTCCAGGAAAACTAGAATCATTTCCTCCACTACTACAAATTAAGGCAGATGCATCTCTTTGTGGTGATTGAAGAACTAGCTAAGGAAGAACTTTATCCAAATAAAGAGTGCAAAAATCGGGAATATACAATACCAACAGTAGTTAAGGTTTCACTAGCAAGAATTTTGTCCTCAAACCCAAAGAGAGGTCGTAAAGTCGATTAATGTATTGTTAAAGTGGTATAGTGATTTATGAGCTCCTAAATGAGAGTTGAGAGAACACAAACCGTAAATTTTTTAGGAACAAGATTAGAAATACATTAAAATTAGCCATTTACGATCCTATTTGAATAGTTCTTCTCGTCCAATAAATAAATAAAATGTAGATACGTAATTCTAATATAATTAATGAAAATAGAAATTTCTTTCCCTAAAAAAAAATAAAAAATGCCAGACTCGCCCTACATTTTCTTTGATATTGGAATGAAAATTATAAAAACATTTTTTTATTTTTTTGTAAATTTGACAGTTCGGGATTAAAAAAAAAAAACCTAGAAATTTTCAATTACATTGACAAAACAATCTTGAAAATGTAACAGAATGATGGATGCAACTATCCTAGAATCATTCTTGTTGCCCTAGTGAGCTACCCCAAGAGAGGGGTGAATCGGGTAGTTATAAAAAAATTTAAACAATTTAAATCTTTCAACACTTAATTAATCAAATAATCAATTTATCCTAAATCAATTATTATCTTTGTTATGTAGAGGATAAGTATTAAATTTTAGATGCACACCCAAACAAAATATAAAGAAAGTAAATAATGTAGTACACCAAGATATATCCTGGTTCAGCAAGTTAGTTTTGCCTAATCCAGTCCCCCGAGCTCCACAGAGATTCGCAACCTCTAAACCCCTGATTCCTTTAACGGTAGGAACCAAACCCTTACATTGATTCTTTTTCCAGGCTCAGAATCAACCTTTACGATTTTATTTTCCGAGGCTAAGGAAGAACATTATCTTTTGACCAAGCTAAAGACTAACCTAATTCTATTATAGGAAGAATCACAATTTAATCTTTTTAACAGGCTAAAGATCAAACCTCACCACACTTACAATTATCAATTTCCTAGGTAAAGATTGAACATTTATAATTCACACAAAAATAATTCAATTCAAGAAGAATAAAAAAACTAGTTCTTTTCAAAAGAAAAGAATAACCTAACCTTTTCATACCTTAGGTAAAGATCAAACCTCAATCTCTTTTCTCAAAAAGATCGAAATCCTAGCTACCCTAACTAGACACTAACCCAATCGTGTCTAATCCGCTTAAACTTACAAATACAAAAAATTATGAGTTTCTTCTCACTCGAAACTTCTACCACCTTAAAATAGTTATACTCAATTAATATCCCGATATTTACTAAGTGATTGAATGAAAGTGAGACAAATTAATATCTAATTAATAACAAAGTGTGGATAGCATAAAATTAAGCACGTAATCAGACAATATCACAAAATTGTTTGAAAGAATATTTATGCTCTTAAGTTTAAAAATAATTTTTCAACGATCTTAAATCCAAGTAATCAACAATAATAAGAAATAAAATTTACGAACAACTTAAAAATATCTCAACAGAAAAACACCAAAGTATGAAAACATGATTGCAAAACAGCACAGATTGGTGACATCAATTCAACAACTCATTAACTTAAGAACTTTTCACAAAAATAATCTCTCCAAATAATCTCGGCAAAAGGATGGCTCTTAGAAAGCTTAGGAACTTGATAGTTCTTGAAAAATCAAAACTAAATGTAGAAAATTGAAATCTAGTGATTGAAAGTTAGTTTTAAAGCTTGAGATGTTTATTTTCATATAAAAAAAATATAAAAAGAACAGAAAAATATTTTCAACTGTGGTAAAATGAGTGAAAAACCTGACTGCTCATAGTAAATTGCTCTCACAACACATCATACCCCATTAAGAAATAATAGAATATTAAGGGTACGCGCATAAAGTGATGATGTTAATAAAAGGATATTTAATCTTTGCTTCCAGCAATTGGGTAAGCTGAAGTAGGGTGTTTCGAGATTGCTAGGTGACCATCGGCATCTCAAGGTAGGGAATTAATTTCAATCTCCTATATGTTTTTAGCATGCATTATATTTATGTATTCTTGTGTGCTTATTTATAAAAAAGTATTTTGAAATGAAATTGGATTTATGATAAAAAGTTGAATTTTAGGTGTTGATCCCAAGATTTTTATGGACAATTAAATGTTAATATTTTTTATGGAACTAATAAGTTTATTGAGTGTTTCAGTGTAAAAGTTATATTATGGATGTTATCATGAAAAAATTGTTAAGGATGCAAAGAGACAGATAAAGATACGAACATTAAGAGATTGAAGATCCTAAAGAATCTAAGTGAAAACAACTCAGAATAATTTTTACTATTAATGTATTCCGATTAGGATGACACACGACACAAAAATGAATTTATATTTATGTGTGTTTTTATTAGGATTCTAATTAATTCACATATTTTCTCCAATGTGAAATTGAAGAAGACATATTGACTTAAGAAAGATTAGTGTTTAAAATTGATTAATAGTGTCAATTAAGTTAACCGAGAAAAGAAATCGATGAAAGGGTCGAAAACGTAGAAGATTGGAGTTGACATGAACTAAGGTAAAGTTGTTCCAACATTTATTGGTCAACCGACCAAGTAGGATTGTTCAACCAATGGGCGTAGGCTAGAAAATGAAGTAGTCTCTAAATCGATCGATCAATTGAGCGAGAGGGATCGGTCAACCAATGACCGAGAAGTGAACTCTCTGAATCGATCGGTCAACCGACCCTTGGGGGATCGGTCAACCGACCCTTGGGGGATCGGTCAACCGACCATGTTTGAGAAATGGCTTGGAATACAACCTGAATCGATCGGTCGACCAATGTGTCTTTGGTCGGTTAACTGACCTGGCAGTTTCAGGATTGGAGGATTTAATTTAAAAGTAGCCGTTAACTAGCCATTTTTTTATTTTTTTTTGGAGATATCTTTGGGATTTGAACTTATGATTGATATATCCTTTTTTTTTTAATCCCTATAGATATGGTACACTTATTTTAAATGTTTCTCAAATTGGTACATTAAATACTTCCTACCTTGGTTTATTTGAGATTGAGAAATATTTGGCGGACTAAATTGAATATTTTAAAAGATAAAATTAAGTGAATTGAATCAGGATTAAGTCATGTTTATGTATGGGATCTATATGAGCATTTAAATGTTATATCGTGTGGGAACTAGCCATTAGAGACCTTATTTCAAATCTATTTAAATATACCTGCGTTTTTTAGTTTTGGATATATCAATCTATCAAGAAAAAATCAGTTCCTGAGGTTTTTGAGAGTTATTATTCGAAAAATATATGCAAAGAGTTTATTGTGAGATTATTCTTGAGAAACGTTCTTGAGAAAATTGCTGAGAATTTTGAGATCTTCGATCTAAGCTTTAATTGTGATTCAATTTTTATTCTTTTGTTGGTATCCTAGTGATATCTTTCCAAGCTACTGTTTTATATTTTGAGTTATTTTTATTATTATCTTGGATTTAAGATTTGTGTGAAATCGTTTTCAAACTTGAAAGTGCATAAAATTATTTTTAAAACAATTTTCATGTTAATCTGATTACGTGCTTATTTATATGCTACCGGTAGCACGTAAATACGAAGCTATTTTCACCGCAAGTGTACGGGTCAAGTTTTAGTATAGATGGGGAGAGTAAGGGTATCGTGTCCACAAAGATTGTTTGAGATTATTATCGATTATCGCGATTATCATAACCTAATTTTATCTAGGTGTAAAACTGTAATTTATAATTAATAAATACTAATACTAAATTAATTAATCTAACTATACTAATACTAATATGAGATGGTTAGGGAAAATATTGCCTAGGGATTAACTTTGTTTACAAAAATGTGTTTGGTCTAGTTTTAGTCTATGTTAACGACGTTCGACTTACCCGACAATCTCAGTTCGTAAACTCAGTCGCCACCTCTCCCGAGTATAAGATGAAGGAATACGCGACTTCGCGTTAACAAAGAAGTCCCCCTCAATGTATTAACGACTGGAGGCCACATGAGTCTCGCTCCAACGTAATTGATTGCACATTTTCCAACTCTCTCCTGGGTTATTGGATAGTCGCGTTGTGTTTACCCTAGTCCGAATTCGGGGTTACCTCTCCCAAGTGTCAAACCCCGTATTCTCATTATATCTATATAAGCATAATATCATAACAACACGACAAACACAATCAAAATAGCGAAGAATAACCATTAAACAAAACACAAACTCAAACAAACAACAATTTCATAAATTTTATTAATCCCTAGACAAAATTTGTTTAACTCATGGCCATAATTGTTTATACAAGATAAAAGGAGCTAAACATGCTCAACTAACTACCAAAGTTAATAAAATAAAGAAGAAACAAAAGAAACTTAGCCATCGTCCGAAGATTTGCCGCTAAAAACGTTTCGGGATCGCTTCTCCTTCTTCGCAACGTGTTCTTCGCCTTCAGAATTGGTTGAACACTCCCAAAACCTCTCTAAAAAATATCCTAACCCTAATGGAGCTCTCATGGCCGGAGGAGAGGAGAAGAGAAGAAATAGGGAGAAAACAATATTCTAAAAATATCCTAAATGTGTGCAGAGGTGACCACCTAGGCGATGGGTATGTCAGTTTGATCTTCGCTGTAGCGGTGGAGGAGACGGTGGATTCAAGACCTCTCTACAGTTTCACCACTGCAGCGGTGGATATCACCGCTGCAGCGGTGAGTTTACAACAACTTAAGGCCTAGAAAAACGTTGCTAATGGCGGCGAGAGACAAGTGAGCCACATCGGATCCTCGTAGATATAATCATCTGAGATCGATGGTGGCATCACGATTTGGATCTCCAATGGTGATGAATCACAATCGTCGATCCACACTTGGGTTCCCATCTCATTCGAATAATATTCTTTGAATGCTCCCAAGCTCCTCCAGCTCGTTTCCGATTCCTTACGGTGCTTTCAATGAATGTGGGCTGTGAATCTCCCAGTGCCACCACGTCTGACTCGACCTTAATCAAGCAGATGAGCTAACCAATTTGCATCTGCAAAGACGTTACGGTCGTATCGATATCGGTGCAGACCGTCTAGATATAATCAAGACGATCCTCGTGCTCGTTGATCTGGTCATGCGTCTCCCTCATGACGCTCTGAGTTTCCCCCATAATAGTAGCGAACATTTGTTCTAAGGCAGGGGAAGACTCTTTATCTTGATCCGGAATGTCAATCCATGGCGCCATAGTATTGAAACTCTGATAATCAAAGGCCGCCATGTCTTCTAGTAACCAATAGGCTTCGTCTGCGGTTAGTTGGTCGAAAGAGGTGGTACCGTTTCCTCTTTCAACTCACATTCTGGTTGCGGCTTGTAACCCATTGAGGAATTTCAGTAGTTGGCACTCCCTCGGGAAACGATGGTTCGAAAATTGGAATAGCAATTCCGTATATCGATCCCAAGCACAGTAAAATAGCTCAGAATCTCGTAGAAAGAAATGCAAGAGTACCTGTTGATGTGACATCTTCAAGCACCCTGCGGAAAAACAAAACAAAACTACAAACAAACAATTATAAACAAAAGAAATGCCTAAAGTAAAAGTGGGTCATTTACTCACAATATGTATAATAATCAAAAAACCAATCCCCGGCAATGGCGCCAAATGCTTGGTAGCATGTAAATACGTCGCTACTTTCACCGCAAGTGTACGGGTCAAGTTTTAGTATAGATGGGGAGAGTAAGGGTATCGTATCCACAAGGATTGTTTGAGATTATTATCCATTACCACTATTATCATAACCTAATTTTATCTAGGTACTAAAAATGTAATTTATAATTAATAAATAATAATACTAAATTAACTAATCTAACTATACTAATACTAAATTAATTAATATAACTATACTAATACTAATATGAGATGGTTAGGGAAAATATTGCCTAGGGATTAACTTTATTTACAAAAACGTGTTTGATCTCATTTTAGTCTGTTAACAGCATTTGACTTATCCAACAATCTCAGTTCGTAAACTTACTCGTCACCACTCCTGAGTGTAAGATGAGGGAATACGCGACTTTGCATCAACGAAAAAGTCCCCCTCAACCTCTTAATGACCCTAGGTCACGTGAGTCTCGCGCCAACGTCATTGATTGCACACTTTCCAACTCCCTCCCGGGTTATTGGATCGTTGCGTTGTGTTTATCCTACTCCAAATTCGGGGTTACATCTCCTGAGTGTCAAACCCCGTATTCTCATTATATCTATCTAAGCATAATATCATGACAACACAGAAAACATAATCAAAATAACGAAGAACAACCATTAAACAAAACACAAACTCAAACAAACAACAATTTCATAAATTATATTAATCCCTAGACAAAATTTGTTTAGCTCATGGCCATAACCATTTATACAAGATAAAATGAGCTAGACATGCTCAACTAACTACCAAAGTTAAGAAAATAAAGAAGAAACGAAAGAAACTTAGCCGTAGTCCTAAGATTTGCCATTAAAAATGTTTCGGGATTGCGTCTCCTTCTTCGCAACGTGTTCTTCTCCTTCGGAATTGGTTGAACACTCCCAAAACCTCTCTTTAAAATATCTTAACCCTAATGGAGCTCTCATGGCCAGAGGAGAGGAGAAGAGAAGAAATAGGGAGCCAAAAATATCCTAAATCTGTGTAGAGGTGACCGCCTACGCAGTAGGTATATCGGTTTGATCTTCGCCGCAGCAGTGGAGGAGGTGGTGGATTCAAGACCTCTTTGTAGTTTCACCACTGCGGTGGTGAGTTTACAGCAACTTAAGGCCCTCTCTGCATTTTCACCGCCTCGACGGAGGTCTGGACCCCGAGGCGGTGGGCTGCCTTTCAAAATATTACCCTCATGCATGTTTTTCCACCATTCTTCCATCGTTCTTGATCCGATATGATCGTTTATGATCCGTTATCATCCTTTTTTACCCCACACACCTGATTTATACAAAAAAGGATAAAAACATATTAAAATATATAAAAAGAACTATAAAAATACTCTAAAACAAACAAAACCGATTTGGGAATAAATAGATAAATCACACCTATCAGCTACCCATATATTTTATAATCAGATTTTAAATTTCTCACGTAAAAGTCTATCACTAGTAATTTCAGGACATTAATTGAGTTTAAATTAATTTGAGGTGGTAGAAGTTTCGAGTGGGAAAAGACTTATGATGTTTTTGTAATTGGTGAGTTGTGTGTGGATTAGATATTGTTGAGAATATATAATCAAGGGTAGCTTTGTTTCAATCTCTTCTAGTAAAGATATTGAGGTTTGATCTTTACCTAAGGTATAAAAGGTTAGGTTACTCTTTTCCATGAAAAGAGATAGGTGTTAATTCTTCTTGAATAGAATTAGTTTGTGTGACTTTGTAATGTTTTCATCCTTATTGGTGAAAAGGATACTTGGAGTAATTTTTTGTGAGGTTTGATTCTTAGCCTAAGTATAAAAGAATTAGACTAATCTTTAGCCTATTAAAAAATAGATGTTCTTCTTTAACTTGTGAAAAGGGAATCATAAAAGTTGATTCTCAGTCTATGAAAACAATCATTGTGTAAATGTTTGGTTCCTACCTGATTAAAGGAATTTCAATGATTTAGTGGGTGCGACTCTCCGTGGGGCTCGGAGAACTAAATTAGCTAAGAGTAGCTTGGTGAACCAGTATACATCGTGGTGTGCTTCATTTTTACTTTATTTATTTTCTATTATTTGGGTGTGCACCTAGAGCTAATTACACTTATCTGTTGCTATATAAAAAGATAATAATTAATTTATGATTAAATTAATTATTTGAATTTAAGTGTTGAAAAGATAATTATTTATTTAATTTTATAACTACCCAATTCAACCCTCTCTCTTGGGTAGATTACTGGGCCAACATTAGGCAAATACGAAAATATACAAGAAATATATACTTGTTCGTTAAATATATCTGGTTGGGTGGTATTGCGATGATATCATGTGAGGACCAAGAAGATTGGGTCACTATGGAGCTGACCTTGGGTGCAAATTTCTAAACCCACATGGGGGATACTCCAAGTTACGTGAATATCTAATTGGATGGTATAGATTCCCAGTGCTACAATTCGGTAACCAAGTATCCCACTAATACATTTGTTGTGTATGAGTTTTAATTGCTCTACTTGAATTTTGTAAGTGCATGTTTTATTACGATGTGTGTGCATTATTTATTATTTTATTTATAAAGTTCCAGCCATAATATTATTTTATTATAATCATGTATGTTCTATAAAAATTAGAAAAAGGTGAGAAAATGAATGGATTTCCCTACTGAGCAAATTGAGCTCACCCGTTACTTTTTCCTCCCATCCTCAGGTAGTGCACAAGATAGTGAGTGGGAGTGAACTCTGGTCTGAAAGTGCGCTATATCAAGTTTCTAGCTTTTGTGTATTTGGATCATTTTGGTACTTTCTGTCACTATGGACATTTTATTTTATACATGGACTGTAATAATTGGCCATGTAGGACCCAAACATTTAGATTATTAGTTCGTTTGTAAACTTTACGAGCTATGTGTCTAATGATGCTGCTAAGGGCTCTATAGGTGATATAGAGGCCTAATCCAATAATTTAGTTAGTTTTTATTGCAAAATTTCACCACGGTATTATAAATTGTTTAATTAGTTAGTAATACCCGCTAATCATACTTGGCAACTGTAAAACAAGTCGATGCTAGAAAGGAACATACCTAGTAAGATTAGGTAATTTTATAAAATTAAGCGTCAAGGAATAAGAAAAATCACAATAGGGTTATTGGTCGACCACTTAAGTTGACTTTCCCGGGGCCTGATTCACGACCCCAGGGTTTGGGGTGTGACAGATTCCCTTTTTGGTATTAGAACCAAGGTTTTGAGAAGCCTTGGCACTTTAAAAAGTAAATACAACATTATTAATAGATACTAACAAGTTTTCTTCACGGTCTAGAAACATGCCACCAAGAAAGAACACCCATGCCCAGGCTGCCAATGCCTTAGCTGCAAATGCACCAGTTAGAGAGAATCAAAATTTCATGGCAGCCATGTACGAGGCATTTCAAGAATTGACCACTTATGCCAGAGAGAATCGTGGGGTAGACATTGAAAGACAGACAAGCCTAAGGGAATTCTTAAGGTTGTTGATAGGTGTAAATTACCTACGTATTTCCAATCCGAATTTGTTAGTTTTCGAGTACGTTTATAGTTATTTTTATTATGTTTTAATTAGTTTTTTATCTTTTTGTATTAAATCAGGTGTATGGGGCAAAAATATAGGAAACTGGAGCTAAAACGATGAGATTGAACCAAAGCGATTCGAAGTTACAATGGATAAACAAGCTCGAAGGCTAAAATACGAAACACGCCCACCGCCTAGGCGTCCAGACCACCGCCTAGGCGGTGATGAAGCTGAGACAAGAGAAAAATGTTACTGACGGATGACTGCCTAGGCAAAAATTCCTTCGCCTAGGCGGAAATCCAGCAGAAAATGAAGATGGGCTACTGATAGTCGCTCGCCTAGGCGAAGTTTTCTTCGCCTAGGCGAAAATCCAACAGAATGTTCTCCAAGTCCACCGCCTTCTCCATCGCCTAGGTGGTCAGCCGAACCGACTTAACTTCACCTAGGCGCAGTTTTCTTTGCCTAGGCGGATTTCCCCTGCACAGTCTTGAGATATTTTTAGATATTTTTAGGATATTTTGGCTATAAATACCCCCTCTCTCCTCTCCCCTCTCCAGTCTCTATTGGTTTTTTGAGAACCTTAGGCTATATTTAAGCCTAGGTTTAGGAGTTTTAGAGGTGGAACTCACATCCCGAAGTGGAGAAGACGGCGAATCGATCGTTGAGCGTTCTTAGCGGTTTATCTTCGGACGAGGCTAAGTTCTTCGATTGTTTTTCCTTATTTCTTTATCTTAGGATCATGTGAGCATGTTTAGCTCGATTTATATGTTTATGCGGCTATGGCCACGAGTTAAATATGGATTGTAGTAGAGATTAACATATAATTTATAAATACGTTGTTTGGATGATTTCGGTGTTGCGTTTATGTTTGTTCTTCGTAGTTTGATTGTGTTTATCGTATTGTTTATTTATTATGCTTGGATGGATAAATGGAGAATACAGGGTTTTGAAAAACCCCGGATTCGGATTAAGGTAAACAAATGCCACGATTTTATAACCCGGTCGGGGTTTGAATTGTGGACAATCGATGACGTGGGGCAAGACACACGCTACCTAGGGTCGTTAAGATGTTGAGGGGGATTTCTTTGTTGACACGAAGTTGCATTATATCTCTCATCTTACACTCGGGAGAGGTGGCGGGGGAGTTTTAGAATGGAGATTGTCGATAGGGTAAATACAACGCGACGATCCAATAACCCAAGCGGGAGTTGGATTGTGTGCAATCAATGATGCTGGGCGAGACTCACATGACCTAGGGTCGTTAAGACATTGACGGGGACTTCTTCGTTGGCTCGAAGTCATGTATTCCCCCGTCTTACACTCGGGAGAGGTGGTGGTGGAGTTTACGTACCGAGGTTGTCAAATAGGTCGAACACCATAAACGTGAGTAAATCGAGATCGAACATGTATTTGTAAACACGTTAATCCCTAGGTAATTCTTTACCCTAAAATATATTAGCATACTAGTGTAGTTAATTTAGGTTATATTAGTATTAAATTAATTAATTAATTATATTTGTTTTTCGCCTAGATAAAATTACGTCACGACAAATGCGGTATTCGATAGTAACGACACCAATCCCTGTGGATACGATAACCTGATCTTTCACAATCACACTATACTAAAACTTAGACCTCGAATACTTGCGAGTGTAAGTAGCGATATATTTTACGCCCTAACAGTTGTCAATTGAGCCATTCCGAGGTAGCCTAGATGTCATCAAGGTTGAGTGTTGGATAAGGACTATGGGTTATCATTTTGATCTACTCCAGATCTTAGCAGTTTATCAAGTCGCGTTTGCAGCCACTAAACTCAAAGGTAAAGCAGAATTTTGGTATAAGCGAATCAAGATGAGTCATGACACTACTAATATGACTTGGGAGAAATTTTGTGATTTATTCTATTAGAATTTCTTTCCCACTCACTGAAAGAAGAAAAGATAAGAGAATTTTACAACCTTACTCAAGGAGACATGATAGTGTCAAAGTACGAGACTAAATTCTCTGAGTTGTCTCGATTTGCACCAAGAGCTATATCTAGAGAGATAGAGAGGTATGTAAAATTCGAGATAGGACTCCGATACAATATCCGGAGACAAGTAGTGGAGGTTGGTACTCGTACGCATTCTCAGTTGGTGGCAACAACACTTAGGGTGAAGCAAGATCATCCCATTTATCTAAAAGAGACCGGTGGTAATAAGGACAAAGGCGAAAGTTCCTAGAAGATGACTCACAAGAACCATAACCTTGAACAAATTTAGGGCAGTACTGGAAACACTAGTGGCAATGGCGGCAAGAGTAGCTCATTTAGCAGTAGACGTTATGGACCTTATACCTGCTACGTGTGTAGGCAGCCAGAACATGTTAAGACGAATTACCCAGTTCATTAGCGGTAACTATAGTTGTGATTTGGAAACCTCCAGGACTCTGACCAAAGCAATCAGGTGAGACCTACCCAATCTCAACATTCTATACCAAGCTATCCACCACAAAATTATCTGATATGTGGTTATCAGCCACAATAACATTATCATCCTCATTCTCCATAAGTATTAGCCACCTACAGCCACATCACACCAGAATACACCATAGGGAGGACAAGGCAGTCGAGGAAAAGACAATAAATGAAAAGGAAAGACTCGAGTCCAAAGTTACGGTACTAGCGAGGGAGGTACTGAGGCACAAAGTAGTTATGCCATGGTTGATGGTATGCTTCTTATCTCTTGCTCATGGGCTCATGTATTATTTAATATGTATGTATCATGATCATTTGTGCCTGTTTTATTTTCCTCGTAACTTGGCTTGAGTTTTCAAAATATAGATACACCTTTATGTGTAAATACTCTACTTGGAGATTATGTAGATCTTACTTCGATTTGCCGAAGATGTCGAATCACTATAGCAAATAAGAAGTTCTTCGTTGACTTGATAGTTCTACCCATGAAGTAGTTTGATGTTATCCTTGGTATGGACTGGTTATCTAAATATAGAGTTATAGCGGATTGTCAACTATGAAGAGTAACACTGTGTCCAGATAATAGTACTATGGTCCTGTACCAAGAAAAGTCAAGTCACTCATCCCCTAGTCTGCTGCTAAAGGCCTATTTTGGTAGGAGAAACAAAAAGGCACTAGTCCTGTATATAGAATTGGACAATGAAATGGGTAAAATAAATCGACTAATGAATCTCTCAATAGTAAATGAATACCTAGATATATTCCCAAACAAATTGCCAAGGTTACCACCAGACAGGGAGATAAAGTTCCATATTGACCTTTACCCATGTACTATTCCAATTTTAATTATTCCTTATTGAATGGCCCCATCAGAGCTAGTAGAATTACAGAAACAATTGGAGGAACTAGTTGAGAAAAGGTTTGCCAGAAATAGTACTTCATCGTGGGGAGCTCCTATTTTATTTGCAAAGAAACATGGCGGGCCATTAAGACTTTGTGTTAACTATCGGCAACTTCACAGAGTTATGGTAAAGAACAAATACCTTTTACCTAGAATCGATGAGTTGTTTGATAAGCTAGTAGGATCCTAGTTCTTTTCCAAGATTGACTTGAGATCAAGATATCATTAGTTGAAGATCTGGGAGGAAGACATTCCTGAGACAGCTTTCTGGACACGGTATGGATACTTTGAGTTCCTAGTCATGCCTTTTGAACTGACGAATGCTTCAGCGACTTTTATGGACTTCATGAACAGGATCTTCTGACCTTTCCTGGATCAGTTCATCGTAGTGTTTATTGATAAAATTTTGATTTACTCTAAGACACAAGAAGAGCATGAGGCACATCTGCGGATTCTTTTGCAAACACTCCATGACCACCAACTTTATGCAAAGTTTGAAAAGTGTGACTTCTGGTTAACAAAAGTGAAGTTCATTGGGTATGTTATTTCTTACCAAAGGGTTCCAATTGATCCATCTAATATTGAAACCATCTTGGACTAGCCGAGACCTAGGAGTGTGATGGTGGTTCGAAGTTTTCTAGGATTAGTTGGATAATGTTGACTCTTTGTGGAAAACGTTTCCCAAATTGCCTTGCTTATGACCAGACTCACCAAGGAAGTTAAGTTTGAATAGAGTGATGAATGCGAAGTAGTATTTCAAAAACTAAAGGACAGATTGACAAGTGCTCCAGTCTTGATCATTCCCGACCCAAATAAACCATATGAAGTTAATACTGATGCTTCAAGGAGAGGGCTGGGATGTGTTTGGATGAAGCATGGAAAAGTTGTCTCTTATGCCTTTAGACAGCTCAAACCTCATGAACAAAATTATCCGACCCATGATTTAGAACTGGAAGCATTAATCTTTGCCTCGAAGATCTGGAGATCTTACCTTTACGACGCAATATTCTAGATTTTCTTAGATAATAAAAGTCTCAAATATTTGTTTACACAAAGAGAGTTGAATTTAAGGCAAATAAGATGGATGGAATATGTGGAGGATTACGATTTCACCTTGCAATATTATCCTCGGAACGCCAATGTGGTAGCAGATGCTTTAAGTCACAAGAGTCAAGGCATTATGGCGAGTTTGGCTTTGGTAGATTGGAAGAGATTGGTAGTCATTGGACATTACAATCTTCAATATACTGAGAATTATAACCAAGTATTCATCTACATCACCATTGCTACCCCCATCAATCTTGCAAATCATTAAGGAATATCAGTACCAAGATAATACACTTTGTAAAATATGGAGAAGAATCCAAAATGACAAATATTTTGAGGGATGGGAGGTTTATCCGGATGGATCTCTCTATTTCAAAAAGAGAATAGTTGTTCCAGATAATCAATAGGTAAAGAAAACCATATTAGATAAAGCACACAAAACCGGTTTCAACGTATATCTTGGTAGTGACAAGATGTCTCAGGATATAAAGAGATAATATTGGTAGAATGGCATGAAGAATGAATGGAAGTGGGACCATGTCACTGTGGATCTTGTGACCGAATTGCCAAGAACTCCTGAAGGATTTGATATTATATGGGAGATAGTAGATCGGTTGACAAAAGTTGCTTACTTCGTACTAGTCATGACAAGCTATTCTTTCAAGGGGTTAAGCAAGTTTTACATATACTGGATTGTGAAATTACACATGGTTTCGCTTTCAATCATTTCAGATCGAGATCCTTGATTTACAGTCAAGTTTTGGAAGAGCTTCCAGAAAGCCCTTGGCACACAGCTCCAGTTCAGCACTGCATTTCATCCAAAGACTAACGGGCAATCTGAGAGAGTAATTTAGATCTTGGAGGATATGTTGCGAGCACGTATATTAGACTTTAAGGGTAGTTGGAGCGAGCATTTTTCGTTAGTATAGTTCACTTACAATAATAGCTACCAGACTAGCATTGGCATGACATCATACAAAGTACTCTATGGACGACCATGCCGGTCTCTTACTTGTTGGGCAGAGGTAGATTAGTGGATTACCATCGATCTAGATCTGATTGAGGAGACCACAGAAAAGAACAAGCTTATCCGAGAACAACTCCATATAGCTCAGGATCGAAAAAAGAGCTACGCTGATAAGAGAATGACACCTTTGGAGTTCCAAGTAGGCGATCTTGTATTTTTTAGGGTAAAGCATCATAGAGGAGTTTCTCGATTTGGTATGAAAGGAAAATTGGCTCCAAGGTATATTGGGCCTTTTGAAATTACCATAAGAATTGGAGAAGTCACCTACCGTTTAGCCTTGCCTTAGGAATTGTCACATGTGTATGATGTATTCCATGTATCTATGCTACGAAAGTACGAGCCGGACCCTTCTTTCAAGATAGAGTGACAGGATATTCCGATCTAGTGAGATGTTTCATATTAGGAAATAGCTCAGTAAATTTTGGGTTGGAAGGTGAAGTCCTTGCGAAAACGTCAGATATCTCTCGTGAAGGTGCTATGGCGTCATCACAGACAAGAAGAGGTAACTTAGGAGCTAGAATCAAATATGTGCGAGAAGTACCTGTATTTATTCGACAATTCAGGTATACTCTGAATTTCGAGGATGAAATTCTTTAAGGGGGTAGAATTCTAATATTCTCAATTTCATAAATTAGAATTATAAAGTTGTGAAAGCAATTAAATAAAAAAAATTGTGCAATTAAAATTCTCTAATGAAAATCACAAAATTTAGGTGTCAAATTAATAGAATTAACTTAAAATTAAATAATCTAATGGTCTACCATGCTTTGAGCACATGATGTTTTGCCCAAAGTGTACATTTGGACCACTTAAGACTATTTTGAAAATACCACAAATAAAAGATACAAAACTTGATAGATTATAAAACCCAATGTGAATAGGTAGAACCTAAGTTATATTAGAAAAGTCCAAAATTAGTTTTGAGATGACCCAATACCCAAGTTAATATCCATACCCACTACCTTAAGTATTAGTATCCATAAACCATGACCCAAGAACCAACCCATATAAAAAAAAAAAAAATGAAGTGTAAAAAGGCAAGAACCAAGAAAAAGTGGACAAAAGAAAAAAAGAGGAGAGGGAAAGGGAGAAGGAGGGTCTTGGGATATTTAAGGAAGAAATTTGAGAGAATCCATAGTTGAAAATAGATCTTGGTGGAGGATTAAGCTCAAATTTGGTAAGTTCATAAACTTTGAAATTTTTATTAAGCATTCTGGCATGAATTATGAATTTTTATAATTCAAAAGGTTGAGATGTAAAGCATACTTGGATTAAATCTAGTAAAACATGGATCATGTTATGTACAAGTTGGTTAGGTTGAATTAAACATGATATTTGTGTGAAATCACCATGCATAAAATCTGATTTTCTTTTTAAAATATGGTCTAGACTTTGTTATTTTCGGTTTCGGGAGAAAATCGGAGAAAACCATGATGTAAATGAATCTTAAGGTCACGTTTGGTACATGGGATTCTTGGAATGAAGTTGGGAATGACCATTCCATTCATACATTTGTTTGGTGGGATTAGTTTTCATTCTCATTCCTAAGTAATGACTAATCCCATAACTCATGGGATTAGTCAATCCCAAATGAAATAAAGTATTACGTAAAAAGAAAGGTCTATACTTCTATTTTCGTATTTTTCACAACAGAAAATAAAATTCTGGGAACAAAAACAAAAATATGGTGGTGTTGCGTTCATATTTCTAATCCCAAAAAACATGGAACGGAAACATAAATATGGGAACGAAATCTGGGAACAAAAACAAAAATAAAAATCTGGGAACAAAACAAAAATAGAAAGATGAGAACAAAAACAGATATATGGGAACAAAAACAAAAACAAAAATCTGGGAACATATTTATGTTTTTGTTCCCAAATTTCTATTTTTGTTCCCATATTTCTGTTTTTGTTCCCAGATTTTTATTTTTGTTTCAGGAAAATCTGGAATATAGATATAAAACTTGGAATAAATAATTTTTTCTCCATATATTTATTTGTATTCCCAATTTTATGAGAACAGAAACACTAAACAAGTGATGAGAATCAATGAGCACCATCAGAGGATCCATTACATATTCAAGTTGGGCCTATTATTAGGGCAAGATCAAAGAAAAATCAATGCAACACTTAATGGGCTAATTCAAGAAACTTGGCCCATATCTACAATAGTTAAGCCTAAATTAGGCCTATCGGACAATCAAATAGGCCATTCATCTCATCAAGGTAAATGAATGGGCTTAAACATGAACTTAAATAGGCCAAGCGATGAGGACCACGAAATTCAGTATATTTATTTTATTTATTAGTCTTTTAATTTTAATTTAGGATATTTATTTGATGATTTGTAAGACTTGATTGCCAAATAATCTTTTCCTTTTTAGATTAGGAATTAGTCATTTCCTTTTTAGATTAGGAGTAGGGTTTCCTTATTTCTCTAGGATTTCTTATTCCTCTAGGAGTAGGGTTTTCTTTTATATTATATTGTGGCCGTCACTATTCACCGCTACTATTCATGAGCACTATTCACTAGCTAGGTTTTTTTCTTTTATCTATTTAAGAGACTTGTATCACATGGGAAAAATACATTACTTTTGATTAATAATATTGTGAGAGGTTTTCTCTTAATTTCTATAAAGAACTTTTTCTGAACTTATCAAAAATTTCTTGTGGCGTTCAAGCCCTATATCTTTGGTTCGTGATTCACTATAATCATTGGGTCAAGATCATTCCTTATACCATTGGTTCGCGTTTCGTTCATAAACGTTAGGTCAAGGTAATCTATCTTTCAATTTTTGTATTTTTAGTTCGCTCAAAATCTGATTTAGTTTTCTATCTTCGCGAAGAAATCCTAAGTTAGTTTTGGGTCTCACTAATATTTGATGAGGTTTGCATCAACAAGTAAGGCATAAGTGGAGTTTGGTGTTTCTATCTTAAGTCTGTTAACAAAATAATTGAAACAGAATCAGTAAAATATGAGAAAATTTGTTATGTTCTATTCTCAGATTTTTACAACAAAATCCTAGAATCAAAATATAAGCAAATCGTTCCCTTTTTTTTTTTTTTTTTTTTTTTTGTTTCAGTTATAAGTTTTTTTGGGAATAAAAAAAGGGAAACAGAAACACGAAAGTACTTTCAAGCCCTTTAGTTTGTCGGGTTAAAGGATAACCTAGGTGACATTTGTTTAGTGTCTCTAAATAATTCTGTTCTGTTCCCAAAATTTTGTTCTAAAATTTTCGAATATTGTTTCATTTTTATTTATCGGTCATTCCAATACCATGTTTAATGTATTTTGTAACCAAATGTAGGAATGATAATGGTCATTCTAATACCATGTTTAATCTCATTCGTCACCAAATATAGGAATGGTAATGATAATTCCATTCCAATACCACATTCATTTCAATACCACACTCATTTCATTCCATTCTATTCTATTCCAGTGTACCAAACGTAATGTAAATGAATTAGAAATGTTGTATATTGGTTTAGGATGGACTTTAGGCCTTATAAAAGTAAAAAACATAGTTTAAGAGCAATAAGTATCAGAAAGAATTGAAGAACCGAATCTGCAAGTTTCTCACAACATTGTTTACTGAACTTTGATAAATCAAAACTAAATGTAGAAAAAACGAAATCTGGTGATTCAAAGTGAGTTTTAAAGCTAGAAAGGTTTATTTTCATATAAAAATATAAAAAGAATAAAAAAAAAATCAACTATAGCAATACAAGTGGGAAACCTGACTGCTCACAGTAAATTGCTCTCACAACACATCGTACCCCCTTAAGAAATAATAGGATATTAAGGTCACGTTTTGTACATGGGATTCATCTTGTGATTGGAATAAAGTTGGGA
The DNA here is from genome assembly GCA_016647705.1 of Eucommia ulmoides. Taxonomy (NCBI): domain Eukaryota; kingdom Viridiplantae; phylum Streptophyta; class Magnoliopsida; order Garryales; family Eucommiaceae; genus Eucommia; species Eucommia ulmoides. Next base: position 51,077,129 of record CM028339.1, on the reverse strand, counting down.
ATGACTATTCCATTCCTACTTTTAGTTGGTGGGATTAATTTTTATTCTCATTCTCAAGTAATAACTAATCCCACAACTTATGGGATTAGTTAATCCCAAATGAAATGAGGTATTATGTAAGAAGAAGGGCCTATACTTATGTTTCGGTATTTTTCACAATAAAAAATAAAATTTTGGGAACAGAAACAAAAATATGGTAGTGTTGCTTTCATGTTTATGTTCCCAGAAAACATGGAACGAAAAAAAAAATATGGGAATGAAATCTAGGAACAAAAACAAAAATAGAAATCTGAGAACTAAAACAGAAATCTGGGAACAAAAATAGAAATTTGGGAACAAAACAAAAATAGAAATATGGAAAAAAAAAATATGGGAACAAAAACAAAAATCTGGGAACAAAAACAAAAATAGAAATCTGGGAACATATTTCTGTTTTTGTTCCCAGATTTATGTTTTTGTTATTGTTCCCAGATTTTTGTTTTTGTTCCAAGAAAACCTGGAACATAGATATAAAACTCGAAAAAAATAACTTTTCCCCCCCATATGTTTGTTTGTATTCCCAATTTTATGAAAACAGAAACATTAAACAAGTAAGGCTTAAGTAGGGTTTGGTGTTTCTATATCTTAAGTCTGTTAACAAAATGATTAGAACAAAATTAGTAAAATAGGAAAAAATTTGTTCTATTCTGTTCTCATATTTTTACAACAAAATCTTGGAATTAGAACATAAGCAAATCAATTTTTTTTTTATTTCAGTTATAAGTTTTTTTGGGAACAAAAAAAAAAAAAAACAGAAACACGAAAGTACTTCAAAGCCTTTAGTTTGTTGGGTTCAAGGATAACCTATATGACATTTGTTTAGTGTCTCTGAATAATTTTGTTATGTTCCCAAAAATTTGTTCTAAAATTTCCGAATATTTAAGAATATTGTTTTATTTTTATTTATCAGTCATTCTAATACCATATTTAATGTATTTTGTAACCAAACATAGGAATGGTAATGGTCATTCCAATACCATGTTTAATCTGGTTTGTCACCAAATATAGGAATAGTAATGGACATTCCATTCCAATACCACATTTATTCCAATACCACACTTATTCCATTCCATTCTATTCCATTCCAGCATACCAAACGTAGCATAAGGGTACATGCATAAAGTGATGATATTAGCAAAAGGATGTTTAATATTTACTTTCAGCAACTGGGAGAGCTGAAGTAGGGTGATTGAAGATTGCTAGGTGATCACACGCAGCTCGAGGTAGGAAATTCTATTAATTCCCTTATGTGTTTTTAGCATGCATTATATGTATGTATTCTTGTGTTCTTATTTGTAAAAAGTGTTTTCAAGGGAAATTGGATTTATAATAAAAAGTTGAATTTTAGGCAAATCTGGTAATATAAAAAAACTATATACTTGTGTGTTAAATATATTTGGTTGGGTGGTATTGCGATGATATCATGTGAGGACCGAGGAGATTGGGTCATCGTGGAGCTGACTTTGGGTGCAAATTCAGGAAATACTCCAGGTTACGTGAGTATCTGTACGACGAGGTTTTTACACACTCGCGTATTGACTACTCGTAAATATACGAAGTCAAGTTTTAATATAGTGGATCTTTAAGATCGGATATCGTTCCATAGGGATGGTGTGAATAATTGAATACCACAATTTGCATAGTCTTATATTATCCAGATAGTTCAATAAATATTTTAAAATTAAATTAATTAAAACTAAATTAAACTACAATTAGTGGGTGGTATGTGCGATTTTGTGCACGCCTACTTACGCTCGCAAGTATACGAGGTCTAAAGTTTTAATATAGTGGATCTTTGAAGATCGGATATCGTTCACACAGAGAAAAGTGTGAATAATTGAATTGAATACCGCAATTAACGTAGTCTCGTGTTATCCTGACGACGGAAGACGTGAATTGAAATTAAACTAAGTTAAATTACAATTAGTGGGTTAATCCTAACTAAGTTTATTAATTAGGGATTGATTTCGTTCACTTAATACACGTTTGATTTCGTTCGGTTAACAATAACGGAGTTTAGGTATCCGACAATCTCGGTTCGTAAACTCCTCCGCCACCTCTTCCGAGTGTAAGACGGGGGAATATGCGACTTCGTGTCGATAAAGAGGTCCCCCTAAATGCCTTAACAACTCTAGGCTGCGTGAGTCTTGACCCAACGTCATCGACTGCACACTAACTAACGCCCTCCCGGGTCGTTAGGTCATAACGATGTGTTTACCCTAGTCCGAATCCAGAGTTACCTCTCCTGAGTGTCAAACCCTAGATTCTCAAGTCCAATCCTAATAACGTTACAAGAATATTAAGATCTTCATCAAATGATAAACACAATCGGACTTAAAACAACAACCGTTAAAGAAACGTATATTAAACCAAACGAGTATTTACACAACTACACCTTTCCCTAACTAATCTCTAAATTACACTAACATGTTCTTAGCCAATACAACATTTAATCAAGAGGAGATCATCATTATCAACTATAAATATTAAATACAAAGATGGAAACAAGGGAAGAAAAGCCAAATCTCAAAGTAGAGTAGTCCACTTTCGCCAAAGAACGATCCTCCCGAGCTTCCTCTTTTCCGTTGATGAACTTCCTCTTTTGGCTCTTCAAGGATTGGCTAATAACACTTCCTAAACTAATCTAATCTACTTCCTAAATTACCTAATCCTAACTAAGGTGGAAGGAGAACTCTCAAGATGGCAACCGGAGCCTCCTCTCATGTCTAAGGGGTTCTAACCTCCTGAGCAATTGGGGGAGAACGGGATTTTATAGGCAAGGGTTGGAAATATCTTCAAAATATCTAAAAATAGATATTTCTATGCAGAGTGTCACCGCCTAAGCGGTGGTTCACCGCTTGGGCGGTGGCTTTAAGTCGGTTAACTTCTGTCGGTGACTTCGCCTAAGCGGTGGTTTTTTCCGCTTAGGCGGTAGCTGCTGGCATATCATTCTGATCGTTTCTCGCCTAAGCGATGGTTTTCTCGCCTAGGCGGTGGTTCAGCCCTTCAGCACTCCAACATTCTGCCTCTTTTCCGCCTAAGCGGTGGAACTTCCGCTTAGGCGGTGGTCTTCAATCACCGAAACCCTGTTTTGCACATTTTATTCACCGTTTCTCCACCGTTTTCACTTGTTTCTCGCCCTTTGACGTCCTTTCACCTATTCTACACTAAAACACAATTAAATATAACTAAAATGCTTGAAAACTAACAAATCCGGTTTAGAAATAGATAGGTTTTTCACACCTATCAGTGGGTTAATCCTAACTATGTTGATTACCTAGGGATTGATTTCATTCACTTAATACATGTTTAATTTCAGTTAGTTAACAATAATGGTGTTTTATCCTATCCGACAATCTCAGTATCTAAAACTCATTCACTCCCTCTCCCGAGTATTTAGTGAATGAATATATGACTTGGCGTTGATGCCGAAGTCCCCCTCGAACGTCTTTTCAAACATCTAGTCATGTGAGTCTTGACCTAACCTCATGGATTGCACACCTTCTAATGTCCTCCCGGGTCGTTAGAACGTTGCGTTGTGTTTACCCTAGTCCGAATTCAGGGTTACCTCTTCCGAGTGTCAAACCACGTATTCTCAAATCCAACCCTAATACATTAACAAGAATATTAAAATTGTAATAAAATGATAAACACAATCGGATTTAAAAACAAACAACCATTAAAGAAACATATATTTTATCAAACTAGTATTTACACAACTACATTGATCCCTAGCTAATATTTATCTAATCTAACATGATCTTGGCCATTGAAACATTAAACCAAGAGGGATTCATCATCATTCACAATAAAACATTAAGTTACAACGAGAGCAACAAAGAGAGAAAGATCAAATCTTAAAGTGGAGTGGTCTCCACTTTCGCCGAAGATCGATCCGCTAGTGTTTCCTTTTCTCCGAATGATGAATATCCTCTTTGAGCTCTTCAAGAATGGCCAAGGACCACCTCCTAAGGGTTAGGGACGTCTAACTGTCCAAGCACTTTCAATGGAAGTGGGAGAAAGGGTTTTATAGTGGTAAGGTTTAAAAAATATCTAAAAATATCTCAAAAGATCTTAATTCTGCATAGAGCTGACCGCCGAGGCGGTAGGTTCACCGCCTAGGCGATGGGTATGTCGGCATGCACTCTGATCTTTCACCGCCTAGGTGGTGGAATCACTACCTAGGCGGTAGGACTGGCTCCCAACTCTCTGCATTTTCACCACCTAGGCGGTAGGACTTTGCTTATTTTCAATACTCTCTACATTCTCACCGCCACGGCTGTGGGTCTTGTGCCTTTGAAACCTTGTTCTTTCAACGTTTCTTCACTATTTCCCACTGTTTTCGCTTGTTTGTCGCTTGTTTGCATCCCTACACCTGAATTACATAAAAACTAACAAAAACACAATTAAATATTACTAATTCACTCAAAAACTACCAAATCCGTCTTAGATAGGTTATTTCAACCTATCAGTATCTTACTGGATGGTATAGATTCCTCATGGTACGATTCAGTCCCCAGGTATTGTAGTAATACATTTGTTGTGTATGTGTTTTAATTGATCTACTTGAATTTTATAAGTGCATGTTTTATTACGATATGTGTGTATTATATATTTTTTATTTATAAAGTTCCAACTAGGATATTATTTTATTATAATCACATATGTTCTATAAAAATTAGAAAAAGGCAACAAAATTGATGGATTTCCCGGCTGAGCATGTTGAGCTCACCCCCATTTTTCCTCCTATCATCAGGTAGTACGCAGGATATATAGTGAGCAGGAGTGAACTCCGGTCTAAAAGTGCACTATATCAAGTTTCTAGCTTTGGTGTATTTGGATCATTTTGGTACTTTCTATCTCTAAGGACATTTTATTTTAAGCATGGCGTGTAATAATGGGCCATGTAAGACCCAAATTTTGGATTGTTGGTTCATTTCTAAACTTATGAGTTATGTGTCTAATGATACTACTAAGGGCTCTATAGGTGATATAGAGGCTCAATCCAATAATTTAGTTAGCTTTTATAGCAAAATTTCACCACGGCATTATCAAGTATTTAATTATAGTTAGTAACACCCGTTAGGCATACTTGGTGACTGTAAAATAAATCGATGCTAGAAAGGAACACACCTAGTAAGATTAGGTAATTAAATAAAATTAATTATCAAAGAATAAGAAAAATCACAATAGGGTTATCGGTCGACTACTTAAGTTGGTTGTCTCGGGCTTGATTCACGACCTCAAGGATTGGGGTGTGACAAGTAGCCACGGATCGAACCCTAAGATGTGCAATTTTTTATCATTTTTCAAGACATGAGGATCTTTAAGATTCATTATTTGGAAGAGAATTAAGGGTTTTCCGACTTTATGAGTAAGGACGGATAGAGGGATGTGAAGGGAGTAGGGATTGATCCATTATAATTTCATTTAAGGGTTCGTGAAAAACCTAAATCCTAGTGGTCGATCGACTGATAAGTAGGTATCGATTGACTTATTTTACTAGTAGCTCATTTTAACATTTGTCTATCCTAATCGGTCGACTAGTGAGTATAGTCGGTTGACTATTTTTCCTGATTTCTTTTTTATTTTTTATTTTAAGGATTATGCCTTGATCCTTATTGATTTCTCCTTTCATTATTTTAATCATCCAAAATTGCCATTTATTTCAACTCAATAGGCATTACTTGATTTATTTTAAGGCAAGAGTTAAATTTGATATTTAGACTCAAATTTTTTATTTAACTTCATTTGGGCTAAGATAAGAGTAATCTTTTCTTAGGGAGCACATGATTCATTTTGAATTTGTTTAATTCAATATTATGTTTATTATCAATGTGCGATATGATTCTCAACCGAGAATAAGATACATGTAAGCAAATAAAAGTCTATCTCCTATTGCATGATTCTTAGACACTGAAGCACATCAATTTGGTCTAAGAATCAATTTTCCACTTGCCTAATTGGTAAATCTTACATCTGACTCTTTAACAATCTTGACAAACTTAGGAGTATAGTTATGGTACTTACCTTCATCTTGTTGTAAGATGGATTTACCTCAAGAAGTGTGCGGATGAGTGTACTCATTTTCTACTTTCTTTCATTTTCATTTATTTGATTGCTCATGTAGATTCCAAATCTCTCTTTGTTTAGCATTGTTCTTTGAATTTCATCTCTATTCTATCTAGTGCATCATTCCTATGGGTCTCCAATTACCATTATGGAACGGTCTTTGTTGTCCATATTGCTTGATATAGCCTGCAACAATACATTAGTATTTTGCCTTGGTACCCCTTCCCTTTTGGGCCCTTCCTTATTAGTGTAAATATTAGTGTAAATGTTGCTAATTGGGTAGTATTGTGAACAATGATCACTCTTAACAGACATAAAGCATTTAGTTTTAGGGTTATCATTGTGCATAGTGCGAGACACAGGGTAATTGAGATGGCTTATTCTAACTTGGAGTTCGTTAAGCTCCAACTTAGTACTTCCAAACACTACAATAAAAACTGCCTATAAGGGCACTTCTGTTGAAACACTATATGTATTGTACCATATAAAAGTGTTTTTTGAGGCACAAAATTGGAAGTGTCGTATAAAAGTAAATTTGTTGGGACACTATATATATTGTGCCCCATAAAGGTGGTTTTTGGGACACTATATATTGTGCCCCTATAATCAAATATTTAAGGGACACAAAATAGTGCCCCAATAAAATTTAATTAGTAATTAAATAAATTAATATCTATATATAATGTAAAATGACAAAAAATAGTACCCTAAACCAGAAACTATATTAGGGCACAATTTTGTGTCCTATTATAATTTAATTATTTAATTATAGGTCAATTACTAGAGCCCTAATACATTTATTAAAATAAAATAAAATAAACCTAATAATAATAATAATAATAAAAAAAAAAAAAAAAAAAATTACAATTGCGCTCAACTTAAACCACACACAAAAAAACAACGGTGGGAAATTTTGGTGTTCCCGCTCCCATTGAAATCTTCTTCTTCATCAACCCTCTCTCTCTCTCTCTACCGTCTCACTCTCTCCCTCATCCTCACTCTCTCACTCGCGCTCTTTGTAGAATATTTTAGGGCTTCCATCTCCTAGCAGTCGATTGTATGTCTGCGCTTCTCTCTCTCTTGAACTAGAAATCTTCAATGATTTCTTTCTTCCAAATCGCTCCTTTTCCAAACAACCATCGCCAGTTCGACGAACCACCTCCTAATCGATAACCTAGAACCAACCAGCAAACCAAAAACGAGAAATCTTCAAATCGATTAGGGAAAACAAGAACAAATCCACCAACCTGACGACGACGAAGCTCCATCTCCTAGCCTGCAGTTGAACCAACTGCGGATGGAGCCCAAATCGCCATTGAAAGTTCCTCAAATCTGAATTAGGTATGGATTGTTAATCTAGGGTTTGTGGTTCATCGTCTTCTTCTTCAAAATGTGTGGAAATAATTGGGTTTTTTTCAGGGTTGAATTGGGTCGTTTTGTTAGTGATAAACGGTGTCTTACCTCACTAAAAATAGAAAGTTGTTCTAACCTTAGTGGTTTTATCTTTTCTTCCCCGAGCCTTTCTACCCTTTGGCTCTCTGATCTTCACTCCCTGTCTAAAATAGTAAGTTTTCTTCATTATCTACGTGTTTCAAGGCAATAGTTCATTATGCTTTGTGTTACCAATTGTTATAGTGTTCTTCCAATTCTATTTAGGTATTTAATTGTCCCAATTTGAAGAAGATATCTCTTGATTTTTCTAGCCAAGAGAATCATAGCACAAATCTTATTACAATGGTGGAAGGTTTGGGAAAAAGTTGTCCCAGATTACAGAACATGCACATTGTTTTAGTTCGGCTTTCTCATGCTGTTGTTCTTGCTCTTACAGCTGCAAATTTGAGGTTTGAATTTATGCTGGAAATGAAAATTGATTAATTAATTTTCTATTACTGACACGCCCCCTTTTTTTGAAAGGAAAAGACTATTAAATAATAATTAATTAGCTTAAAGAGAAGGATTTTTTTTAAGCGCCGGTTTTCTCAAAAAATATACTTAGGCCGTTTTAAAAATAAAGAATCGCCACCTAGTATTGGATTTAAATGGTGTGTTAGGTCACCGAATTTTTAGAAAACAATTTAAAAGGCCTAAGTAAAAAATTAACCAAAAAAAAAGAATACAGTCAAACTAAATATTCATTTAAAGGCTCGAGGATCGATTACGCTCGGGGAAGGTGTTAGGCACCCCAAGATGCCAGTCCAAAAACGGTACCTTATGTCCAATTAAGTCCAATTGGTTTGGTCCGAGTGTTTTATTTTATTTTGAAATCATTTCCTTCTTATAAAATCTTTTTAGTATTTTCACAAATAAGGTGGGACAAATTTTTGGATTTTTTGGAATGTTCCCCCAGTATAACCTCTTATCGAATATTAAGGATTCAATAAGGATAGTCCTTGGGGGATATTCATATATGTTTCCTAAACGCTTCTTTACTTTAAATAGACAAACTTAAATAAGTGAATAAATATGAAAATGTGAACGCAAAAAACTAAAATTATATGAATTTATTTTATATGCAAAAATTACCAAAAAATAACTAAAGGGTTAATTCCTACCAATAAAAGATTTTATTAATTTTTTTATTTTTTTTATTTTTTTGATTTTTATTTTTTAAGGTTTTGATAAGAAGAATGCAGAAAAATGCAAAATAAAAAAATGCAAAAAAATACAAAATAAAAAATGCAATAAAATAAATAATAAAACATCATTCACCTAACGCTCGGGGTTAGGTTTAAGCACGAGAAATTCACCCTGACGTTTTCATCGGATCATCGGATGACTTGATTTTTTAGTTTTTCCTCTTTATTATTATTAAAAAAAAAAAAAAAAAAAAAAAAAAAAAAAAAAAAAAAAAAAAAAAAAAAAAAAAAAACCAGCTACGGGTGTCTTCGTCTAAACACTTAAATGTTCAGATTGAGAATGGAAAACGTCATCCTAGCGTTTTTCATCGAGTCATTGGACAATAAAAAAATAAAGCTTGCAGGAATTTAAATTGTGAAGAGAATAAAATAAACTAAAAGAATTAAAAATTAAAAACATACCTATTCTAAGCCAAGAATCCCGATGCTCGGGCTTTTTCTCTCTCGCAGACAACTTCCTAAAAGGGCTTTGAGAATCACTCTTGTAAATGGGTGACTCCTCTCAATTTTTCGATGAATAAACTGAGAAGAGAATCAGTTACATGTTCCAGTTGGGCCTATTACTAGGGTAAGATCCAAGAAAAATCAAAGTAACACTTAATGGGCTAATTCAGGAGACTTGGCCCATATCTACAATAGTTAAGCCCAAATTAGGCCCATCTCAAGACCTAATACATCTCATCAAGGCAAGCAAATGGGCTTAGACATGAAATCAAATGGGCCAAATCATGTGAACCACGAATTTTATTTTATTTATTTTATTATTTTAAGTCTTTTAATTATTATTTTAGGCTGATTTGTAAGGCTTGATTGCCAAGTAAATCTTTTCCTTTTCCAACTAGGAATGTAAGACAAATTGGGAAGCTTCCTCATTCTTTATTTAACAATTAGATTTTAGGGTTTCATATTTCCTCCACGTAGACCCACGAATTTCCAAGTGTACTAGGGTTTATTTTTTATTCTCTTGGCCGCCTATTTAAGGGGCTTTGTAGACCTACGAATTTCACACTTTTGATATTGATTAATATATTTTGGGAAAGTTTTTTCTTGAGTTCTTCAAAAAATATTTCTGAACTTATCAAGTTTTCTTGTGCCATTTAACCTCTTTGGTTTGTGATTCTCTTGTAATCATTAGGTCAAGGATTCTATTATACCTTTGATTCTCTTGTAATCATTGGGTCAAGGATTCCCAAATTAGGCCTATTGGACAATTAAAGCCTAATTCATCTTATCAAAGCAAGTGAATGGGCTTAAACATGAACTTAAATGGGTCAAGGCATGAGAACCACGAAATTCAACATATTTATTTTATTTATTAGTCTTTTAATTTTAATTTAGGATATTTATTTGATAATTTGTAAGGCTTGATTACCAAGTAAATATTTTTCTTTTCCAACTAGGAATGTAAGGCAAATTAGGAAGCTTCCTTATTCTTTATTTAGCAATTAGATTTTAGGGTTTCCTTTTTCCTCCATGTAGACCCATGAATTTTCAAGTGTACTAGGGTTTCTTTCTTATTCTCGTGGTCACCTATTTAAGGAGCTTTGTAGACCTACGAATTTCATACTTTTGATATTGATTAATATATTTTGGGAAAGTTTTCTCTTGAGTTCTTCAAAGAACTTTTATGAACTTATAAAGTTTTCTTGTGGCGTTCAACCACTTTAGTTCATGATTCTCTTGTAATCATTGGGTCAAGGATTCACTTATACCTTTGGTTCGTGTTTCATTCATAAATGCCAAGTCAAGGTAATCTATCAACTTTCTGTATTTTCTTGTGTTCTCTGTTTTCAAATTTGAATTTAGATTCGATCCTCTGTGAAGAAACCCTAAATTGGTTTCGGGTCTCACCAATTCTTGGTGAGGTTCATATCATTTGGTATCAGAGCAAGGTCTAAATCAAAATTCATCTATCATTTTTTCTTTATTCATTAATATCTATTACATGTTACATGTTCAAGTTGGGCCTATTATTAGGGCAAGATTAAAGAAAAATCAATGCAGCACTTAATGGGCTAATTCAAGAGACTTGACCCATATCTAATGTTTAAGCCCAAATTAGGCCTATCGGACAATCAAAGCCTAATTCATCTCATTAAGATCAGTGAAAGGGTTTAAACATGAACTTAAATGGGCCAAGGCATGAAGACCACGAAATTCAACATATTTATTTGATTTATTAGTCTTTTAATTTTAATTTAAGATATTTATTTGATAATTTGTAAGGCTTGATTGCCAAGTAAATCTTTTCCTTTTCTAACTAGGAATGTAAGGCAAATTAGGAAATTTCCTTATTCTTTATTTAGCAATTAGATTTTAGGGTTTCTTTTCTCCTCCATGTAGACCCACAAATTTCCAAGTGTACTAGGGTTTCTTTCTTATTGTCTTGGCCGCCTATTTAAGGGGCTTTGTAGACCTACGAATTTCACACTTTTGATATTGATTAATATATTTTGGGAGTGTTTTCTCATGAGTTCTTCAAAGAACTTTTCTGAACTTATCAAGTTTTCTTGTGGCGTTCAACCTCTTTGGTTTATGATTCTCTTATACCTTTAGTTTGCGTTTCATTCATTAATGCCGGGTCAAGGTAATCTATCAACTTTCTGTATTTCCTTGTATTGTTCGTTTTCAAATCTGAATTTAGATTCAATCCTTTGCGAAAAAATCCTAAGTTGGTTTCGGGTCTCACTAATTCTTGGTGAGGTTCACATCATTTAGTAATCAGAGTATGGTTTAAATCAGGTTTCATCTATCATTTTTTATTCATTTATTAATACCTATTCCTTTCAAAAAAAAAAAAATCTTGACCGAATTACATCTTCAAAACTGGTTTGAATTTGTTTAAAATATTGTGCGTTTATTTCAATCTATCTGGTCAGATCTTTATCAAAAATACGGTGCACCATTGTTCTACGTCAAATCTCATTTTTTAAAGGTTGCTGAATTTCATTATTAAAAAAAAAAAAAAAAAAAAAACTGAAACAGAAACAAAAAAAAAAAATATTGAATTTCAGCAGCCCAAAAAAAAAAAGAATTGAGAATTATTTCTTCTTGTTCGAGTCCATAAACTTTCATTTGTTTCTTTTTGTTCGCGTTGTTTTCATTCCTCAAATCTCATTCATAGTGAATCGATTTGTTGAGTTTGAATTGCTACAAGAAACTTGTTGATTGAGGTTGGTTAAGTTCAATAAAGAACTAAAAGAGCGAACTAAAGAGTGGAAAAAGGCAAGAGAGTGTGAGCTCATAAGAGGGTAAAAGTCGAATTTGAGTGATACAATTTTTAGTGTCCCAAAAGGTATCTATTTTTTTTTTATATAATTTAAAATTATTTTAAAATATCAAAATACTCTAAATCCAAATAATAAAAACTAAAAATTCCTAACAATACAAAATATATAAAGAACCCAAATGTTTGCATTAAAAAAGGGGAATTAAAAACCCCATAGATACACAAAATGAAAAATACCAACCTAATTGAAAAAAAAAAAAAAAAAAAAAAAAAAAAAAAAAAAAAAAAAAAAAAAAACCATCCTCTAACAAGGAGGAAGAAATCATAAAGCATTACCCATCAACCAAAAAATAATATCAACTTATTTTTGTTCCCCAATACAAGATTTATAGATAAACTTCATGCTACCAAAATAAGATTCATAAAATAAAAACTTTTGCAACAAAAACGCATCTCTAAAATTTGATGCTTCACAAAATAAAACCTTTTGCAACAAAAAACGCATCTTTAAAATTTGATGCTTCATAACATACCATATATACATTTGTTTTCATCCATATATTCAATCTTCATCTAGAGAAACCTATATAAACAAAACAAATATATAAAGAATCATTAAGTTGTAACTCTTAATAATATTCAACAAAATTCATAATATTCAAAAAAAACATTCCAAAGACAATAGTTACGAAAAGTCCATAAGGTCTCATTAGACGTTCATCCCATTTGACCGAGACTTGCACATTTACTTCACACCAATTTGGTCCTAATTCTTCTTCGCCTACTTGTGCCGATGAGTCTACACTATGGACATAACCTTTCGTCACAATTTCCGTGTTTATTATGCTCTACAACAACACTAACGCTCGACTCTACATGGTCCATTTCAATAGTGAAAAACAAAAAATCAGAGCAGTTTAGAAAAAAAAATAGAACAGTTCTGGAACTGTTCCCAAAAATTTCAAACCAGTTTTGGAAAAATAGAACAATTCTGGGACTGTTCCCAAAAATTTCAGAACAGTTTCGAAAAAAAAATAGAACAGTTCTGGAACTGTTCACAGGAATTTTAGAACAGTTTCGGAAAAAAAAATCAGAACAGTTCCCAAAATTATGGTGTACAGAAACAGAACAATTCCCAAATAATGAACAATTCTCAATGTTGGTGCGCAGAAACAGAACAGTTCCCAAATAATTAACAATTAACAAAAAATATCAGAACAGTTCTTAAATAATGAACAATTCAACTGCATTCAACTAACATTGAACAATTCAATATTTTTTTAACACAATTTGGAGACAGATATTGACAATTCAAGCAATTTTTCATGTGTTGAGTGTTATCTTGTATCTAAATTAGAAAAAATAGCAAAGAACTCATGATCACATATTAATTTGGAAGAATTGAGCATTTTTTTTAGGATGAAAAATATAAGATGTTAAAAAAAATATATATATAGCAGTATGATGTTTGTAAAAACCAAATATGTATATTACCCGAATTGATCTCCTCTCCACAGTTGGTGTTGAATGCTCTTAATGTTCGACCGGTGTGGTGGGAATGCTAGCCATATTACTAGAATTACTTGAAAGCCCTTGCGATTGTAAGAATATAGCCTTCAATTGTTCATATTCATTCTTCAACTCTTTACATTGCTCCCCTATGAGATTCAATGAATTCTTATATTCCATTGTCAGCCTATGAGATGTACCACGACTAGGTATATTGCTCCAAACATCAGGAGGGGATACACCTGAAACATACAATTTTATTAATTTACTAACAGAATTCGTCAATAGTTGAACATAATTGAGAAAATATTTCTCACCTAAGCCAAACATACGAATGCGCCCGGTTGCGTCGTTTCCCATAACTTGAGAAAATGTGTCATTAGGACCATTATCTTCAAACCCTTCAGAAGTTTGCCGGCCTAGTTCTCTCATGTTTGTCTACAATAACATATAATAGTGTTTTGAACATATTATGAAGTTTAAAATTAAGTAAAAATTATTCACAAATTATATGCAGTTTACAATATCAATACCATTGCTTGTCTGGCCACTTCATTTGTCGGAGTTTTATCCTTCTTTGAGTAGCAAATCATAAACATGTCTGCCCGGGATGGCAAATGACCTAATGTTTTTCTCTACAAGAGACATGAAACAATACATAATAAACTAAACTTGTAATCGTTTTAAAAACAAAAAAACAATAAATACATACATAAAGAAGTGCACAATACCTCTTTCTCTTTAACAATTGTAAAACTAGTTTTCCCTTTACGATGGAGCATTTTCAATTGTCTTCTACTATCCTTGTTTCTTCTACTAATTGTCTAGAACAAAAAACTTGTTTATAATTATGTCTTGATGTGATTTTAAATGATCCTTAGTTTTTCCTTCAAGATTCAATAATGTTCCCAAAATACTATCACAAACATTTTTCTCTATATGCATCACATCGAGATTGTGTCTCAATAGATTATCCTTCTAATATGGTAAGTCAAAGAAAATACTCTCTTTTTTTTCCAATTATATAGCAACATAGGATTATTATCAACTGTTTTCCAAAATCTAATATCGAACCCTTCTAACTCTTCCAGAATTGTAGATCTATTCAATTGAGGTAGTGCTTTTCTATGATCTTCCTTACCATCAAACAATTTAGCATCCTTTCGAAATGCATGATTTTCATCCAAGAACCTTCGATGCCCCATATTACAAAACTTCCCACTGTGCTTCAAATGGAAGGAACACGTATTTTTATTGCATAAAGGACAAGCTAGCGCACCTTTCGTGCTCCAACCTGACAAATTTGCATAAGTAGAAAAATCACTAATAGTCCATAATAATGCGGCACGCATTTGGAAATGTTGTTTAGTTGAGGCATTATATGTATTTACTCCAACATCCCAAAGTTCTTTCAACTCATCTACTAGTGGTTGCAAATACACATCTATACTGTTCCCAGGAGCTGAAGAGCCTGGTATAATCAATGATAGAAGAAAATATGCTTGTTTCATACACATCCACGGTGGCAAGTTATATGGTATTAAAATAACTGGCCACGTACTATCAGTAGAATTCAATGTCCTAAAATGATTAAATCCATCGGATGCTAGTCCAAGCCTGACATTTCGAGGATCTTGAGCAAAATCTCTATTCTTAAAATCGAAAGTTTTCCATGCAGGAGAATCAGCAGGGTGTCTCATGCAACCATCTTTTGTACGACCGTCTTTATGCCACCGCATATCAAACGCCATCTTTGACAACATAAAAAGTCGTTGGAGTCGTGGCTTTAGAGGGAAATGACTTAAAACCTTCGCTGGAATTTGCTTAGACCCCTTACTTGGAATTATATTTTCTTCTAATTGATTCTCATTGGTAATATATCTAGATGTATAACATACATGGCATTTGATATCATTTACGTGGTCCTTCCAATACAGCATGCAATCATTTGGACACGCATCTATTTTATCACACCAAAGGCCTAAGTCTTTTATTATCTTTTTCATCTCATAGTACGACTTAGGCAATGTTTCCTCCCTTGGAAGTATCTCTCTTAGCAATTCAAGTAACATAGTAAATGACTTATTGCTCCACTTACCAAGGCACTTCAAATGAAAAAGTCGAACAATAACATAAAGTTTTGAAAACTTTTTGCACCCGGGATATAGTTCTTGTTCTGCATCCCTAAGTAACTTGTAAAACTTACTTCCATCTTCATTAGGTTATTCCTCATTACATTCTTCGGCTCCATCCATGTTTGTCTCTCCGCTTGAAAATCAAAAGACGTCATGTAAAAACCCATGAATATCGTCATGGGTGTCTTGTTCACTATGCCTTGGAGGCGGATATATAGCAGATGCTGAAGTTTCACCATGGGCCGACCACTGTGTGTAGCCCTTGATAAACCCGTTGCATATTAAATGTTCCATTGCAATTTTGCGTGCAACCCACATACCATTCCCACATTTCACACAAGGGCACATGATCTTCCCACTTAAACTAGCATTTGAAAACGCTAAATCAAGGAAACGTTTCACTTCTTCCATGTATGCATTGCTCACCCGTGATTGATACATCCAACTCTTATCCATTATATGATCTTTTGCGAAATAACTATAAACACAAAATTTGTATGATTAGACCATAAGAACAACTCAATTTTATATCCATTGATATTCAATATATTTAGAGATTAAACTTAATTTCCTGACCACTGCCACCATGTTGAAGTAGTGTAATGTGGTTAGAGATTACATAATAGGCATCATAACATGTTAATATATTTTCATCACATAAAATAATTCATTCATAACACGATAATACCTATAGAAAGCAACGATAATCAATTATCTACACCCTGCCCAGCCCTAATATCCGATCCATGCCTAGAAAATATGCGACCAACCCGCCCCTATCAGATTTCCTATCAACCTACCCTGCCCCAATTTTGACAGAGTGTTGGAATATCAATAGAACAGACAAAACAATTCCAAATACAAAAAATCAACCTATATTTAAAAAAAAAAAAAAAAAAAAAAAAAAAAAAAAAAAATCCCTTAATTAATTGAAAACAAAATCAATTAAACATCAGGTTGCCTCTACAAAATCATGTTAAATACTAAACAAAATTGCCAAATAACTATGTCAGTGTCCATATAGAACACGAATAAACAAAAATATGTCCTTTCAGCAGCAAAAAAATGATGACTATCATAATGCAAATTAAGAGAAGAAGAACATGACATAATGGGACATAACTACAAGCCGTTGTCAAATTCAAATTAAGAGAAGAAGAAAATGACATAATCTCACAAACAAAACAGGACATAATGGGACATAATCTCACAAACATAATGCATTAATAGAAGAAGAACATGCCGTTGTCAAATTCAAGAAAAATATTCCCCTTGAACAGAAATGATAGGGTTCTGCAGAATAGATCGAAGGCGGAGAGAGAGGATATAATGTTTAAATTACAAAATCCAATTACAGAATAGATTGGAGCAAAGAGAGAAAAAAACCTAACCAAAATCCGATTGCTGTCGGTCGAACTCCAATGCAGCTAGAGAGTGACGGCGAAGACAATATAACCTGGGTCAGGAAGAAGGCTGACAGGGTAGAAGGAAGTGATGAAGATGATTATGGCTCCATTGATGCTCTTGGTATTACTCGAAAGAGATGAGGAACGGAAGTGAAGATCGATCGAATTTCTACAATTGAAGGGCTCAAGCACTGTTATGCTAGCGATTTCACCAAAAAAGTGAGCGGGAGGATTGGTGCCCAGATCACAAAACGACGTCGTTTTGTTACAAAACGAGCGGGAGGATTGGTGCCCAGATCACAAAACGACGTCGTTTTGTTACAAAACGACGTCGTTTGGATGTCTCTGAACATTCCCAACTTTTTTTTCTTTTCAATTGATTTTATTAATTAGATTTTATTATAGATATTAGGGCACCATTAATTTTTCTCTAATCTAATTTTTTAAATTTATTTTAATATACATATTAGGGCACTATTAAGTGACCTATAAATAAATAATTAAATTAAAATAGGACACAAAATTGTGCCCTAATATAGTTTCTGTTTTTAGGGCACTAGTTTACGTCCTTTTATATTATATATAGATATCAATTAATTTAATTACTAATTAAATTTTATTGGGGCACCACTTTGTGTCATTTAATCATTTGATTATAGGGGCACAACATATATAGTGTCCCGAAAAGTACATTTATAGGACACAATACGTATAGTGTCCCGACAGACTTACTTTTATGCGACACTACCAATTTTGTGCCCCAAAAAGTACCTTTATAGGGCACAATACCTATAGTTCCCCAACAGAAGTGCCCTTATAGGCAATTTTTGCTGTAGTGATGTCTCAAGAAACAAACCAAGGTATCACACCCCACCCCAGACACCCATCACCGTGGGGCCGACGTGACGTCGACACGATCTCATCTTAACGTCAAACCTACTAGTAAACGACAAAGTGCATACAAAAATCTACAACCATAAATTCTAACCATATACAACATCTCTAACTGGGGACGCGCCCGTCCCTGAATTATAATATCAACAAAAGTATAACAACAATGAAACTCTCACAGGTTCGCCTCAGACAGCTCCTCCCAAAATATTTCCATACTACACCATCACTGGACTCTACCTAGTACCAGTAGGGGACCGACTCCTAGCTACTTCACCTGCGAGTGTAATGCCTTCTTAGTCAAAAAAAATTTAAAATAATAATACATTATAGATATTACCATGATTAAATATGGATCGAGCATAAGTATATAAGCAGTGAAAATTAAGCGATATAGATAAGTTCCATCTAAATTCATCTAGTATAAAATCATACCAATAACCATAATAAATAATAAATAACTCAATATAAGTAAAATACCACACCTCAAACACACACCTCAAACACACATCTCAAACACACCACTCCACCACAACACACACAGTCTAACCATAGTGATCGTTTTAACCTCACGATCGGGAGTAGCAACGGTACCGTACCACCCGTAGGATTTGTCTTCCTAACAGACACCCATCACTCCGCCGAAGCGGATAATTACTGCGCACTATAAACGTCTAACATCACTCTGCCGAAGCAGATAAATATCACTCTACTGAAGCGGATAACATCACTCCGCAGAAGCGGATAAATACTATGGCATCGTCTAATTAATAACATCGTCAAATCAATACCATCACTCTGCTGAAGCAGACAAATACTATAGTATCGTCAAATCAATCATGTCATCATCAAATCACAAATCAATAACATTGTCTAATCAACATCATCCAATCTCAATCATCACCCCATATTTCCAAAACCGATTTTCAATCCAAAATCATATTTTTTTACTTTCTTAAAAAAAGTCTGATTTTACCAAAACCATTTTTCCACTCTCTTTTTAAACCACCAAATCCAACAAAAATCATTTTCAATTTTCTTTCGAAAACTATTGTAATTTCACGAAAATCCATTTTTACTCACTCATCCCAAAACCTGCTTGATCCATATCGTCTATGAAATCATTTAGTCTTAGTAAGGCCATTTTATATGCATATATATATATACATGAAAACAATTTGGCAAGAAGACAGTACACTCACCTCGCGATCCGTTCCCAAAAGCTTTTACCGACTATACTCTAACGTTACTCCGGTGCCTGCGAACCCATTAGGGATAGGGCCTAAATTAATATTTTAGGTAAAAAACAATGACCCAAATAAGCAAATGCAGGTCCTATGTTCCGTATTTTCCCATTCCCACCATTTTATTGTGTAAAATTATTATTTGGTAAATTTTCATTTCGTTGAAAGTTACTGCATTCCCAAATTTATTATTCCCGCTATGAAATTTTCGATGCGTTAATTTAATTTTGTAAACTAACATAAATTCAACGAAAAACGTTACCCGTTCCGAATCGTTCCTGGGTCGCAAAATGGATTTTGGATTCTATTGGGGTTCTTTCTGTAATTTTTTTTTTCTCTCATCTTCTTCTTTCTTTTTCTTCTTTTCCCGTTTCTTCTTCTCCCGCTTCTGTTCGCGTTTTCCGTTCAGCCCACCACAGCCACCACTGGCCGACCAGCCACCCTGCCGGCGAGGAACACCTAAACGCTGACGCCGACAGTCGACCTAACCACAGAGTCACGCACACACCGCCTATACACACACCCATACAGTAGCGGCACACACACACACACCCACTACTCTCTCTCTCTCTCTCTAACTTTTCGACTATAACTCCAGCGACCTACACACGGATCACCCACATACACACCACCGTTAACGTACCCACAACCTAACACATACATACCCACACACAGCAGAGGCACACATGCAGTGCTCTCTCTCTCTAAACATTCTGCCGGCGAACATCCAGCGACACCCACACAACCACCGCCATCCACGCCACGCCCACACAACATGACCACCCACACACGCATCGTCATCGTATGAACAGTCACACACCGCCGGAACTAACGGATACCCACCACCTACCGTTACCGTTGGACAAAACCGAAACCCACAGCCGACGCTCTCTGTCTCTCTCACTAACTCCCATTCACCGCCAGCCACCCTACACCGATCACAAACGCTCACTACTGACCGACCACACCTAGAGCACACACTCCACCGACCCAACAACTCTACCTCCATCTCCCTCTCTCCTCCGTTTCTCTTTTTTTTTTTTTTTTTTTTCCCTCTTCTTAATTTTTCCCCGGTGATGAGTTGTAAGCATGCTTGAGTATATGTATGCATAATATTAGTGGTGTGAACTTCAGCCCCTTAATGCCACGTCGATTGGATCTAGTTCCTTCTCCTTTCTTTCTTTTTTATCTTCTTTTTTTTTTTCGTTTTTCCTTCCCTGTTTTGATCTCGGCAGTTTTTGTTTATATAGATATATATATATATATATATATATATATATAATAAAAAAAAATTCTAATTACATTTTCCTCCCCTAACTTCCTTTAGGGTGTTATTTAAGCCCTACTTAACCTTTGATATTCTTAAAATTATCAATTTACCCCTAACTTTTTAATTTTTATTTTCATTGACAAAAATTTACCTCGAATTTTTCAATACTTTAAAATGAGACTATTAATGACGCACGTACTATGATTCGGGCCTTACACAAGGCTCGTCCAATGAAGCCCCAGAAACATTAGATTTGAAACTTTTCTTCAAATTCTTGGAGAAAACGTTTGAACCATTGAACTCATGATTTGATAAAGTGTATGAGCGACTAGAAAAAGTTGAGTCTAGTTCACAAAGAGGGCAACCACCTAAAGCTCCTAATGTACAACGACAAGAGAGAAATCTTCCTCAGTATGGATATGAAGTTGATGATTAGGATGACATAGAGGAAGAAGATTGCACCTCTAATACGAGCTTGGGCAGATTCAGGCATGGATATGGGAATAGATGAGATAGGTATAGGGAGCGGATCAATAATAACTTGGGAAGCATCAAGATGAAGATTCCATCATTCCAAGGGAAGAACGACCCTAAAGCATAGTTAGAGTAGGAGAAGAAGGTGGAATTGATCTTTGAGTGCCACAACTACTCTGAGCATAAAAAGGTAAAACTCGTTGTAATTGAATTTGTTGATTATGCTATAATATGGTGGGATCAACTTGTGATGAACAGAAGGCAAAACCATGAGAGGCCTATTGAGACGTGGGCCGAAATAAAGGCCATAATAAGGAAGAAGTCTGTCCCTAGTCACTACTATAGGGATTTGTACCAGAAGTTACAAAGTCTTACTTAAGGATATCGGAGTGTAGATAATTACTACAAGGAGATGGAGATCGCTATGATCTGGGCTAACGTCGAGGAAGATAGAGAAGCTACCATGGCAAGGTTCTTAAATGGGCTGAATTGGGAGATTGCCAACGTAGTGGACTTGCAACATTATGTGGAGTTGGAGGACATGGTGCACATGGCAATAAAAGTGGAACGATAACTTAAAAGGAAAGAAACTTGATCATTTCAAAACCCAGGCTCCTCCACTTCAAGGAGGCCAAATAGGAGGAGAGATAAAGGGTCTGTTTTTGCGTCCAAAATCGAACCGCTGAACATGAGAGATGATGTGCCCAATACCAACAAAGGTAAAATCGAAACCCAAACTCGTAATCGTGATATTGAATGTTTTCGCTATTTGGGAGTAGGTCACATAGCTTCACAATGCCCAAATAAGAAGACCATAATAGTATATGTTGATAGAGAAGTGGAAACCGAAATCGAGAGTGATGATGACCAGATGCCAACACTTGAGGATGCTTTTAATAATGAAGTAGAGTACCCGGTAGAGGCAAAGATACTTGTGGCTTGGCATGCTCTAGGTGCTCAAGTTGCAGAAGATGACATGGAACAACAAAAGGAGAATGAGAATCAAATTAAATGGAAAAGAGAGAATGAGTTGCAAAAACTTGTGAGATGAGTTCAAAAAAAGATGAGAAAGAGGAGTGTGAAAAGAGAAAATAGAGTAAAAAAGAGAAAGAGAGTGAAAAAACAAATAAGAGAAAAACAGAAAAACAAGTGAGTTGTTATGCTAAGGCGACTGATATCAAGAGGGTTTTTTTATACAAATCAGTTGATATTTGTACTCTTGTACAAAGAGGGTTGTTTTACTACTAACGAAATTGACAAATCTTTTCCTAGTGTTGTTATTTATTTGTTGCAGGAATATAAGGACATGTTTCATAATGATGTGCATAGTGGATGTCTTCCTAATAGAATGATAGGGCATCAAATCGATTTTGTGGTCGGCGCAATGATTCCTAACCAAAAAGCCTATGGGCATAATTTGGAGGAGACAAGGGAACTTCAAAAGCAAGTTGAGGAGTTGATGGCTAAAGGACACATACGAGAAAGCATGATTCCGTGTGCGGCACGAGTGCTACTTGTGCCTAGGAAGGATGGGACTTGGCGAATGTTTGATGATTGTCGAACTATTAACAACACTATGGTGAATATTCAATAATGAATCCTTTTGAAAAGATGGGGAATGATGAGAATCAATAAGCACCATCAGAGGATCCGTTACATGTTCAAGTTGGGCCTATTATTAGGACAATATCCAAGAAAAATCAATGTAGCACTTAATGGGCTAATTCAAGAGACTTGGCCCATATCTACTATTTAAGCCCAAATTATGCCTATCGGACAATCAATGCCTAATTCATCTCATCAAGGCAAATGAAGAGGCTTAAACATGAACTTAAATGGGCCAAGGCATGAGGACCACGAAATTCAGCATATTTATTTTATTTATTAGTCTTCTAATTTTAATTTAGGATATTTATTTGATAATTTGTAAGGCTTGATTGCCAAGTAAATCTTTTTCTTTTCCAACTAGGAATGTAAGGCAAATTAGAAAGCTTCCTTATTCTTTATTTAGCAATTAGATTTTAGGGTTTCTTTTTTCCTCCATGTAGACCCACGAATTTCTAAGTGTACTAGGGTTTTTTTCTTATTCTCTTAGCCGCCTATTTAAGGGGCTTTGTAGATCTACGAATTTCACACTTTTGATATTGATTAATATATTTTGGGAGAGTTTTCTCATGAGTTCTCCAAAGAACTTTTTTGAACTTATAAAGTTTTCTTGTGGCGTTCAACCTCTTTGGCTCGTGATTCTCTTGTAATTATTAGGTCAAGGATTTCCTTATACCTTTGGTTCGCGTTTCATTCATAAATGTCAGGTCAAGGTAATCTATCAACTTTTTGTATTTTCTTGTGTTCTTCATTTTCAAATCTGAATTTAGATACGATCCTTTGCGAAAAAACCCTAAATTGGTTTCGTGTCTCACTAATTCTTGGTGAGGTTCGCATCAAGATAGGACGTGAAAATCAAGAGAAAACCCTAAAAAATTAGGTTTGGCTACCAAACCCAGTCCAAATTAGATTGGGATAGGGCAAATTTGAGAAAAAGGAAAAAATTGCGTTCTAGGGTTGCGGGAGCATGTAAAACACGCACTCAATCACCGCCTCCCGCTGGTTACGTATGGCAATGAGCCCAAGGCCCTTCTTCCATTTTTTTGTGTATAGAGCCAAGGATAGAGGACCCACATTTTCTCTCTTTTTTGTTTGTTGCAGCTGGTCAAGTGAAAAAGGTCCAACTTCTTTATTTTCCTATTGATTTTTTTATGCAACCATTGACAAGTCAAAGGGGCCCACCTTATTTAACACCTTTCTCTCTCTCTCCTTCTCTCTTCTATTCTCTCTCTCTCTCTCCCCACTCGGCTCCCTCTCTCTCTCGCGCGCGATTTTGACCAAAAAAAATAAAGGACCCACTTCTTTCATTTTATTCCAATTTACTCCCCCCTCTCTTACTTATTTCAATTTCACCTCTTTTCTTCTTCCTTTTTTTTTTCTTTATTTCAACTTTTTCTTTTATTTATCAATTATTTTTGTATTTTATATTTTCTGAAACAAAATTAGATAAAATAAAATTAACTATAAAATAAATTTTAGAATTTTTGCGGGGCGGTCAGAATGTTGTATCTACAGCTGCCCCTCTTTGTCTTGCGAGTTCCACTTGTTTGACAAAGATAAAAGACCACATCGTTTTGATCATCTCATTTTCTATATTTTTCACAAAGCGCATTTTTCAATGACTAAACAAATAAAGTCAAATGACTCATGACGAACAAATGTCCATTTAAAGGGTCGTTTAGAGTGATAAACGAATTACTCATGACGATACTCATAATGAACAAGTGTCCATTTAGAAGATCGTTTAGAGTAATGGAAAAAAAAAAGACTCATGACGATACTAACGATGAACAAGTGTCCATTTAGAGGATCGTTTAGAGTAATAAAAAAAAGGGACTCATGACGATACTCATGACGAACAAGTGTGCGTTTAGAGTAATAAAAGAATGACTCATGACGATACTCACGACGAACAAGTGTTCATTTAGAGGATCGTTTAGAGTAATAAAAAAAAATGGACTCATGAGGATACTCATGACGAATAAGTATCCGTTTAGAGGATCATTTAAAGTAATAAAATAATGACTCATGACGAACAAGTGTCCGTTTAGAGGATCGTTTAGAGTGATAATAGAAATTACTCATGCCCTAGCCCTATTGGCCGAGGGGGACAAGAGAAAGTCTAGAGGTATAAAACATACCACAACTTATGGCTGGATAAAAATGAAAGATCAAGGATATAAAATGTGCCCCAGCCTTCGGCTAGCACTAACTCTCAGATGACTAAACCTTTACAGGTTGCCTACGTACCTTAGCATTATGCTGAGGATCAGGTTTAGCGTAGTTCACTAGACGTCCATTTCAAGGCAAAACGTATATCTAGATACTCATTTAGAGCTTTTGAATTTTCAGCAATAAGAGTTTCCAATTTGAGTTGGAAAGTAAGAAGTCCTAGTTATAGGGTAATCCATATTTCCTATCCCTTTGAGATCCCTGTAACTGGACAAGAAAAACAAATGCAACACAGAAATTTAGTCTGAAAAACTTGTCACCTTTGACAACTCGCAATTTCGTTCCCCTATTTTCTGTCACAATCTCTCGACTGAAGGCGCTTGACTTTCTTGGGATAGTATCGGGAGATTCTTCCATCTCATCCTTCCATCAATTTTAGAGGTGCACCTTCTGGAGGTTTTCTCTGGGTTATTGGCGAGGTCTGGTTTTGGAGAGCATCCCTATCAACTTTTATTTCTCTACACCTGCCAATTCTTATTTCTTCTCTTCCGCTAGGCATCCTCAGTATTGGGGGAATCATATACTCCTGCTTGCTTTGATTTCTTAAATCCTATAAAATTGATTTAGCTAAATATGGAAGAATGTGTAAAACCTTACCCCCAAACAGGTACCTTTATCACTAGATATGTTGACTGCAAAATTCCAAGCCAGATTGTCTGACAAGTATGATTTCAATGCAAATTTGAGCCATATTTGATGTTCTTTTTCACAGATTCCAACTCTGCTCAAATCCATCAAGTTCCGAACACGAAAATTTTTACAGTCAATGAAAGTTGATCGTAGTGGAAATTTCGAAAATGGCCCCCCGAGAGATCTATATTTTATTTTTTTTACACAGTCTCTACATTTTTTCCATGGCGCTCTTTCGAGTATTCACCATGTTCGAGTCGTACCTTTTTTTTTTTTTTAAGAAACAAATAATCACAAATCGAAATAAAATTACTTGGAAAATAAAGATCTTTATTAGGCAAAGTATTTCTTTACAAAATATGAGTTTAGAGGCTCGGGAAATACATCACCATCCATTTCATGGAGAATCAACGCTCCACCGCTCAAAGCCTTGTGAACAATAAAAGGACCTTCCTAATTTAGGGCGAACTTGCCCTTAGCTTCATCTTGGAAATGAAATATTTTCTTCAATACCAACTCACCGGCCCTGAAGACTTTGGGACATACCCGCTAATCATGAGCTCTGGCAATTCTCTGTCTGTAACATTGTCCATGGCATATCACTGTTAGCCGTTTTTCATCGATTAAACAAAGTTGGTCCAATCTTTGTTGTACCCATTCAGTTTCATCAAGCTCATCCTCCATGAGCATTCGCAGAGATGGAATTTCCACCTCAGCCGGTATCACCGTTTCTGTTCCATAGACCAAAAAGTAGGGGGTTGCCCCTGTCAAGGTTCGAACCGAAGTCTGGTAAGCCATCAAAGCATACGGCAGCATATCATCCTACTCTTTATAGTTATCAATCATCTTCCGGAGGATTTTCTTTATATTCTTATTGGCGGTTTCCACTACTCTATTCATATTTGTACAGTAAGGCACTGAGTTTCTATGCTCGATCTTGAACTGCTAATATATTTCTTGTATTTCTGAGCCCTTCAGGTTTTTAGCATTGTCGATTATCAATGCTCGTGACAAACCGTATCTCGACACAATATTTTTTTTGATGAACCAAGCTACTGTCCTTTGAATTGCTCGGGCCAAGGAGACAGCCTCTACCCACTTGGTAAAATAATCAATTGCCACCAGAATAAAGTGATGACCACTCGGCGCCTTAGGGGTAACTTTTCTAATAACGTCCATACCCTACTTTGAGAAGGGTCATGGGGCTACGAAGCAATAAAGTTGTGAATGTGGGACATGGATTTGATCACCGTGAATTTGACACTTATGGCATCTTCGAACAAACTGCAAACAATCGCTTTCCATCGTTAGCCAAAAATGACTTGTTCTCAGGATCTTCTTTAGAAGCATGAAGCTACTCATGTGGGGTCCACAAATGCCACCATAGATCTCTTTCATCAACTGGATGGCCTCTTCGACTCTAACACATCTCAACAGGCCTATGTTAGGGGAGTATTTGTATAGTGTCTCCCCGTTTAGGAAGAATTGGTCTGCTAACCTCTGGAGAGTTTTCCGATCAATACTTGATGCCTCTTCCGGATACTCCCAATTTTTCAAGAAGTTCTTTATGTCATGGTACCACGGGTCTTTAGCTGGTTCGGATTCAAGCTGGCAATAGTGGGCCAGTCGTCGCTAAACTCGGATTACCACCAGAATGATATCATCCTCCTCCCAAGTGATGGAAATCATAGATGCCAAGATAGCTAAGGCATCGGCAAAGTCATTCTTGAGCTTTGGTATGCTTTCAAATTTGATAATCGTAAATCACTCGCACAACTCTAGGTGGTAATTGTTATAGGCTATCAAGGTCGGATCTCTCGTGGCATACGTATCCATCACCTGATTGATTATCAGCTCAGAATCCCCGAACACTAACAATTCTTTGCTTTTCATGTCGACAACCAACTGGAGTCTCAAAATACAGTCTTCGTACTCAGCTCGATTATTGGTGCTCTAGAACTTCAACTTGGAAGCCACTGGATAATGTTGTTTAATCGGAGAAACCAAAATGGCTCCGATTTCGGCCCTTCGAGAGTTCATTGCTCCATCGAAATACATTTTCCTAACCATTTCCTCATCTTTTTCCTTTACCGCATGAATTGACTCGTCAGGGAATAGGGTCTCAAGAAGCTAGTGATCCGTTTGAGCTAGATAACAAGCCAATTGATCTGTTATCACCTGACCCTTCACTGACCTTTGGGTCTTGTAGACGATATCGAACTCTGTTAGTAGTATCTGCCATTTTGCAACTTTTCCTGACAGAATCGGTTTCTCAAAGATGTACTTTAAGGGATCCATCCTGGCTATCAAGTAGGTAGTCAGTAGGAGCATATAATGGTATCGTCTCTAAGCAGACTAGGCCAACACACAACAGGTCCTCTCTAGTAATGTGTAATTTTTCTCGTACTTCGTGAAGTACTTATTGAGGTAGTAGATGGCTTGTTCCTTCTTTCCAATTTTATCAAGTTGCCCGAGACTAGCTCCTACGGAAGAGTCGAGAATTGATAAATACAGCAACAACGGAACCCCCTCCCGAGGTGGCACTAGAACTGGAGGGTTGGTTAGATAGGCTTTAATCTTCTCCAATGTATTCTGACAATCTGCATTCCATCGCCTGTCACTTTCTTTTCGGAGTAGCTTGAAGATTGGCTTACAAGTGGCAGTGAGTTAGAAGACGAGTCAAGCTATAAAATTCAATCGGCCTAGAAAACCTCGAATTTCCTTCTCATTTCTTGGTGGTGACATCTCACAAACGGCCTTCGTCTTTGCAGGATCAATCTCGATTCCACGGCAGTTTACTATGAAACCAAGAAGTTTTCAGGAAGTTACCCCGAAAGTACATTTTGTCGAATTAAGCTTGATTTGATATTTTCGAAGTCTGTCAAACATATTTTTCAAATGGAATAGATGATCCTCGTTTTCCTGAGATTTAACGACCATGTCATCCACATATACCTCCATCTCCTTGTGCATCATATCATGAAAGATGGTTGCCATTGTTCTTTGGTATGTTACCCTGACATTTTTGGGACCGAAAGGCATCGCCCTATAGCGAAAGACACCCCATGGTATAGTGAAGGTTGTCTTTTCTCGATCTTCCTCATCCATTAGAATCTGATTATAGCCAGAAAATCCATGAACAAAATAATAGAGCTTTTGTCCTGCAGTATTGTCGATGATGATATGAATGTTTGGCATCAGAAAATCATCTTTCGGACTTGCCCTATTGGGATCATGATAATCCACGCAGATTTTGATTTTTCCTGAGGACTTCGACACTGGAACAACATTTGAGAGCCATTCACTGTAGTTGCAGACTTCCATAATTCGGGCATTGAACTGCTTTACGATCTTCTCCTTGACCTCGAGGCTGACAGCCCCTCAGTTTTCTCAACTTTTGTTTGACCGGTACATTCTCATGCTATAGCGGCAGCTTATGGGTCATGATACTCTTGTCCAGTCCTACTATGTCATTGTAGGACCAGGCAAAGATATCTTGGTAGGTAACCAAGAGCGTTTTCAACTCTTTCTTTTCCAAAGTAGTGAGGGTTGATCTAATAATTACTTCATTCGATTCCTCCGGGGTTCCCAAGTTTATCAACCCAGTCTCGTCATTACTGGGAATTGGCTTATTCTCAAATTCCGTAAAAGCTTCTCAGATCTCACCATCATCTGGCTGGAAAGAGTCATCTTTTGTTTCTACTCCCATCAGGTTATGGTCCAATTCTGCATTGAAATCATACTCATTGCACTCTAACTCAGTTATATCGCATGCATCATACACTGGCAAGTTAGGCATCCTGAAAGAGTAAAATTTAAACATTTAAACCATAGGTTGGATAAAACAGAATTGCATTCATTAAAAAAAAAAAAAAAAAAAAAAAAAAAAAAAAAAAAAAAAACTATTACAGAGAAAAATCCCTTTCCATCCAAAAGGCTGGCTAAATGGAAGGGTTAGTACAAAAAATCTCCTCAATTTTACTAAAACGCCCGGCGAGCTGGGAGGAAACAAGAATCCCAATTCTGCAGCTTTTCTTTCCCCTTGGTTCGAATACCAGACCCATGTCTTGGTCCTTCCTCATTTCCCATGATTATATTCACAACTTCCTCAATCATCACTCTCTCAGGGTGCAACTCGAATCCTATAGTCTCTTTCCCTTTATTGGTGGTTTCTGATGGATAGGAGAAGGTGACCCGGATATGCAAAATTTCATCAGCTAGTTGTTTGAAAATCCATCCCTCTTCTTTTGGAAGAACTTCGCCATGTCTGCTCTTATCTGTTCATATCCCAACCCAAATCTCCCCCTCTTCTCCTTGACTTTTATCGGCGTTGTAATTTTATCCAAATTATTGCCCAGTCGTTTCCTGGGAATACAACCCAGGGACTTCATTTCTTTAGCAAAAAAAGCAACAGTATTAGACAGTGATGGTGCTATCTCGTGTCCTCCTTCCTTCACAAATGTAGCATTCGCGACGTCGAACACGTGATAGGAGGCTTCAATCTTTTTTTTCTCTTTTTCCTCATCTATTAATAGAACATACCGGCTTATCGCTTGATGGAAAGGTATGATATTCGAATTAGCCTTGATCACATACAGTGTGTCATCAGCAATGAACTTGATCTTCTGGTGTAGTAACGAAGGCACTGCCCCAGCATTTTGGATCCATGGCTTCCCTAACAACAGATTATACGAAGTAGGTATGTCAAGCACTTGGAACTTCACATTGAACTAGATTGGGGCAATTTCAATTGGTAGGTCAATCTCTCCAACGCTATCTCTCTTGGCCCCCCATCGAATGCCCTGATAACCATCTTTGACAATCGAATCTGTGACAAATCTATCTCCATTTCTTCCAGCATCGACAAAGGGAAGATATTCAACATCGATCCATTATTAATTAGCACCCGAGCTATGAACATTCCATGACTTTCGATCGTGATATTCAAAGACTTGTTGTAACCTGTTCCGTTTTCGCCAATCTCGTCATCGGTGAAAGTGATAGTGTTATATCCTTGGACCTGCTCGACCAGGGTGAAAAACTTTTCCAAAGGGATCGTGCTAGGCAAGTGGGCTTCATTTAGGACTTTCAGCAGTGCCTATATGTGTACTTTTGAGGACAAGAGTAGTGAGAGCATCGAGATTTGCGCCGGCGCTTTGCTGAGTTACTACACTATCTTGTATTCTGAATTCTTCATTGCTTTTAAGAAGTCGTGAGCCTCTTGTTCTGACACCGGTTTTTTTATAACTCTTTTTGGTTCCCTCACAAGAACCCTGATCAAATCCTACGGCATGTACACCCTCCCAGACCGAGTGATTCCATCAGTTTCTCCTGTTGAGATTGGCAATTCTTCTTCTTTTCCTATTTTAGCGACGATCTCGCAATTCCACGGGACGTTATTGAGACTTTCCACCGGCTTTTGGATCAAGAAAGACAAAACTAGAGATTTCTCCAGTTTTTCAGCTACCCTTTCTGGATGTAATTCGAACCCTCCGTCGAGAACCTATGGGTGTAAACAAACACCACCGATATTGATCACATAAACTTCTTTCTCGACCTCCTCTGTGAAAATTAGATTGATGCCACTTCCTAAGGAGGCGTGTTCAGACAACGGATTCTGTTGACAGTTTGGCGTACCAGCCTCAGGTTTTTTAGGAAACGTGATGGCTCATGTCCGTATGAACTCCTGGATCTTGTCCTTTAGCTGAAAGCACTGCTCGGTTGCATGTCCTTTGGTTCCCGAGTGGTATTCATAGAAAGCATTTGAAGAAGCTACTTTACTCTCAAGTTTAACTTCGTAGGATGGAAGAGATGTTAGTATCCCCTGCTTCAAACAACTCTGGTACAGCTCGGTGATTGAGACCAGAAGATCTAGAAACTCCTTGTCATCGTTCCGGAAGTTTTCCCCAGTAGCACAAGGTAGAGAGCCTTGGTGGTATTGGGTTCCTGGCCTTAGGGTGTGGTTAGGAATTTGAGGTGGGGTGTTCGGGTTTGGCTGATATGTAATGTAAGAGGGCACTTGGTAGGTTTGGGGATAATATTGGGGAGTGTGGTTTTGGTAAGGGAGAGGTACGTTCTGGTAATAGTGGAGACGATTTTGGGAATATGGTTGGTTCTGGGGCTAATGTTGGTTTTGGCGATTTTGAGAGGGATAGTTGTGATATTGGTTGTTCTAGTTCGAGTAATTTTGGGGATAGGAAGGTTGGGGGTAGTTTTGGTGATAGGATTGCTGGGGAGAAACGACAACGGCTACCCCATTCTCCTTTTTCTTTGGTGGGGCCAACCTCTTAGTCGGATCGAGCGAAGTCCCTTCAATCTTTCCGCTTCTTATTCCCTCTTCTATCACCTCGGCTTGTTTGATCATATCACCGAAGGAAACCACTGTTATGCTCGATAGATCTCGATAGAACGGTGGAACTTGGATCGACTTGAATATCTCTAACTGAGCCTTCTCGTTCAACCTGGGGATAACTTTGGCAGCCTCCTCCCTCCAGTGGGTAGTATACTTCCGGAAGCTCTCATATTTCTTCTTTAGTATCTGGTAGAGGGTATTACGATACGGCGCGGCATCCTTATTGTACACATACTGCTCACAAAAGGCTTCTACTAGATCCTCAAACATTTTAATCTGCGCCAGGTCCAAGGTCATGTACCAGCTGAGAGTCAGTCCTTTCAATGATCACCGGAACATCTTCAGACAAAGGTCTTCATTCCGAGCATGGAATCCCAATTATTCCTTGTAAATGCTGACATGCCACTTTGGAGGGCTCGTACCATCATACTTCATGAACTCTGGAACTACGAAGTCCGGGGGTGCTACTGACAGTTCCTTGTACGCTGCTTTCCTGGATGGCTTTTCTCTTTTCAATTCTTCTATGGTTTTCTCTAATTCCTCCATTTTCAGAACCTAGGCTAGTGGGGGTCCATTCTCTTCTTCTTTATTTTCAATTTCAGTGGCCCGGGCCGGTTGGTTACCATTTGGATCATTCGGTGGAGCAACGACCCTCTCCGGATGAATGAGGATCGATGGTGTGGTGGGGGTCAAGCCTTCTGGTAAGGCCTGATAGACATGCCCCTGGATGGGATATGTTGGCGCTCCATAGGCGAAAGGATAAAGGCCCATCTAGGATCCATATTAGACGGGTACCGCAAAGTTCGGGCTAGCGTGGTTCGAATTTGGCAGTGAGTTCTCCATCCTGATACTTATAGGGTTTCCATTTGGTGATTCAGTCACAAGAGTTGGACGGAGGAATAGGCACCTCCTGAGGTCAGCTAAGTTCGTTGATCCTTTCCCTCAGCATATCAATGGTTTCCTACATCCGAGCCATCTGGGCTGTACGAGGAGATTCGGGATTGCTTTCTGATGTCATCCTGGAATGAGTCTGAGCCCGACTGCGAGTAAAGATCGGACTTCGAATGGGGGGAACCGAATTTACTTTTCTGGGACAAATTTTCCTGTCTCGTCCTGTTCTACAACAAGCCAATTTATTAGTCCATGTGGGTCTTAGGTAGCCTTGAAATCCATTCGAGTTCAAAGTTTTCAATTCCGATAATGACCGATCAAAACTAATAATTTTTTTTTCTTTACTTAATCGGTATTGGGAACTTTAAACTCGTTTGGTTTTTAAGACTTCCTAAGATATCATCAATCCATCAAGTATCAAACCCCCTTCCACGTCTCGTATTCATAGAATCCTATAGGGATAATATGGATACAAGACGACCGTACTTGTGTCGGAGGTTTACAGCAATACAAGAGCCCGATAAAAAGAAAAGAAAAGAAGAAAATGAACAAACATCACAACTTATTTACAAAAATAGAAAAGAATAACAAAATAAATTATAATATTTGGACATGGAATAGTTAGACTTATTTGGGCATATTAGGCTTGACCCTTCTTTTATCCCCAGCGGAGTCGCCAGCTGACGTGCCCCGTTTTTTTGAAAAGGAAAAGACTATTAAATAATAATTAATTAGCTTAAAGAGAAGGGTTTTTTTTTTTAAGCATCGATTTTCTCAAAAAATATACTTAGGCTATTTTAAAAATAAGGAGTTGGCACTTCGCATTGGGTTTAAATAGTGTGCTAGGTCACTGAATTTTTAGAAAACAACTTAAAAGGCCTAAGGAAAAAATTGACTAAAAAAGATATGGTCAAATCAAAAATTCATTTAAAGGCTTGGGGGGTCGATTACGCTCGGGGAAGGTGTTAGGCACCCCAAGACGTCCATCTGAAAATGGTACCTTATGTCCAATTAAGTCCAATTAGTTTAGTCTGAGTGTTTTTTTTTTTAGTTTGAAATCATTTTCTTCCTATAAAATCTTTTTTGTATTTTCACAAATAAGGTGGGACAAGTTTTTGGATTTTTTGAAATGTTCCCTCGGTGTAACCTCTTATCGAATATTAAGGATTCGATAAGGATGATCCCCGAGGGGAATATTCATATATGTTTCCTAAAGACTTCTTTACTTTAAATGGAAAAACTTAAATAAGTGAATAAATATGAAAATATGAATGCAAAACACTAAAATTATATGAATTTATTTTATATGCAAAAACAACCAAAAAACAACTAAAGGGTTTAATTTAAATATGTCAATGCCAACTGATATAAATACTACGTGAATTAACCTAATTATATGTGACAATGATTTAATAACAAAAAACGTAAGTGGTACACGTGTCGTGACTAGATATGAAAAAGTAACACGGATTTATGAAATTAAAAAAATATATATGTAGAAAAAAGGTGTGAGAAGTGAAAGTATACTAAACATACCATCTAAATAATGCAAGAAGTAAATATACTAGATGGATGCAAAAATATTTATTTTAAGTTTACCCAATTAATTTAAAGAAGTCTCGATTTGAAATTCCCTCAAATTCTATAGATATGAAAATCGAGGGAGGTTCGCATAAACAATTTAGTTGAAATTAATCTTTCTGAAACTTAAACGAAATCCCACAAAAAATTTACCGAGGAAAGAGATTTCCTAAAACCATTCGTTTCTAAATTCCACTCGAGTCGGAGAATGGAAATGAGGCCACAGAAAACTCTCCCACGATTTATCAAATCGTTGAATTCAACTTAAGGTTCCTAAGGATTAATTCCTACCAATAAAAGATTTTATTATTTTTTTTACTTTTTTTATTTTTATTTTTTAGGGTTTTGATAAGAAGAATAAAGTAAAAATAAAAAATAAAGAAATGCAAAAAAATACAAAATAAAAAATACAGCAAAATAAATAATAAAATATCTTTCACCTAACGCTCGGGGTTATGTTTAAGCACGAGAAATCTACCCCGGCGTTTTCATCAGATCATCAGACGACTTGTTTTTTTAGTTTTTCCTCTTTATTATTATAAAATAAAAGAATGCAGAAAATAAAAAAATAAAAAATAAAGAAAAAAAATAAAAAAATAGTGAGATACAGGTGTCTTTGTCTAAACACTCAAAGGTTCAGATTGAGAATGAGAAACCTCATCCTAACGTTTTTCATCGAGTCATTGGATAATAAAAAAATAAAGTTTGCAGGAATTTAAATTGCAAAGAGAATAAAATAAACTAAAAGAATTAAAAATTAAAAAACATACATGTTCTAGGCCAAGAATCTCGACGCTCGGGCTTTTTCTCTCTCGCAGACGACTTCCCGAAAGGGCTTTGAGAATCATTCTTCTAAAGGGGTGGCACCTCTCAATTTTTTATGAATAAAGTGAGAAGATGAGGGTCCTATTTATAGGAAAAGATGGTGTTGATCCTAAGATTTTGATGAACAATTAAGTGTTGATGTTTTGGTGGAACTAACGGTTTAATTGAGTGCTTCAGTTATTTAAGTTCCAATGATGAAGATGATGAAAAATTAAATGGATGTTAAATGATGATGTCAATATGATGAAGAATTAAGAGTTTGAAGAAATTAGGAAAAACAACTCAGGTGAATTTGAACTCTTAATATCCCAATTACGAACACACACAGCACAAAAAGTTTTTATTATTTATGTGTATTTTGATAAGGTGAAATTATTTGCTCCTATATGTAATTTGAAAAGAAATATTTTTAATTGACGAAAATGGAATTTAAGAAGTTATTGGAGATAATTTAGAAAAGAAAATGGTTAAAGGGGTGAAAACGCAAAAAATAATAAGTTAAAAACGAGTTCAGAGAAGAGATCCAGCATATACAAGTCAACTGATGAGTCGACTGAACCAAGTAGTAGAAACAACTTGTATCTCTAAGTCGACAAGCAAATCAACCGGTGAAGAGAATCTGAACTCTCTGTATCTCTAAGTCGACAGGAAGGTCGACCGGTAAAGGTAAACTAAACTCTCTAAATCTCCAAGTCGGCAGGTAGGTCGACCGATGAGCGCAGCAACAATGGCTTGGCTATATCCTGAATTGGGTAGTCGACTGACCAGTCGACCGAACGCTCTGTTTCAGGATTCTGTTTATTCCGAGATTATATCCAAAAGTAACCATTTTTTGTTAGGATTTGAGAGAGATTTCGGGGATATTATTATATTTAAGATCTGTTTTACCTAACATCTAAATCCTATTGAATTGGTTCATTAAATTTTAATACTTCTCAATTTGGTACATAAAATTGTTTCTATTCTAATTAATTGAGATTGAAAATATTTAGGGGACTTAATTGAAAGATTTAAAAGTTATTATTAAGTGTATTGAACCAAAATGAAGTTATAATGATAAATGGGGTCTAAGAGAGCATTTAATTGTCATAACACAGGGAACTAGCCGTTAGAAGGCTGATTTCATTATCCTATATAAAGACCTATTTTTTTCATATATAAAGACGAATGATCAATCAATATCGAGAGAGAAAAATAGTTAAGATCATTTGTGAGCTTTTATAAGAGTTATTATTCTGAGATATTGTGTGAGCTATCTGAGAGACGATCTTGAAGATCAATTGCTATTAATCTTTGCTACTACCGGATTTAAAGTTATATCGTTCTAATTATTTTTTCTGCAGATTCCAGGTGAGATCTTCTCAATTATATTCTATTATTGCATTACTTGTTTATCTTTTGGAAATTAATCTTAGAAATTGTTTCTGATTTTTATTGAATAAAATTTTTATAAATAATATCTTAAATCTGATTACGTGCTCATTTATTTACCACCCATATCTTGTTTAAAATCAGATTTTCAATCTCACATTTTTCTATCACTGGATATGGGATATTAATCGAGTTATTATTTATCTGGGGTGGTAGAAGCTCTGAGTGAGATATTCTACTAATCAATTTGTATTGGTGAGTAATGTG
This sequence comes from Eucommia ulmoides, assembly GCA_016647705.1. Lineage (NCBI taxonomy): Eukaryota > Viridiplantae > Streptophyta > Magnoliopsida > Garryales > Eucommiaceae > Eucommia > Eucommia ulmoides. The sequence goes on along the minus strand of CM028339.1, from coordinate 51,040,470 downwards.
ACGGATTAAATACTGTTGGGGGTATTTAATCAAATGGTAGCTGGGTTTCAGTCTCTTCCTGTAAAGAGATTGAGGTAGTGATTCTTCCTAGATAAAATTGTGTTTTGAGTGATTTTTTGTAACAGTTCAATCCTTACCGGGTAAAAGGATATTTCGAGTGATTGGTGAAGTTTTGATTCTTTGGTCTTAGTGTTAAAAAGAATTAGGTTATTTTTTATTCTGTAAAAAGTAGAGGTTTTTCCTTAGCCTAGGAAAAGGATATTGTAAATGTTGATTCTAAGCCTGTAAAAGAATAGGTGTGAGGATTTGGTTCTTACCTTTAAATGGATCTTGAGTATTAGTAGGTGCGAATCTCTGCACTAGCCAAGAGTAGCTTGGTGAACCAAGATATATCTTGGTATGCTGCAATATTTACTTTGTTTATTTTTACTGTTTGGTGTGCACTTAGTTGATTATTTAATTCTGCTGTGATATAAATATAATAATTAATTTAGGATTAAAATTAATTATTTGATTTATTAAAGTTTTATTCTAATAAATTTTTAATTACCCAATTCACCACCGTCTTGGGTATTCCACTGGGCCAATAGATGGGACGTGAAAATCAATAGAAATTCCTAAAAAATTAGGTTTGGCCGCCAAACTCAGTCCAAGTTAGACTGGGAAAGGGAAAATTCGAGAAAAAGGCAAAAATTGCGTTCTAGGGTTGCGGGCGGGTGTAAAACACGTGCACAATTACCACCTCTCGCTGGTTACGTGTGGCAATGGGCGCAAGGCCCTTCTTCTATTTTTTCGCGTATAGGACTGGGGATAGAGGGCCCACCTTTTCTCTCTTTTTTGTTTGTTGCGGCTGATCAAGTTAAAGAGGCCCAATTTCTTTATTTTCCTATTGATTTTTTTGTGCAACCATTGACAAGTCAAAGGGGGCACTGGTTTTCTCATACACACCGACACATGGCTTACACTCATACACATCTTTCTCTCTCTTAGTGGGGACAAAGGGCGGGTCACACCTTATTTAACACCTTTCTCTCTCTCTCATTCTCTCTTCTATTCTCTCTCTCTCCCCACTCGGCTCCCTCCCCCTCTCTCTCTCTCTCTCACGATTTTGACCAAAAAAACAAAGAACCGACTTCTTTCCTTTTATTCCAATTTACTCCCCTCTCTCTTACTTCTTTCAATTTCACCTATTTTCTTCTTTGAATTTCCCTTTTTTTACTTTATTTCAACTTTTTCTTTTCTTTATCAATTATTTTTGTATTTTATATTTTCTGAAACAAAATTAGATAAAATAAAATTAACTATAAAATAAATTATAGAATTTTTGCGAGGCGGTCAAAATGTCGTGTCTGCAATTACACTGTTTTGTTATGCTTATAGATCTCGATTATTATGTATTTTAGTTTAGATCTATCGCCGTCATTTATTTTAATCCATCGTCGATTAACGGCTTCGTAGTCGATTCGGTTCATTTTCAGATCGACGTCGATTAATCCATCGTCGATTATGTATTTCATGTTTGCTATCGATTTGGTTCAGGTTCACGCTTGTTTAGTGTTTATGTTTCTTGTTTTGTTCTACTTCCATGTTCTCTTTGATTAATCCATCGTCGTCGATTAATCCATCATTGATTATGTATTTTAGGTTTGCCAACTATTTGGTTCAGAAATTTCAGGTATCATTTTGATGTTCAACCCTAATTTCTCCTAATTTTGGAACTTAGTGTCCAAACAAAAATTTCATCTATCATTTCCCCTAATTTCCCCTAATTAGTGTTTCTATTTACATTAGTGTTTTTATTTGCATCTCAGAAATTTTAGCTATCATTTTCCCTAATTTCACGTAATTAGTGTTTCAATATGCATTCAACTCTTTTTTCTACTGGTAGGGGAAACAGATTAAATTCAACTCTTTTTCTATACCTTTGATTAAACAAAGACCATGTGATAGTTCATCATATCATTTTCCTATTTAGGGGTTTATGATTTGATTTTTTCCAGGTTGTTATTGCTCTGATTTTGCCAGGTTCTTACCTATAGAGATGTTCCCTAAGGTTGTTGATATCAGGTATAAGTTGTTGGTACAGATAACATGTATAAGTTTTTTTTAATGTTTTTGTTGATAAGGTATAAGTTTTTTTTTTTTTAATATTTCTGTTGATAACATGTATAAATTTTTACTGCTATTCTGTTATGTTTTGTTTCAAACGGAATTGTTTCTATTTTTGTTCTTTTCCGTTTGGAACAAAACAGAACAAAAATAGAACTTCATGTTCTGTTCTAGTCCAGGTAGAATGGAGATAAAAATGTTTCTACCTTATGGGTGAATTTTGCTTCTACTTGATAGTTGGAGTTATGAACCAGATTTTGCCAATCCCTCATGCCCGTTTGATAACATAATTAAGCACTTATCAAATTAAGTGTCTTTGACTATATAATGAAAACCACTCAAACATAATGATCCACTCAAACATGATGAAAACCACCCAAACATAATGAACCACATAATTAAGCACTTTATCAAATTAAGTGTTTGTTTTACTGTTGATCTTCCTCATATATGTTTTGTACATGTTTATTTGAGTTGTTTAGTCTCGTGATGGATTGACCAATGATGAAGTAGGTAATTGGAAGTTAGAACCTAGGATGACCATGATTATGGGTTAAATGATGCAGGCAAAGAATTTTCAAGAAAGATTACTAACCAAAAGAAGTTAGATTTCTTGGATGAACCCTATGATAGTTTTCGATAAGGACTCCCTAATATTCATTTTTAACTTGGATAACTTCACTTGGTTCTTTTGAATGATGTTGGCCTTAATGATTTTTTTATGTATATGCATATGCAGATTAGAGGAGATTTACATATGTAACAGCTCGGTTTCCCAGGGCCGCCATGCGATTTCTCCCATTGGAGAAATTAACATTAAAACCAAACGACCAATATTTTTAATATGTAGTAACGAAGAAATTTTCTATAAGTTATTTTTATCACTTATGATTATTACTATTATATAAGTTAATATTATAACTTATTATTATGCGAATATAACTTATTATTATTCTTAAACCATAATTGAATTCACAGGAACATTACATATTATTATTATTAATAACTCATTATTAACTTATTATTATGATTATTACTATAACTTAACTTATTATTATCATTATTAAATCATAACTGAGTTATTATTATTAACAACTCATATCACAGATTAATAACTCATAACCAAATATTAATAATAAACCAATATTAAATATAAATTTTATATAATTTGTCGATTTCGTCGATTCGATTTTACAACCGTAAATAATAAATACAACTATTACAATTTTAAATAAAAATTCAACTAAAATTTGTATCTCCGTTTCGCTCTCACTGGCCCTGCAACAAAAATTGTGGGATTGTGAGTTAACGCTCAGTAGAACTCCAACCCCTCTAATATGTACATTTAATCAACACAACCAATAAAATACATTAACATGACTCTCACATAATTTTCACATAATCACCATTATTTCATGAAATTTAACAGTTAAAATGCAACAATAATTATAGCAAAAATCACGCAATCGAAAAATTAAATACATATATTAAAAGAGTTAGAAATTTTACTTGAAGCCTACAGTGGATAATTAGTTGAGAAATTATTTTTCTTTTCTTATTCCCCCTTCTTCTTCTTCTTCTTCTTCTTTTTTTTTTTTTTTTTTTTTTTTTTTTTTTTTTTTTTTTTTTTGTTTTTTGTTCTGCTCTTCCTCTGTTTCGTCTCCTTCTTTTCCTTCTTTGTTTTTTTTCTTTTTTTTTTTCGGTCCCAATGAATTTCCCAACAATAACACAAATATAGAAATAAGTGGGACCCACCTCCAAAATATGATATTCATTTATTTCCCCTACCCACCGGTTTCCAATCCTATCCATCCTAGCCTTCACACAAGTTAAACACATACAAGATTTTTGTTTAAAATTACACAATCACCCCCATACATTTATATAATTATTATTAAATCCAAAAAACATTACATTCATCACCACATAAATTATCAAATATTTATTTATACCATAATTTGCAAAACACTCCCCAAAAATATTAATTTATATAAAATAATATTTTCAAGAATCTAAATTTTCGGGGTATTACAATCTACCCCTCTAAATAAATTCCGTCCCCCAAATTTCATTTAAAACAATAATAATTAAGAATTGTATCGCACGGTCATGTTAGTCACACTCGATTCTAGAACAATTATTTTCTATGTAGGGTCCCATAACCAAAAGTCACCCATAATTCTTAACCGTCAAATCACTTTCACACATCGCAACATTTTCATTCGCAGTGGCCCACATTGTATCCAATAACCGACAAATAGGGTACACTTTGGTCGGTAACACCTAGCACAGACAACAAACTGTCAAAGAATCTTATGTTCCTAAATGCTTCCGCTGCGCTACTCTAATAAAAAAAACAATATATCTTTAAAATATCATGATAATCTCACTAGATTGGGTCTATCTCATTTCCAACAAGTCTAAAACCTTAATAATTTTTTCACTTGGCATGACTTTTCAAGTCCAATCCCATATTTCATAGCCAATGTTTATCAAATCCATCCAACATTTAAGCCAACATTTCGCAGTTATCATCTTATACAGCAGATAGCCCAATTCCTTACGAACTGTCCCGTGAGAATAATCAATTCCAATATCCACATTTAAGTTTTAATAATCTCGTAAAATTTTTAATAACATCAAACACAATTCAACTTTAATAATAAATTTTTCGCAATACATCTAAAAGACATAAATACGTTTCAAATCACATAAATATGTCTCAATCACGTAAATACGTGTCAAACTATAAAAATCAAATATGCCTCAAATAAATGGGTCTCAAAACCTCTAAGTACTTCTCAATCATGTAGATACATTTCAAACACATAAATACGATGCAACTACGTAAATACGTCTCAAAACACTCAAATACATGTCACCCATATAAATACGTCTTAAAGATATCTAAATATATTTCAATTCACCTAAATACGCCTCGAACACATAATCATGTGTTAACTACATAAATATATGTCGAAATACATAAATACGTCCCAAACTACGAAAATTCGATACGTCACAAAGAGTCAATAGTCACTGTAACATGTATATAAAAATATTATATAAAGCTCCAATAAATTCCTAAAATACCCATCAAATTCAAGAATAGTTCAAATTATCCTTTCCGCATTAACTCCCAATAGTCTCCCAATGACCCCACACTCCAACTCCTCCTATTGGTAGTAGTGGACCAATATCTACCTAAGTTATGTTCATAGGTGTATTGTCTTCGTAGTATAAAAATATTTTATGGATCAAGTATGTTTTTATCAAAATTCACTTTCCAATAAAATATAGCCATACTGGGCAGTATTCAAATCTTAACAAAATATAACCAACTCACTGTCAATATCAAAATCCCAACAAAATATCTTCAACATAAAACCGGATTTAAATCGACTATCAACTCACGTGTATATAATAAAGTAACATACTTTCTTGCCAGCCATAGGATCGTTTTACCTCATGATCGGGAGTTATCATATTCACCCTGTAGGACTTGCCTAACAGGTAACAACATATATAATATATCCACCATGCAGGTCTTATCTGACAAGTAACAACATATATAATATATTCACCCTGCAGGACTTACCTAATAGGTAACAACATAAATAATATATTCACCCTGCAAGATTTGCCTGATAGGTAACAATATATATCCATATCTTGCAGGACATGCCCTCCTGACGAGAAGACAATTATGTTATAGCAGGATAATAAAAATCATTTTTCACCTTTAAAATTTTACTTGATCTATTAATCATTATAAAACTGTCTATTTCCATCAACACCTTTTTTTTCCTACAATTTAATACGAAAATATAATTTCACGATTTATATAGAAGACAGTATACACTTTTAAATTAGTATTTTCAATTTAGCGACAATTCCTATGGTCCATAGCTAACACGCCACTCACCTAGGCTTATTTAACTTATTATTGATAAGTTACATTGATCAACTGCAATCTAAGATGTTAATATGTTCAAATTAAAATGGTAGGGACCAAAGTGAAATAATGGTAATAACACATTGATGCAAAGTGTCCAACCACCGGAAAAACATACTGGAGACGTCAATGCATATATAGATTATTAATCCCACCACCAGATATTACTATTTTTATCTACAACCACATATTAGGAATTTGTCCACTATCACATATTAATATCAATTCAAATGCCCAATATTTCATTTATAAGAATCCGAGAATTTATCACTTAATCGAATAAATTTTACAATAACAACAGTTTATATAAATATCACAAATGATAACGTGATGTCAAGTCCCAATTTTTCAAGTTAATTTTAATACTAACAATTTAATATGATCAAATTGAAACTGTAGGGATCCAAACTGAGATTTTAGTCAAACTTAGAGAGCATAAAGTGTCCAAAAATATAAAATGATCATAAACAACCAAATTGAAACCAAATATACAAATTGAAACTATAGGGACCAAAATATGAAATTTGGCTAACCAAAAGGGCCACATAGACACCCAAACATAATTTAGGGGCCAAAATAGAATTTCCCAAGATATAAAAGGAGTGGAAATTAACAGTAACATCAACCAAACGCTACTCGTTTTTTTGAAACAGTAACATGAACGACCGGCCCTTTTTTTTTTTTCTTTTTTTTTTGGCAATTTTTCACTTTCAGTGTTTTTTTTTTTTTTTTTTCATCATTTTTTTTTCATTTTTATTTTGCGATTTCAACTAAAATTATTATTTTTACATATTAAATAATTTATTATGAATAATGGGTACCATAACCCAATCTCAGGGCGATCGTAAACCCGCTCTGAAACCACCTGTAACAGTCCGGTTTCCCAGGGCCGCCGCGCGGTTTCTCCTCTTAGAGAAATTAATATTAAAACCAAATGACTAATATTTTTATTATGTAGTAACGAAGAAATTTTCTATAAGTTATTCTTATCACTTATGATTATTACTATTATATAAGTTAATATTATAACTTATTATTATGCGAATATAACTTATTATTATTACTCTTAAATCATAATTGAATTCACAAGAACATTACATATTATTATTATTAATAACTCATTATTAACTTATTATTATGATTATTACTATAACTTAACTTATTATTATCATTATTAAATCATAACTGAGTTATTATTATTAACAACTCATATCACAAATTAATAACTCATAACCAAATATTAATAATAAACCAATATTAAATATAAATTTTATATAATTTATCGATTTCATCGATTCGATTTTACAACCGTAAATAATAAATACAACTATTACAATTTTAAATAGAAATTCAACTAAAATTTGTATCTCTGCTTCGCTCTCACTGGCCCTACAACAAAAATTGTGGGGTTGTGAGTTAACGCTCAGTAGAACTCTAACCCCTCTAATATGTACATTTAATCAACACAACCAATAAAATACATTAACATGACTCCCACATAATTTTCACATAATCACCATTATTTCATGAAATTTAACAGTTAAAATGCAACAATAATTATAGCAAAAATCACGCAATCGAAAAATTAAATACATATATTAAAAGAGTTAGAAATTTTACCTGAAGCCTACAGTGGATAATTAGTTGAGAAATTATTTTTCTTTTCTTATTCCCCCTTCTTCTTTTGATTTTTTTTTTTTTTTTTGTTCTGCTCTTCCTCTGTTTCGTCTCCTTCTTTTCCTTCTTTGATTTTTTTCCTTTTTTTTTTCGGTCCCAATGAATTTCCCAACAATAACACAAATATAGAAATAAGTGGAACCCGCCTCCAAAATATGATATTCATTTATTTCCCCTACCCACAGGTTTCCAATCCTATCCATCCTAGCCTTCACACAAGTTAAACACATACAAGATTTTTGTTTAAAATTACACAATCACCCCCATACATTTATATAATTATTATTAAATCCAAAACAATTACACTCATCACGACATAAATTATCAAATATTTATTTGTACCATAATTTGCAAAACACTCCCCAAAAATATTAACTTATATAAAATAATATTTTCAAGAATCTAAATTTTTTAGGTATTACAACATACATGCTTGATGGGAGATCCAGGGGCCGCAAAAATTCAACTTCTAAGGTATATAATGAATGTGGATGAAGATTGAATTAAGTTGGATGAAATTTGAGAAAAGTATGGTATGTTGTTATTTTGTAGATGGAGCATTAAACTTTATAAATATGGTTTTGTTGGTAATTTTGGTTACAAGAAGTTTTTAGTTTGTGAATCTTGTTTCGGTTGTACTTATTGAGGAATAAAAATAAGTTGACATTATCTTTTGGTTAATATATTCGTTAATGTTCTTTTTGGTTATTATTTACTTTTGTGTATTTGGTAGTTTGAGTTATTTATGTATTTTGTATTACGATGAATTTGTGCTGTTTATTATTTGGATTTAGAGTATTTTGTTATTTTAAATTTTAAAAAAAAAATAAAAAAATTGGATACCTTTTGAGATACTAAAATTTGTCTCGTAAAATAAATAATAAACTTATTGGGACACTAAAAAGTGTCCTAATATAAATTTTTCACAACACTTTGTAGTACCTAATATATATAATTTAAAAAATATAAAATGATATAGAGGTAATATATGGTGTCCTAATAACTATCTTATAGGACACTTATTATTACCTTAACAAGTTCAAACAAAAAGGACAATATATAGTGCCCTTATAATCTATTAGGGCGGCTATTTATGGGGCACCAATCCAAGTGTCCAAAAAAGCCCAAGTGTCGCAATAGATGCTCTATTGCGACACTTTTTCATGTTCCGATAAGCCAATTTTGTTGTAGTGTAAGGATCTTCTCAACATCCCATTATAGTTTTCAAGGCTGGAGCTTCTCATGTTTATAGTATAAAACTCATTTTTCAAAATTATAATATTGCTTTCAAGAGAGAGGTTTTTTTTTGGAGAGAGTGAATCGAAATCTTCTTTGTTGACATCATAAGAGTTTTGTTGTAACAAAATATTCTCAGCCTTGATTGTCTCAACTTGCTTTGATAGAGAGGTAATTAATTAATTTAAAGAATAAATTATGGAACTCTGCTTTTTAAACTCATTAACTAAATCTTCATATGCATCATAGAGTACATCAAATTCATTGTAATTAGATTGACTAGTGCTATATATCTCATCTTTGTTGGCCATTAATGCAAGCATAGTCATTTCCTCTATCAAAAATTGCTCGTATCCTTTATCAAAAATAGTTCGCATTGGTGAACGAGGTCAATAATATTCGACTCCTTTAATTGATTGATGCCTTCATGAGTCACTTACAGCATATCCTAAATTTTCTTCACTACCTGGCATCTTGAGATCCTGTTCTACTCATTTAATTATAATGCACTAAAAATAAGATTAATAGCTTGGGCATTCAAAGATAACAATTTCATATCGGCCTCATTATATTTTACTCAAACTTTTCTACCTATCATGAGTCTACATTTTTTCTAAGAGTGTAAGGATCATTCTTAATGACTCGCCAAGCTTTATTATTTGTGGCTAGTAAGAATACTATCATCCAATCCTTCTATAATACATAATTGTCTCTAGTAAATAATGGTGGCCTATGCATGGATTTCCGTTTCGGCAGGTAACTCCGGAGTTATTTTCATGGATTGCTTTGCTATGAGTTTTAATCCTATAAGCAACTAAGCTCTAGTAATAATTATTTGTCCAAGTCTACCAAAGACGAGGGTGAATTGGGTAGTAAAAATGACCTACGGTTGCATTTGGGTAAGGAATTTGACAAATTCAAGAGATTTGTAAATGAAAGGATTTCAAAATCCTAGATTTTGAAATCCCATCATTTACAAATCCCTGTTTGGATAACTATTTTAGGCGAATAATTTAATCGTATAATTTTATAATTTTCTTATTTGGATAACCATCATCACCATTGAGGGCATCGACGGCCGGTAGTGGTGGTCAGCAATGGTGGAAGGAGGCCGGCAGTGGTTGGTGGTGGTCGGCACCAGCGGTGGCAATGGTGGCGGTCGTCGCTGTCGATGGTGGCAACAACAGACAATGACGGCAGTAGTCGACGGACAAAGTTGGTCGACGGTGACCGGTGACGACAGTTGTCAGTGGCCAACGGTGGTGGTTGGACTAAGGTGGTCGGCGATTAAATCTAAAATCCCTCTTTGGAGGGATTTGTAAATGACACCTAATTTGAAAAGATTTTCAAATCCCTCATTCACCACTATTTTTTAATTGAAATGATTTTACAAATTCTTTCTCATAAATACCCAAACAAAGTATTTGTCAAAAAGGGGATTCTGAAATCCCTTACCCAAATCAAATCCCACCCCAAATTCCTTACCCAAACACAACCTACAAGTTTTTTACTTTTTTTATTGTTTCTTTATCAGACATTTGTGTCAGGTAAACCAGGAACTAACTTTTTCATAGAGATATTAGAAATTTGTTCCATACTAGCATGTCCTAAGAATATATGTCGTAGACAACTACATTCAAATAATGCTCTTAAACATGTCAAGTTTTGAGATGCACTATGATTGAATGAGGAAGTATACAAGTTTTGGTATCTAGATGCAACAAATAAGACTTTTTGATCATCAATGTTTTCTATCATTCATCTATCACTACTAAGGGTAATTCTATAACCTTAATCACATAATTGATTAATATTACGCAAGTTATTTTTAAGTCCATCAACAAGTAAAACTTCTTCTTTAATAGTTTTACAGTTCCCTATATTAATGATGCTAATGAGTTTCCCTTTGAAATTGTCTCCAAATGTCACATGGAATCCATATTTAAGTGTTAAAGATGCGAACTTGTATTGATCACCCATCATGTGCTGTGAGCATCCATAATCCAGGAATAATTCTTCCTGTCTTATTTATGTTTTGATTTTAACCTGCAAGGAACACCTTTAATGATTCCCAAGGGACACTAATACTAATTGGCTTTGGGAGAATTAGCATGTGAAATTACAGTCCCTTTAGGTATCCAAATATTTTGATTTGTTGTGATTTATTCAAGAATGCTTTAATGATTGATCAACTTTAAGGCAATCAAAACATTTAATCATTCTTTTGGTTTTAGAAAAGAATTTTTAAAACTGCTTTTGTTTTGAAACCGTTTAGTAACCAAGTCACCAAGACCAATCCAATCATTTCCCAAGACTCCAAGACCACAAGCCCTGGCCTAAGGACAAGCCCGAACCTGAGCCTGACCCGACTGGACAGTTAGTTAGGGACGGCTTTGCTCACACATGTTTGATATTTTGTTTTATGTTCGAGCCTTTCATCTACTTTCTGTCCATATCTGTTCAATACTCTAGAGCACTTACATTCAAGAAGCTACCTGAACATTAATAAATGACTCTCCACTTTAGGTCTAGAGAATTATCTGGGCTTTCTCACCTTTCCTCGGCTAATATTCTTTCAAAACAATGCACTGTAGGTGGTCCTGCCGGCGTTATACCTCTAGTGTGAGAATCAGTCAAGAGTTCTAAACAAGAATCTAGCAAAGTAATAGCTAGGAAAAAAAATATGCTTGAGGGAAGAGTAAACACATCTCAGAGCGAATGTCGCTTATTAAAAGTATTCAAAGCGTACTCAAAGCATATATTTTAACGTACCTTAGACATCATGTGTTATGATATTTGTAGGATGGGAAGAAGATTCATTTGGCAAGTTCGTCTTGATTCTCGGTGCACCATTATGGTGATCGCACTGATTCCGGGCTAGTTAACTTAAAGATAAAGTTGATTATGGGAGGAGAATGTGGAGCCCTTACCTGGAGAGAATAACAGTACCTTCCTTATCCGGCAGTGGTGGCTCAGACTACTTAAGAGTAGGAGCATCTTGGTGCTCACGTCCAGGGAGGCATGACTTTGACCAGGTGTAGAGGTAGGGCCTAGTCGAGCTGGCCAGTTTGGAGCTCCCGTGCCTATCACTTGAAAAGGACATGTGGTGCCCTTTCAAGTCTGACCAAATTTTTCCTCATCGATATTAATGAGGGTAAAAATTCCCATGTCAATAGCTAGTGCTTCCATTTTTAGTTTTTGTTCCTCATTTTCCTTCTCTCCCAGAGCAGTAAACTAAAAGTACTTTTTATGTCTCTAACTACTCTTTTTTTTTTTTTTCAAATTTATAATCTCAATTTTCTCTCTTTAGTGCATTTCTACCTCTAAATTATTTTTTTGACAACGTTCTCTCTCTACAATTGATTCTCACAGTAATGTATTGATAATTTATAATTTATTTGCATAATTTATGTCTGGTTTTTTTTCTTCTTGAAAATTTTATATCTAGAGATGTTTCTATATACATTTTTATACAATCAATTTATTACCCTCTCTCTAAAAAAATATATATATTTCTCTACATTTAATTCTCGACAATTTTTTGTATTTGATTTTTTATTTATTTTAAGTGAAAAAAAAATCATTCTGATAGAATGAGTGTCATTCCACTCCTTCAAGTAAGGAATGTTATTCCACTATTTTTTTTCAATCGAATTCAAATTTTTTGTTTTATTATTTAACTAAATAAGCAAATGAAATTAATGTTCAAATCGTGATTCTATTCTACATTGATTCTATCCAACCAAACATGATATTACCATCATAAGAGGTAGGTTGACCATGGATTCAATACCATAATGCTACGTTTGGTGTGCTGGAATGGAATGAGTATGGTATTGGAATGAATATGGTATTGGAATGGAATGACCATTACCATTCCTATATTTGATGACAAAAGAGATTTAACATGGTATTGAAATGGCCGTTACCATTCCTAAATTTGGTGACAAAAGGCATTTGTGGTATTGGAATGACCCATAAATAAAAATAAAATTGAAATAGAGAAGATTCAAACATAAACCAAAAAAAAATTATAAAAGAAATCTATTAACAGCACTATTGTTTTTGTTTTGTTCCTAGAAATTTATCCTGAAATCTATGATCAACACACAATTTGATCTATATTCCTAGAACAAAAATAGAAATTTGGGAACAAATTTATTCACTTCCTAGAAATTTTCTCTAAAAATGTGGGGGTATAATAGAAGTAGATGTTTTGTTCTCAGATTTCTATTTCCGTTTCCAATTTTTTGGGAACAAAAATAGAAATTTGGGAACAAAAGACAACAAACAGAGTTGACTATGCTCCAAAACACTCCCTTTATAATGCTAATACTTGATTTTGTTTAAAATTAAATAGGAGACAGAAAAAGTAGGTTGGTTGAATCAACGGGTTTGGACCAAAAACAAATCAACAATTAGTTCATCAACAAGAGGAAAAGACATTGGAAGCCTTTTGAAATCTAATTATGAAGTGCACGTATTCATTCACAAGCAATGAAATAGCAAACCCAGGCAACAAAATAGCAAAAATCTATTAGTCAAATGCAAATGAAACTGAAATCTGGAAAAAGAAATAGCAAAATGAAATCTATTGGCCCAGTGAGCTACCCAAGAGGGGGTGAATTAGGTAGTTATAAAACTTTAAACAATTAGATCTTTCAACACTTAATTTATCAAATAATCAATTTATCCTAAATCAATTATTATCTTTGTTATGCCGTAGATAAGTGTTTATATTCTAAGTGTACACCCAAACATAATATGATAAAAACAAGAGTTAATTACACTTTACCCCCTTGTGGTTTAGCCCATTTGCACTGTACCCCATTGTAGTTTAAACGTCCTCACTTACCCCATGTAGTTTGTGGACCTAAGTGCAACGCTAAATCCGTTGACGAAAAATGTGAAATGTCAATTTTGCCATTCCATAATTATTCACAGTTACTGGGGTATAAAGTGTAATTAAACCTAAATGCCTCTCAGCTCTCTTCCATTGAGAGCTTATCTCTTTAAAAAACCCTAGACATCTGTCGCCGCCTCTCCTGCCTACCAACTCTTTCTCATCTCATTCTCACTCTCGCTTCCCACAAGATCTCATTTTCTCTCTATCTCGATCTCGCGTCGACGCTCCTCTGAGCCGTCGTGAAGATGACGGCCCTTGCCACCAATCTTGACATAGATCTCACCGCTAACCTAGCAATCTCTTCGATCTCGCGATGATGCTTCCAATCCGTTCATCATCGGCTCAAATCTTTCGATTTGTTCTCAGATCTTTCGATTTCAAATGCCTTTTGTTCAATTTGTTCGACAGAGAGCATGGATGATGACTGAGACGATTCCATCTCGATTTCATTCGAAGCACCGCCGCTACCCTACATCGTCGTGGCCAGATCTGGCCAAATCTGGGTTTCAAAGGTGGTCAGCGACGACTGCAATGCACGACGAGAATCGAATCTTGATGGAGATGGCTGGCGGTGATCTCTAATCAAGCTCGCGACCTCCATAAATTGATCCTTAATAAGGCTCGGATCTGGATGTTTCTGATTTACACTCTCTTCTCTCGTTGCTACAGGTACGGTCTTGCTCTTTTTTCTTCTCTCTCTCCGCCATCTTCCTTCATTGCTTAAACACGCCATAGACATTATTTAATACGTGACGGAGAATTATGTGATTGATGGTCACTGCGTTTACAGATTAAAACAAACAAATTAAATCAAATTCAATATATGAGAGGAGGAAAGTTTGAATCATTTAAGAAGAACCCATTTGAGAAATCATTAATTGGGGTTCAAATGGAGGTTAAAATTAAGAAAATCCTAGAAACAATTGATGGCGCAGATCGATTTCAACTGCGAAAAACCCAAGTTAGACATAGATCGGATGAGATACAAAGATAGATAAAGAGAGAGCGAGAGAATTCCCTCTCTTTCTCCAATTCTTTTAATTTGTGGTTTAATTTTCAAATTCCACAATGTTTGTGTTTAGTTTTGATGTTTGTTTGTAGATTTTACTTCTAATCCCTGGCAAGTACTTGATTTATTTATATTCTACTGTTATAATGTTCAATCTGAGAATAACAGACTTTGAATTAAAAAAAAAAAAAGTTCCTAGATTGTTTTGAGTTTGCTTCTATATTTTGTTTTCATGGTTGATTCTCTTGTCTAGACAATGATATGTTGGTGGGTTTTCTGAGATCTGGGCTTTGAAGTTTGCTTTTGTTTATCCCAGCTTCAAAAGGCCTCTCTCTCTCTCTCTTTCTCTCTCAAACCCATGAGAAATATTGGGTTGATAGTTGTTTATCTCAAAGTTATTTGTTTTTTGTCTTGAATTTTTATTTTTTTTCATTCTTTGAATATTGCTTCAACCAAGTACAATTTCTGGGAGTGATTGCAGGAATTTGAGTTTGACGAGTATAGAGAGGCGAAGAAATGTTATCGGCATGGATTTCACGGAGTTGATAGTTTTGGTCAACCATTATAGATAGAAAGGATGGTTTGGACGGTGTTTAAGAGGCGATATTGTTTTTTTTGGTTTTTTTTTTTTGGGGGGGGGAGGGGGGGAATATTGTTTGTATAGTGTTTTAATCAACTAAGATATTGTTGATGGTCTATTGAATAAGAAGTGAATTATAATTTTTTGATAGTGAATTTTAGTTTTTTTTTAATTATTTTGATGGGAGAATTTGGATTACCATGGATTATCGTATATTTTTAACTTCATGGATGATAGGGTAACAAACAAAATATGGATCATTCGAATTTCATTACTTCAAAGATTACACATTCATACATTCATTTTATTGCCATGAACATAGCTAAAATTGCAACAATAAACACACAAAACACATTTTTTTGAAAAATGACATGAATTGAATCTTCACTTCTAATTTTTCCAATCGCTTTTTGAGAAGAAAATAATATACATCACTAACTTCGTTAATTTTCTTTTTTCCTTTGAATGGAACTTCATCTTCATACCAACCCAAAAATGAGTTGCATCCTTTGTTACTACATCCGTAATACTATTTTTCCTTTGAAGGTCTCTCACTTTGAACGACTTTCAAGTCGGCTATTCGATCACATTTGCATTTTTTTTTCCAAAATCACCATCATAAACACTTGAAGAAGACATGAAAAATAAAAATATGAATTGTGGATGAAAAAAAAAATAAGTGAGAAGTGTTGGTTTGGTACAACAAATGAGTGAGAAGTGTTGGAGTTATATAGAGAAATATAGAAGATAAATTGGGAGCAAGGAAAATGTATTTTGGAGGGGAAAAAACACAAAAAACACATGCTCATCCTTGTTGCTGGCGCGTAAGGTGCACATCTGTCTATTTTGATAGAAAGTGTTAGATTTGCACTTAGGCCCAAGACCACAGGGAGGCAAGATGCGACATTTAAACTATAGGGGCTAAAGTGCAAATGGCTAAACCACAAGGGGTGAAGTGTAATTAACTCTAAAAATAATAACACAGCAGCACACCAAAATATATCATGGTTCTGCAATCTAGCCTTACCTGATCTAGTCCCCCGAGCTCCACGGATATTCGCAACCACCAAACCCTTGATCCCTTTACCAAGTTAAAACCAAACCCTTACAATTTTCCTTTTTCACAAGTTAAGGAAGAACCTTATCTTTTTACTAGGCTAAAGATTAACATAATTCTATTACAAGAAGAATCACCACCTAATCCCTTTACAGGGTTAAAGATCAAACATAATCCGTTTACAGGCTAAAGATCAAACCTCACAACTCTCACAAGTATTTTTTTTCACAAGTAAGGATGGAACATTCATAATTCAATCAATTCAATTCAGGAAGAATCAAAACCTCATTCTTTTCAAGGAAAACGAATAACCTAACATTTTTATACCTTAAGAAAAGATCAAACCCTAATCCTTTTTTTGGAAAAAGATTGAAACCTAGCTACCCTGACTAAACACTAGCCCAACCGTATCTAATCCGCTCAAACTCACAAATACAAAAAAAAAAAAAAATATGAGTTTTTTCCCACCAGGAGCTTCTACCACCTCAATACAGTTATACTCGATTAATATTCCAAAATTTACTAAGTGATAGAATCAATGTGAGGCAAATTAATATATGATTAATAACAAATGTGGGTAGCACAAATTATAGAACGTAATCAGATAAACACATAATCGTTTTAAAAATATTTTTATGCTCTTAAATTTGAAAACAATTTTCTAACAATCTTAAATCCAAACGATCAACAATAATATGCAATCAAATAAGAACAATAACTTGAAAAGATCTCACCAGGAAAACACCAAATAATGGAAAAAAGATCGCAAGATAGCACAAATCGGTGACATCAATTCAACAGAACTTTAGCTCAATAACTTTCACATAAAATCTCTCTCGAATAATCTTAGTAGAATGATAACTATTAGAAAAGCTTAGGAACTGATAGTTCTTAATGTATTTGACTAATTTTCGCAAGTCTATATATATATTGAGACCAAGCCTTCCAACAACTAGTTTTCAAAAGATATGCCTCCAAAAGGCACCTATAGACCCTATATAACATATTCATTCAATTTTGGTGTATTTCACTTAAAATCCATCACAAATTTTTGCTCCAAAACTCAACGTTTAATTCAATTAACTGATTACTTTTCTTGGTTAGCTAAATTAACCCTAATTTCAACTTGCAGTATGATTTACACTTGGGTCAATTTTTATTTTAAAATTTCACATAGGAGCACATATTTGATCACTAATTAGAATCCTATAAAATTCATCAAATCAAACACACACAAAAATATAACTCATTTAATAGTGTCATATGTGATCATAATTCGAGTTGCATTAAGAGTATAAGAGTATTGAGTTATTTTCATCTAACTTCTTCAAGATCTTCAACACTCTTTATTTTTTCAATTTCTATATTTACACCCTTGATATTTTCTTCATGATACAATCTTTAAATGGAACGTTTTTTCTGAAGCACTTAACAAACTCATTAGTTCCATCAAAAACATCTACCATTAATTGTCCATCAAAATCTTGGGATCAACAAAATCTATGATCCTCTCAAACAGTTGGTAGACAAACATTCAAATACAACTATAAATCTATGATTCATGTCAATAAATCAAACCTAAACCAACAATGATGAAATAGCAAATGAAATCCAAATAAATGAAATAGCAAATCGGTATAAAATTACTTGCGAAGGAAATGAAATCGATGAAGACTGAACGATTTCGATTTCTGAAGAACTAATAATTTCAATTTCTAAAGACTGAACAATTTTGATGAAATTGATAATGGCTTGGGATCGAGCTCACGAATGAATGATCTAGTGAAGGCTCAGATGATAGAGTTCATCAGTGAAGGCTCGAGCTCAATGGCTTGGCCGTGGAGGTGAAATCGATGGTGTTGCAAATACAATAAAATCATCGCTCGATTTCCTTTGCTCCTTGCTCACAAAAGGATCGTCGTCGCTCACGAAAGGAATAACAGTAGAAAAAACTCAATATGTGTGATTTTAATCCCTGGATTAGCTAATACCTAATTTTATTTAGGATTGACTAATTCCATGAGTTATGGGATTAGTGATTATATGGAAATGGGAATGAAAACCAATCTCACCTACCAAACGTAAGAATGGAATGGTCATTCTCAATTTCATTTCAATCCCAAGCCCACTACTAACCTTTAATCTGGGCGGTGCCCTGAATCGTCATCCGAGAGTACTGGGAATTAACTGGTAGATTTTTTTCTGGAATTTATGAACATGTAAATTTAGGTCCATATATTTGAACCACTAATCCTTGGAGCCTTTCTTAAAACCCTTGAGGGTGGGCCGTTGTGAGTTAAAGCGAGTTATGAACTTGTCTAAATAATTTGCTACAAATGTGGACATGGAAACTATGCATGCACTATAGACTATGTATAATAACTATGTAGCCCTATTCCATTGACTTGTAACTTAGTGAATATGTCATAATCTTCTTTATGGAATATTTAGAGTTTTAACTCTTTCTCCCAACATAATAAAAAAATAAAATAAAATAATAATAAAAAATAAAAAATAAAACAGCTTAATTAGGAGATATGATCAATTACCAATTATTTGATTAAGTTATTCCATATTTTGATGAAGGTATAAGAGCTCGTTGCAATACCTATTATAATAGAAAGAATAACTTGATCATGATTTCTCAGTCTTTGTAACACAATTGCTTATTTACTTGTTTTTATGGATACTATTACAGCTTAACCCTAATTCTATAAAATAATAAAGTTAATATGATCTAACGATGTAAAATATAAATTTATTTGTCGTTTGAATTGAAAATTCTCTTAATTGTGTATCTAACTTATTACATGGATGATACAATATCGTTAAGCCCCACTTAGGGTATGTTTGGTAAGGTGGAAAATGAAATGGATAGAAAAATAAAAATAAAAATAAAAATGGGGTGAAAAAGAAAATTTTGTTGTGTTTGGTTAGAGGTGAAAATGAAAAGCAAAAAGAAAATAGAGTAAAAAAAGCTGATTCCTGCCACTTCCCCCCCTAAATTTAGAGTGAAAATAAAAGGATGGTGGGAAAAATGATAAAAAAATTACCATTATACCCTTTTATTTTAAGTGCGTATTATTTTTTTTACCATTAATATGTGGAAAGGATAAAATAGTAAATTAAAATAATACATATTATATTTTTTTATTAATTTCATTCCTTTTATATCCCTGAAAATGTTCTTTTTTTACAAAGGAAATAATTTATTATTATTTTTTTTTTTCCATCCTCAGATTTTGGTATCGGAGGTATATCATAGATTTTGGTATTGGAAATAAACCACCACTACTGACATAACAGCTTTTTCGTCAACACTGGAGAACACGACATTCGTATTAAACCTATTTTGTAAACTGTCGAAAATAATATCACTGTCTCAGGCCCAACCCCATTTGTTGTAACATCACCCAATCAGGAGTCAGTGGTTGAGCTGTCAAAGTAGTATCACCATAATTGTCTCATTTATCATGATACTACTAGGGATGGGTCACAAAAAATACAACATTAATTTGATTTTTGTAACATTTATGAAACATTACATAAAAAAAATAACAATAAACACAAATTTAAATGTCACAACTCACTTTCAATATTTTTGTATTTCTAACTTCATTTTATTTTTATCTTTTCTTTTTATATATTGATAGTGTTTTGAATTATGACTCACATTAACATTTATATGTATGCTACTTTATTGATAACTTACAACAAAATAAAAAGAATTAAACAAAAAACAAACTAAATTCCATATTTAATTCTTCCTCTTTCACTTCAAATACTTTGTATTTTTAGTGTCTTTAATTTTTTATTTTATATATTTTGATTTTTGGGTTTTATTTTTGTTCTTTATTTTCAATTTATAGTTTCTAAATTTTTATATTTGATTTCTTATTTTTTGGTATTTTATTTTCATGTTGTTATTATTTTTTACTTTTGTTTTTCATTGTTCAATATATTTTTCAATTGTTTATTTTTTGTGTTTTCATTTATTTATTTTTGTTTTTATTTTCATGTTTTGTTTTTGGTTTCTATTATAGATTATAGACGAATAAAAAAAAATTAAATATTAAGAAATATAATGTAAATACAATCAAATTTTAAGGGTAAAATTTATAATATTTTTATTTGAAAATTGAACACGTAATTTGAGAGAGGTTCATTCTCGAATATATCTTATTATATCATAATATTAAAAGTGAAAGACAAAATCTTCAAAAGAACCACAATTGAGATTTGTCATTTTCTCTTATCTCCTTACTCCTACCAAAATCAAGGGTCAAGATTAATCTCTCACTTATATTCATTGTAATAATTATTTAAGTGGTTCATTAATTTTCTTTCAATTCAAAATGTCTATTTTTTTTTTTAATAATAAATATGACATATAAAATTGTTCAAAAAAAAAAATTGTATTTTTTCTCTTTTCCTCTTTTATTGTGACATTTTTTTTTTTTATTATTGATAATCATTAATAAAAATTTTAATAATAATACTTACTAACCACCACATGCTATTATATTACTTAAAAGCTAACCTCAAAAACAAAATTAAAAAATCTAAAAATAAATAAATAAATAAAATTGTTATTCAAACAACATTAAAATGTAAAAAAAAAAATTATATATATCCTCTTGAAATTTAATACTTCATTTTTTTTATTTTATTTTTTTGTTATTTATTGCTTTATTTTTAGGTGTGAAAATAAATGAAAGTGATCTAAAGTTGTTGTTTTTCCCTAAATGCATTATTTTTTAAAAATAAAATATTATTAAACATGAAATTAAGAGAAACAATACTCTTAATGTTAATAGTTACATTTTAAATACTATTAATACAAATTTTATTTTAATTTTTAAAAACTCGCACGTTGTGTGGGTCTAAAACTAGTAAATATTAAAACATTAGGAAGTAGGTCAACTACGCTCAAATTTTAAGGGTGACATTAATAATTTATTCAATTTAAGAATTGAGGAGGTTAATTGGAATCTCAATTTAGGTTTCTTTCTTTCAATTTAAAAATTAATAGAAAACTATAATGTAAACTACAAAAATAAAGTGTAGTTATTTTGTTTAAATTGTGACTATTAACGGATAAGATCAGTCAATCAAATTAAAAATGATATATCTCAGACTAATGTGAAAATATTAAGAAATTAAAAGCAATATATATTTTAGATTAATATGCAAATATTAAAAGATAGGGAGAAACATGTAAATTTGCCTTAACTTTTAAGATAGTATTTGTAATTTCGAGTAAAGAACATGAAAATTGCTAACTAAAAGGACGAAATTGAAAAGAATATTATATAATTGTCACCAATTAAACTCATCATTTTATCTTTTATTATAACTATAAAATATAAAAATATTAGAAAATTAAAAGCAATATATATCTAAGAGTTATATGTAAATATTAAGATTAGGGAGAAAAATGTAAAATGCCTAAATTTTTAAGAGTGCATTTGTAATTTTGAGTAAAAACATGAAAATTACAAACAAAAAGGACAAGTTGAAAAGAATATTACAGAATTGTCATTAATTAAACTCATCACGGTCTCTTCTATTACAACTACTAGGGAAAGATATGTGCTTTGCACGTACCCATTGGAGAAAATAGTTCATTATAACCACCAAAAAAATTGATTTTAGAGTTCAGATATACGCAAAAATATTTATGTTCTACATAGAATAATTTTTATAACCAAAATCAATTAATAATAAAAAATTGTTCATGAAAATGACTAATAAAATATAGAGAAAATTACCGGTTAGACCTACTATTAGCTATCTACCAATAAAATTCACTTCTTTTTTCTTGCACCGAAAACTCCCATGACAATGATTTCTTGCACCGATTAGTCCATTTTTCAAAATCGGCCGACTACGAGACTACCAAAATGCCCTTCCCGTGATTTCGCCGAGCATCGCCTTGTCGTCGTCGCCAACGCCTTCGCAACCTAGATCCGCCACTATTACTGTCGAGATCCGACGCACTCTCGCCATCGCCATCCAGATCCGTGCCTTTCCTATCGTCACCGACATCTTCCTCACCGTCGCCGTCCAAATCCGAACATTTCAATGGATGTCGTCAACTTATTTTATGTTTTGTTTCAATATGGTGGGATTTTCTTTGTTTAGAGAGAGAAATAACTGGTGAAGTGAGTATTAAAGCCTTTGGAGTTCCTTTAGTGAAGTGGATCTATGTTAATGTTACATGTAATATCTCCTTGAAATGTAGCAAGAGAAAGGTGGATCTATGGTAATGTGGGTATGTGTTAGTGGGAGAAATTGAAAATCGCATTAATATTACATGTAACATCCTCTGAAATATAGATGTTACATATAACATCCACATAAAAATATGTTTTGCATGTAATATAAACTGAAAAAATAATTATTGATATAAATGTTACGTGTAACATCCATTAAAAATATGTTTTAAAATAATTATTGATTATAGATATTACATATAATATCTATTGAAAAGTACAACTGAATGTCCCTTTAAATATTACATGTAACATCTACACATAATACTATTCATACATCCAAAAAATATTATTAGCATATCATAAAAAAAAAGACATTTTATTGATTAATACAATGTAAAAATATTAATTTTACAACATTAGGAACTACGAAAAAATCCATGTGTTTTGATGTTAGAATTGAAAGTTACATATGAGGGATATTTTGGTTAGAAAAAATACAAAAAGAGTTGCTGGTGCATGAAAAGAGGAACGGATTTTATCGGTAGTTTCCACCGTCTTTTAGGACTTCTCGATCAACGCCCCTAAAATATAATGATAATTTTCTTCTAGCCGCTTTGATTCGAAAACAAAATCACATGTCTTCAAATAACTTCTTTACCGTAGAAATTCTGCCCAATAGAAATCTTGCCCCCACAAGATATCTATCAACAAAACATAGTAAGAACAAAGATAATTTGAAGCCATGAGAATCAAATAGTTGTTCAAATAAAAGTACAAAGATAACAAAATTACACAGAAATAAGTGGTATAGTCAATCCAACTTGTGGTTTTTAATCTTTAATTTCTTTCTTCAAAATTGGTAATATACCCTAAGGCCCCGTTTGGTAACCATTTCCATTCCAGAAATTCTCATCCCATTCTCAGATTTTTGGGAATTCTGTTTGGGAATAGCATTTGGTAATTTTTGTTTCCGTTTTCATTTCATTCCTATTTGAGAATTGTGCCCATTTTTTTCTTAAGAAATGAGAAATAAAAAAAAAAATTATTTCTCATTATTCTCATTTCATTTCCAAAACACATGTCACTGTTCACCCGCCGGCCGACCACCGTCTACTGCCGCCGCCAGCCACCATCCGCCGCCGCCGCCGCATCTCCGGCCACCGTCGCCGGCCGCCGCCGGCCATCTCCGGCGCCCGTCGCCGGTCACCGTCCGGCCAGAAAATTTTTCGGCCACTTCCGGCCGCCAGTCACTGTCACCCACCTGCCAACGCTATCCGATCGTCGCCGGCGTCGGCGCCATTGCCTTCCGGCCGTTGCCGTCGCCGTCGCCGGAGTTACCGCCGTCTGGCTGTCGCGCGTCACCGGAGTCACCGCCGTCCAACCAACGACGGTCGCCGGAGATGTGGCCATCGCCGGCGCCGGCGCCGGAGCCGCCCGCCGTCAAAGCCATCAGGCCAAAACAGAAAAGGAAAAAAAAAATTAGGATAAAATCGTTACCAAACACAATTCTCTTCCCAAAACAAAAAAAAAAATTATCGTTACCAAACGCGATTCTACTCCCAAGAAGAAAACAAAATTCTCATCCCATTCCCATTTCACTACTGAAATGGAAACAGAAACGGTTACCAAACGCCACCTAAGGAGACCAAATTAAACTTCAAATCTCCATAAGAGAGAAAGGAAAAAGTAACGCAGGATATACCGTCCGTAAATATCTTAGTGTCATAAAAAAGGAACACATCCAAGGAGTAGCAGTCTCTGGCAGAAAAGACATGAGCTTCTTGAATGTGCAGCCCAATCTTAGAAATTAAGGACGTTAACTGTAGAAAGCAATAAACACAATTCAAAAATAGAATAAATTTAAGATTTACTTTTCCAGGAGAGAACAGTTATAGGTAATGCAAGTTTTTCTAATACATGCTGACGTGTTATAGTTTTATATGGACATGCTGAACAGGCGAGTGCTCGAAAGCGTCGCCGATGCTAAATACTCCAGTCAAATTTAACGAGGACATTGTGTTCTGTGAGTAGTGAGGTATAGTGTAAAGCCTACTTCCTGCACATGAATATTTCTAGTTGCATTTTAGAACATTTAAAAATAATGGGGTTTATTGTGTTATTTAAATTTTACTTTAAAAATTTTAGGGATTAATATGTTAATTTAATGTCGATTTTTAAAAATTTAGGGATTATTAAATTATTTAAAAATATGATTTTTAAAAATTTTGAGATATAATTAATATTTGTTTTTTATTTCAGGGGATAGTTAGTGTAAAAAATAATAAATAAATAAAATAATATATATGGCTCAAAACCATTTCCTTCTCCGAGAAAGAAATCACCCACGCGACATATATATATATATATTATATTTGGTACATATGGCAAGCAAGAGAGTTCCATAAAAAAGGGGAGAAAAGGGGAAGGCGGTAGAACCCCCCCCAACACACACACACACACATATATATATATACATATGTATATGTATATATATATCACGTTTAATTTGTAGGACTATCTATATGGACATGTATATACGTATAATTAAATGTCAAAAATATAAACATAGGTTAGAGAAATATAGTGGGTATAGATATATCAAATTTGCGAAGAATACAATTTAAAATAAAAATTATAAATTTTACTAAAAGGACAATTTTTAACATTTCGGGGACTAATAAATATTTCCACAGTCGATTAATGTTTTTATGTTAATTACATTATTAACGGGAAAAATTTTGTAGTCGCTGTTATAATAATTTCTGTACAATTAATATTAACCTAAGAAATCAAGCGTTAAATAATTTCGTATAATAAAAAAAAAAAAAAAAATGGGAATGAAAAATTGTGCATTTTAGGGTCAAGTATTGTATATTAGATTTATTTAAATTCTTAGCTTAGGCCCTTTGGTTGTTAGGTTCACAAGCGGCGTCGATCATATAGCATTTAGACGAAAGTATCTTTGGTAGCGCAAAAATCGAGGTGAGTGTACTGTCTTCTATGTAAATTGTCAAATTATATTTTCGTACTAAAAAAAAAAAAAAAAAAAAAGGTTTATTAAAATGGATTATTTTATAACGTTATACGGATCAAGTAAAATTTTAAATTCGGAAAGTGATTTTTATTATCCGACTATGTCATACTGTGATCCTTCCAGAAGAGCATGTCCTGCGGGATATTGTTGGTCCTAACATGAGGGAATGTCCTGTAGAACGATATGTTGTGACCTAATAGGAAGACAAGTCCTGCAAGTAGTTGATATCTGTTATTGTTGTTGTTGTTGTTGACGATAATGATTATCATCATGATATGTTGATTTTTATCACGTGTTGGCTCCTACCATTGGAGATATTAAATGACTCTGACACTGATAATCACCTTAGATGACACAGTTGTACAGATTACGATACCGTTGTAACTCCCGATTGTGAGGTGAAACGATCCTATGGTTAGTAGGGAAATATGTGTGCGATATTTTATTATATATTAGAATAATTTAATTGGTTGATTTAAATGCATTATCTTATTGCAACGATAGTTGTGGAATTTTATTTCGGCTCAGTGTGTAGTTATATTTATATTATGTTTGAAAAGTAATATTTGGTAAAAACATTATATTTGATCTATAAATTATTTTTATATGATGAAGATAGTACACCGATAAAATTTTTGGTCTCAGGTGCCGCAGTTAGAGACGAGTGTATTACTGGCATTAGATAGAGTCAAAAGATAGTATCGTTTTTGGAAGATTGTCGGAACAAGTGTAAACCGCGAAAGGGTTCAGTTTTTGTAGTTTGTTATAGATATTTTTGGGACATGTGTATTTTTTGGCTTCGAGTTTGGTAAATAATAATCGCAGAGAAAAATAATAATCGGGAAATGAAAATTAGGCCAACAGACTTTACTTAACCTGTCTTTTGGTTCTAGGAGGTTGAACTGAACCCTAAGTTGTATGAGCTCATTCTCCATAAAAAACTTTTGCAAGAGCCTGCAAGAAAAAGGGGAAGAAAAGACCAATTAGACCACACTGCATCACACTAAAAGCATAACAAAAGGGCCACAAAATTGTTGCCCAACGTGCCATGATAACAAGTCAATTGCCTAAATGCACATGCTTTTGTATAAGGGTGTAGAGTCAATTCAACTGCTACATCAGTAGGTAAATAAATAGCTTTAGTGTGACACGATTTCAACATGAGGCCTGAACATAAGACTTGACTAATTTGTAAACAAAAATGTCGAAGGGCGCAATATTTTTTTTTTCTCGCAACCATAGGTGAGCTGTAAATGTAAAACCATAAGATCTCGGTAGGATGAATATCATTACAATACAAGAGAAGATATAAACAAAGCGTATAAGGTGGTGCTTGGCTAGTGTTTCTATTCCTTCCTCTTTGCTCTTTATTTTTTTTACTTTTTTTTTTTACCAATTTCAATGTTGGAATAAAAACAAGAAAAAGTGAGCAAGAAAATATAAATATTTGTACTATGATCCCATAAATTTGTTGGGGCAATTTTAGAACAGGTCATAAACATATTTGTTTTCAATTTCATTAGGTTTATTATCCACACTCTTGGGAATGTAAATTGGAAAATATATATATATATAGAACCCCGAGAAATGATGTTTGATAAGTCGCGCTTGTTTAGTGTTTTCCTCCCTAAATTTGCAACCCCAAAGTAAATGAAAAGAAATAAAGAATTCGCAAATACAAGGTGGAAGCAATTGAAGTGTACCGATATCTGGACAAAAGGTAGATGGCAATAGAAAATGAAATAGTATTGAAACTGAAACTATTGCACAAGTACCTTAAAAGTGTAGCTAGATGGCCTAGTATTGCAACTAGTTGCCTAATAGCAAGTGTGAAATTAACTTCCTTGAAAAGAGCAGTACCTGCGGACCGGAGCCCAAGAAGTAAATGAAGGAGTAAAAAATCCATATGATAAACTGGTGAGTGGAAGAAGACGTGGCAAACAATAGGCAAAGAGGTGGAGACGTGTCATAATTTCGCAATGTGGAAGGAAAAGGGAGTCATGTCGTGGGTACTGATAAAAATGTGAGGGGGAGGAAAAAAAGAGACAAGGGTATACATGACATTTTCTACGCGATTAGTAAATATCTTGTTATTTATTTAAAATTAAAATAAATCAGGAAAAAAGAAATAGAGGAAAGCAAAACGAAGACGTACGTCGAGGCCCGACGACAGCGAGCGTGGCCTGATGCAATGGCTACGGCGTCCTCAAACCTCATAGAGAAATTTGAAATGCAGAGAGTGGTTTTTCCATTTCTGAACCTCGTGAACACAAATTTCAACAAATGAAACACAAATTTAGGGAGAACAATTTAACAAATCAATTTAACCAACAATGGGGTCTCTAAATTAATTTTAACATCAACAACAATAGGATCAATCTAGGAAGCACGAACACTCCGCCAGGAGTAGAGTGTCGGTGTCCGACACGTGTCAGACACCGACACACGCCCGACACGCGTCCGACACGTGTCGGACCGTGTCGGAATTTATTATTATTTTTTTTAAAGTCCGACATGGCTCCGACACGCCTCCCTCGCGTGTCGGACACTTCGCGAGGCCGTGTCGCAATTTTTTTTTTTTTAGGGGCGATTTGTGTAATATTTTACTAACCCTAGTTGTAAAAATACCCATTACCCACGATATGTTCAGCCAAATCAACCGCTACTCTTCTCCTTCTTGCGATTCTTCTCATTCTTCAAATTAAATTCTTTATTTGAGCACGATTCAGTCTGATTTTCAAGGAATCAAGCTCGATTCGACCTTCAAGCACGATTCGACCTTCAAGTCCTACTTCGGTTTTTTGCTCTGTTCGCGGTCTGTTCCTACTTCGGTTGGTTTCTGCTTCAGTTTTTTGCTCTGTTCAACCTTCAAGCTTTGTTCGCGGTCTGTTCCTACTTCGGTTGGTTCCTGCTTCAATCTGTTTCTGCTTCGACTTGTTAATTTTCTCTGTCGATTTGTGTTCCTACTTCAGTTTGTTCCTCTCTCTCTCTTTATTGTTCTGTTTATTATTTATTTGTTTCATTTCTGATCGTGTTTCTGTTTATGATGTTTATATTATGTGTTTCATTCAATTTTTGTTTATGTTTCATTCAATTTCAGTTCATGGCATTGGCTTCGTGGGTCTGTTTATTACTTTATTGTTTATTGATTAAAGATAATCATTTGATAAAACCCACTGTTGAAACTTGAAAGTCTGTTATTTTAGGATCATCAGTGCAACATGTGCTTAAGGATCAACCATTAATCTAAAATGTTGATTATATTCATGAATGTAAAATGAGTTGTTGACTTGTTGTTTATTTGTTTATACTTTACTGTCATTACCAGTGGCAGTGTTACAGTGTATATATTTCCATCGTCCAACTTGAGAAAACTACAAAGTACAAACATTTATTTTAAATCTCTTTCTAATTGTTTTTATCTTTTTTTACTTCTCTTTCTAATTGTTTTTTTAGGAATATGAGTGCATTTTCTAGTGAGGAAGGGATGAATAAAACCTCCCAAAATGAGGATGCATTAAGACCCCTATGGAAATATGTGACAATAATTGAAAAGGAAAAAAAAAGCCAGAGGAAATGTTTCTTTTCAGTGTAATTACTATCAAAGAAACTTTCAGGGATCATATTCAAGGGTCAAGGCACACTTGTTGAAATTACCAGGTGTTGGGATTTCCTCTTGTGTAAAAGTCTTACCTCAACATCTTGGTGAAATGAAACAGTTAAGTGAGGAAGCTGAAATGAAGAAAGTTAATGCAATGCCTAAGAAAATTCCATTGCCATCATCGTCTAGTCATGCCTCTAATGATTCAAGCCATGGTGCAAGTATGGGATTGGGTGGCCTTACTTCGTTTAAACTCGAAGGTTACCCATCAAGAAAAAAAAAAGGTGACGGAAGCACGGCCATAGAAAAGGCATTTAATATTCAGTGTAGAGAAGAATTACACGGTGAGATTGCTAGAATATTTTATTCCGGAGGATTGACATTTCATTTTGTGATGGATGGTCTGATACGCAAAGAAGGCCTCTCATAAATTTCATGGCGGTTGCAGAAAGTGGTCCTATGTTCCTTAGGGCAACTAATTGCGAGGGTGAATATAAGGATAAATGGTTTATTTCTGAGAAAATTCTCAAAGTCATTGCGGAGGTGGGGCCTGCAAATATTGTTCAAGTGATAACCGACAATGCCCCGGTGTGTAAAGCTGCTGGATTACTAGTTGAGAGTAAATATCCGCACATATTTTGGACTCCATGCGTTGTGCACATTCTTAATTTGGCTTTAAAAAATATTTGTTCAGCCAAAAATACGGAGGCAAATGAGGTTGCTTTTGAAAAGTGTAATTGGATAACAGATGTTGCGGATGAAGCCATGATGATAAAGAATTTCATTATGAATCAATCTATGAGATTATCCCTTTTTAATGAATTTGTGCCTCTCAAGTTGCTTGCCATTGCCGAAACACGGTTTGCTTCGGTAATTGTCATGTTGAAACGATTTAAACTCATTAAGCGTGGACTTCAAACAATGGCCATTAGTGAAAAATGGAGTTGTTATAGAGAGGATGATACAAATAAAGCTCAATTTGTCAAAGAGAATGTGTTTAGTGATTTGTGATGGGACAAAATTGATTATATTCTTTCTTTTACCGATCCAATTTATGATATGTTGAGGATGGCGGATACGGATAAACCTTGTCTTCATTTGATTTATGAAGAGTGGGATAGTATGATAGAAAAAACAAAAAAGATCATTTATCGGCACGAAGGGAAGCAAGATCACGAAGAGTCAAGTTTTTTTTCAGTGGTTTACAATATTTTACTTGATCGATGGACTAGAAGCAATACCCCTCTCCATTGCTTGGCACATTCACTCAATCCTAGGTAATTATTAACTTCGATTACTTTTTAATTTAGATTCTATTTTTTTGACTCCTTAAACTTCATATGTATCTATATATTGTACTTATTTTTTTCTTTTCAATAGATACTATAGTGAAGCATGGTTACAAGAGCTCCCTAATCGAGTTGCCCCGCACAAGGATCAGGAGATTTCAAAAGAGATAAAAACATGCCTAAAACGTCTTTTTCCAAATTCAGAAGATTTGAAGAAGATATATATAGAATTTGCAAAATTTTCAACTTGCATGGAAGCTTTCTTAGAATATGATTCCGTAAGTCAAAGAGATGATATGGAACCTAAATTTTGGTGGGCTACCCATGGCTCTTCTACACCTATGCTTCAAACTATCGCTTTAAGACTACTTGGACATCCTTCTTCTTCCTCGTGTTGTGAGCGTAATTGGAGTACATATTCTTTTATTCACTCAGTGAGAAGAAATAAATTGGCTCCTGAACGTGCCGAAGATTTAGTATTTGTGTACAATAATCTTCAGCTTTTATCAAGGAAAAAATCACAATACATGGAAGGGGATAACAAGATGTGGGATATTGGAGGGGATGCTTTTGATCAAATGGATGGTATTGGGCTTCTTTCGGTTGCTAATTTGTCCATTGATGAACCGGATTTTGAGGCAGTCTTATTCACTGATGATGGATGCGAAGATGACAATCAACCAATTGACCTCGAGTGATATTTTTTAATTTTGGAATTATTTTGTAAGAATATTTTAACTTGATGTTTTTTGTGGAATAATTAACTTAATATTTTTTGTGGAATGAATTTACTTACTAGTTATGTGTATATGTATTTCGTTAGTTATGCTATAGACGTGTCCCCGCCGTGTCCGTGTCGGGGTTTTTCAAAAATTGTGGTGTCGCCGTGTCCGTGTCCGTGCTTCCTAGGGATCAATTAACCAAATTCAGAGGGAAAAAAAATGGTTGGTTGTTAGGGTTTCGATGGGATAAGAACATGGCGAGAGAATAGGAAGATCGATGTGCGATAGTGATGTCGAGTGTCAGTGACCGAGTGAAGGGAAAAAGAAAGAAGGGGGAAGAGAGAAAATCGTACCTGCAACAAATGGCTCATCCTTAAAATTACAAAGCCGCTGGAGCCACGTAGCTTCCTCGCGCCCTCTCTCCGTCTTCATCGTTGTCTCTCTCTCTCACTATTGTCTTCCTCTAACAGTTGGGAGGTCGGTGGTGGCAGATACGTGGGTAGATGAAGTCCCTCTGGAGTCTAGAAATGTCTGCCGATTTCCAAATTCCCATGAAGTAGGATGTTGAATCCTTTGAAATTACAAATAAGTACATATGTAAGGCAAGCAAATGATGCATGAGGACAGAAAATGTAACAAATTACAAAGTTGCCATTGAAATTTGCGTAATTACCATAGTGACCAGAATTGGAAATAAATAACGGAAATACCATTGATAGAAGTAGTTGAAAAAGTCCAAAATTGAAAGCAAAATTACAGGAGTGCCATCAATTAAGCATGTCACTCCCTCTTTTATATTAACTATAGATATCAAAATATTAAAATATTAAAAAGTTGAAAGAGTGATATATGAATATTAAGATTAGGGAGAAAAATGTAAAATGCCTAAATTTTTAAGAGTGGAATTGTAATTTTAAGTAAAAACACATGAAAATTACAAACAAAAAGGACAAGTTGGAAAGAATATTACAGAATTGTCATTAATGAAACTATCACTCTCTTTTATTACAACTACATAAAAATATTAAAAAGTTGAAAGAGTGATATACAAATATTAAAAGTTAGGGAGAAACATTGTAAATATGCCTAAACTTTTAATAGTGTATTTATAATTTTGAGCAAAGAACTCAAAATTACAAACAAAAAGACAAGTTAAAAAAAAAATTTGCGGAATTGCCATTAGGTTTCTTACCGTCTTTTTTATTATAACTAAAAAAATTGTGAGCAATAGGAAAAAACAATATGAGCATGGTCCAATCTCGTTTAATTTTCAATATGAGTCTTTTGAATTTTCCATCTCTAGAATTGGAATCTCAGGGGAAGGCCCATCAAGTGAAACCCCATATTTCTCGGACCAACACCATTCCAATTCCATCGCAATCTCATCATGATACCCAAACCCAAACCTACCTCTAAATCGGGAACGTGTGTCTTCTCTAATCGTTTCCAACCATCTTTGAGCCACCCGTCTTTTAGCTACCCATCTCCCGATAACTATGCCCGCCAACGAGGGACGAAAATAATTCGGTTGGGTTCGGTTCGATTTTTATATCAATGGAAAATTGGACCGAAAACAAATGAGACAAACGATTTGGTTCAATGAATAATTTCAAGAAAATTGAACCGGTGAGGTTCGGTTCGGTTCAGTTTTGGTTTACAAGTTGGGTCCATAATTTGGGCATGTTCACCTTTTTTTTTACGCCAATAATTTTCGGTTCACAAGTTGGCCAAATTTTTTTGTTAATTTTTTTTTTCAGTGGACTTTTTAGAGAATGACGGTAATTGTGAAGAATCAAGAATAAATGAGGTTAGGGTTTGATTTGGACATTTGAGTCAATTTAGTTAGGGTGGAAAAAAATCGGTTCGAATCGAACCAAAGTATTTCAAAACCGTTAAAAATCATTTCACATTTTGAACCGAATCGTTTGAACATTTTATTTCTAAAACTGCGCGGTTCGATTCAGTTTGGTTTGGTTTAATCAGTTTTTCCATTTTTCTTTATAGCCCTAAGCCCAATCAATCCTCTCCTCTTGAATGAACTCCATACCATTAAAATATATATATATATATATATATATATATATATATATATATATATATATAATAAAAAAATTGATGAAAAATATAAATCATCGTAACCCATATGTCAAATGTTCCCCCTCAAATACAAGAAGTACTAGCCTTACTGCCCCTAAGATTTGAAGACATGAGTTTTAGTGATAACGAGGAAGACTTAAACCCATCTTTTCCCTTACCCTTGGCCTTGAACATCATATATATCAGTAACATTATAAATCTACCAAAGGATTAACTAAAGAGATATACTGCTCCTCGAGGGATATGGTTTTAAAGTGTATAACTGATAGTCAATTTAATGATAACCTAACCTGATTGACTAGAGACCCAAGACCTAGGTTCAAAGAAAAAACCTAATTTTTTGTGGACTAAGTAATCACCGAAAGGCAAGTCTTTATCCATTCCTATAATGAAATAGTGATATTTGTAATTGTTAATGTTGTCTTTAGTGATTCCTATAATTTAGAAAATTCAAGTGGAGTATGAATGATTCTCTTGATAGGAAATCATCGAGTTGAGTGAAGAACTAGGTCGATTTTATGAGAATAAAAAAAATCAAATTCTCTAAAACACTCATTGATATATCAGGGTGTTCAAGGTCAAAACAAACACAACCAGAGAACTGACGGTGTGAAGAATTATCTATATGAATTCTATTGTCTTGGTTTACACATAAAGCTCAACATTTCAAGATATCATGTTCATTGGATAACTAAGTAAATTAATATGATAGTCTTTCACGAGAGAAAGTTCAAGGCTTTGACCTACATATCTCGATGCAATTACCTTCTTTATTGAACTCTCTATAGTATTATATGCACGTTTATCCAATCAATCGCATTCATGTGGGGGATTGTTAGAATTTTTGGCTTAATCCAATTATTAATTAAAGTGAGACCCATTAATTAGTTGAACCGAGTTTGAGTTCCCATACGTTCTTCTTGAATTGGAGATTAATGTAGCATACTTACATGCCAAAATCATTGAGTATTGAATGAGATTTTAATTCTCAAATTATCCACTTGAGCTTAGTTGAAGACATGGATGGAATGCAATTACTTTCTTTATTGAACTCTCTATAGTATGTCAACATATCATATGCACGTTTATCCAATTAATCGCATTCATGTGGGGGATTGTTAGAATTTTTGACTTAATCCAATGATTAATTAAGGTGGGACCCGTTAATTAATTGAACCGGGTTTGAGTTCCCAAACGTTCTTCTTGAATTGGAGATTAATGTATTATACTCACATGCCAAAATCATTGAGTATTGAATGAGATTTTAATTCTCAAATTATCCACTTGAGCTTAGTTGAAGACATGGATGGAATGCAACCCCACATCGATGGTGAAAGGAATACTTGAGCAATATATATTGCTCAAAGTTTGGATTAAAGGGGAAGCCCTTTGAGCATACAACCTTTTGTGCTTTGTAGGTATACACGTGCGCACCATCGTTGTTGTCTAGCCAGCGAAGCCGATTCGAAACATGCTCAGGCACAGGTCCGAGTCTGGGTCTTGACCCAACAGAGTATTATTTTTATATAAAATTATTTACTTTTTTTAAATAATAAAAGCCTTCCGGAGCTGTGCCCACCCAACCATGTGTATGCCGAACCGGTGGTTGTTCACACCGATTCGAAATCAGTTGTACAAACTTTTGCGCCTGTTCGAAATCAACCGTTCTAGTGTCTGCACCTATTTGGAATCAGTCATACCAGTGTCCGCACCTGTTCGAAATCCGATAAACTAGTGTCTACCTTTAGAATAGGAGCCTTGTTTTGTGAATTAGTGTATTTCCTACCTTTCTGAAGTAGTGCATCCCTTCTAATGGTTTCAAATGGCATCTGCTACATTTCTATAAATAGGGGCATCTTTCCGCTTAATTAATTCATTCATTACGTGTAGTAGTAAGATACATATGGAGAGAGTTCAAGCATCCAAAAATTCGGTAGAGTTCTTCGGTTTCGATTGCTCATACTAGGAATAAAAATTGTTGTATCTTGGGAGACAGATGACCGATCAACATAAGCACCGAGTGGGGACGCAATTCTACTTTAGGGACATAGAATCAAATTCTAGCCTCGATCGATTTCTTCTTTGATTTCAGTGATATGTAAGTGAATGTTTACTTTTTTTCCAAGATTTGTTAAGTGTAAATTTGTTAAACCATGTTTTCCTAATTCAATTTTGTAATTAATTAATTAATTAAATATTACTTCCAACATATTTTCACTAACATATTGAACATTAACTACAAACTTGCAAGTCAATTAACCAATAAAGAATGATGAAGTAGACTGAGGCTAAAGTTTAACTCTATGCTCTTAAAGCATATTCACACCCCCACACTAGTACTAATAATTGCATGGATGTCTGCCTCTAAGGGTACAACGATTTCAAATTTCAAGAAAATCAATTGAAACTAAAAACTTTGATGAACTAAATTTGTATTTGAACTCTTACAAATTTTATATATGGGTGTATATGTGCTTTAATGATGATGCAATAATTATTGAGTTGTGTTGAATAATTTCTAAATAAAAATGAAGTCTTTTTTTTAGGAATAATTGGCAATTAGCCCCATATAGCGGAGGTAATTTGTCGTTAGTCCATTTTAAAACATAAGTTTTGATTTAGTCAGCGTATTGGTTTTTGCTTGCGTAGTAGTTCCTCATGTACTTACGCATTGGGTGGGGATGTAGAGAGAATTTTGTGAGTAAATTCGTATTATAGTGAATATTAGTTACAACTTAATAATTAACTATATTACATATATTTGTATGGTATTAGTTGTATGTACTTATATAATATTTAGTTACATATTACAAATTATATATATTTGTATAACATTTGTAATATCTTATAAATATTATACACACAAATTAGTTTAATATTAATTATATGTATTTGTGTAATATTAGTTACATGTTACAAATTATATGTATTTGTGTAATGTTTGTTACATCTAACAAATTTTTATACGCAAATTAGTTACAGGTTTCAAATTACATGTATTTTGTGTAATATTTGTTACATCTAACAAATATTTTATACACAAATTAGTTACATGTAACTCCGTGAGTGTATGCGCGTGTATTGAGTCTTCCGCTTTTTTTAATACGCTGGACTAGAATACAAGTTGCAATTATTTATAAGATTTTTTTTAAAATTAAGGATAAACTAAGGGACTTGCCACCGAAACACCCTTTTTTTTATATAAAAATCTAGGAGATACCAATGAATGGATGCAACATTTCGAAATTTCAAGAGACACCGGTTCTAGAAGGCAAGTGCATTGGTTCGTCATACTGCCACCAATGTTTGGCTTTCATTTAAATATTTTCATTTAATATTTGAATAAAGTTAGCCCAAAAAGATATTGATGGGTCAAGACCCGACCCAACACGAATCTGAATCAAACAACATGACCTAGACCAAATTTGGGACGACTCGACCAACGGCCGCGACACACACATGGTTAATTTGTAGAACCCCCGCCATGCGCAAAAAAAAAAATTATATGCCCAAAGAACTTACCCTTTATTCCCAACTTAGAGCTTGATATATTATTTAAAAATTTCTTCTACAATCAATGTCAAATTGTTTTTTATTCTATTATTCAACCAATCTCAAATGGGTAATTTTAGATTTAAATTCTCATTCAAATCTTAATAATTTTTTCATCTAATATGTTTTTCGATCGAAGAGGAATGCATTGAAACTTTAAGCCGATTAATTTAATAATATAATGGCCCCATTTTAATTAATTATTAGAGTAGCAAAAAAAAAATCAACAATTTTTATTGTGTATCCTCCCAATGTTTCTAATTCATTTGTTTTGTCCTGACTGAAGGAAGATGATCATCCCAAACAACCGAACCATGTAGTGATTTAATTTAATTTGCTACCCCTAACCAACCCCATTATAGTTAGTTATAATCCTGTTAACTCTCTCAGACACAAACTTACGCTTGGTTGGTGGCCCACTTTGAACAAGGAAGGAATACCGAATCAAGTGCGGGATAAAAAGGGCGTGCAGATTACATAATCATAAAAATTAGTTGCGATTCTCACTTGCTTTTATATGATATGCGTCCTTTAAAAAAGATTTGACTATTTTAAGTTCAACACGGACTTTTTACGTAATTGTCATTGTAGTTATTATTATTATTTTTTCTGATTTTGCTTATCTTGTTTTACTATTTTTAATTTTTTGTTTTCATGGTCTCATTTTTTATTTTCAGTTTTTTGCTTTTGTTTTTCTATTTTTCGTTTTATGTTTTTTTGGTTTTGGTTTACTATATATTGGGTTTTGTTTCCTGTTTTTTGACTTTTTACGTAATTGTCATTGTAGTGTCTTTTTTTGTTTTTTATTTCCTGACTTTTGTTTATCTTTTTTTACTATTTTTAAAATTTTATTTTTAATTTTTGTTTTTATGGTCTCATTTTTTTTTTTTTTTTGGGATGCTTACTGAGTCCCAAAAAGTGACCGAAACTACCAAACAAATCCATTATTTTTTCTTTGAATCGAACAGTTCTTATAACATTTTCATGAGTAAAATGTCCCTATTTAATGCACCATTTCATAAAACATCATATAATCACCTCTCCCTTATACAGAACTAAATAAGGTAACAAAAAACCAACTTTAAGTGGAACAAAATACTTATTTTGATCTTAATCCGAACATGAAATAATAAATTTTTTACACAACAATTATGTTCGATCAATTCTCTTTAACATGAGATATCAATCACATTTTTTAAAATTATTTATCGTAATGAGTGTAAATACTACATGTAACATTTAATATTACAACATGTTACATGTAACATTAAAACCGACCCAAAACCAAAACCTCCTCAAAAGGTTAGTAATTACACCATATTACATGTAACATTCATGTAATATCAATGTTACATGTAACATTAAAACCAAACCAAACCAAAACCAAAATCAAAAGGTTAGTAACTTCACCATATTACATTTAATATTCATGTAACATCAATTTTACGTCACATTACTGTATTTTTCATTTATATTTGCATGTTCAATATGATATCCAATCCAGCCGAAATGACACTATAATGTTCGCATCGCATCTGATAATAACCCCCCGTTCTTTGCGTGTGGAATGTAACATTGTCTGTATTGATTCGTATTTCATGTAAATATTATACATAACATCTTATAGTTTATAAAAACTAAAAATTTTGGAAATACCATATTATATGTAACACGAATGTGAAAAACTAAGATTTTGTTTAGACGAATTTAAATATATAATTAGATTGTAAAAAAAATATGTAAAACAATAACTATTTTATTTTAATAAAATGATTTGTTGAATATGGAAACTCTCAATCCCTATTATAAAAACTTTATTGCCGCATATAACGTAAGGACAAATCTGTCAATAAGAAATATACGAATGACAATATTGGGTCTGTGCTGTGCATGAAAACTGTAAAAGAGGACTACGTTGTTTACTAGTTAAGTAACGAGTTTTATTAGTAGATTAGTGGTTAATATGGGTCCATGTGGTAATTCTCCCCTCCCCCCCCCTTCCCCCCCCGCGCCCCCGCCCCCGTTTTGTTTACTATATATTGTGTTTTGTTTACTATTTTTTACCTTTTGATTTTCTTTTTATTACTGATGATGCCTAAAAATAGATCATTGGAAACGTCACTTCTGAGACCCAGAACGTCCTTTCGCTTTCTCACTTTCTCTTGGCTAAGGTTCCTGCAAAACAATGTACTGCAAGTGGGTCTACTGGCGTTACACCCTCGGTGTAAGAATCGGTTGAGAGTTCCGAACAAGAATTTAGTAGTATGGTAGCTAGGAAGAAAATTGCACTTAAGGGCTAACGAATGTGTCTAAGAGCATATGAATGCATAGTGAAGCGTATTCAAAACGTATATTGCGTACCTTAGACATATTGATTTTGATATTTATAGGAGGAGGAGGAGGAGGAGGAGGAGGAGACTTCTTTGGCAAGTCTTCCCTGATTCTCGATGCATCGTTATGGCAATTGCACTGATCTCAGTCTCGTTCCCATTGAGATGGTGGTAATTGCGGAAAGAGATCGTGGATCCGTTATATGGAGAGAGTAACGGTACTTTCCTTACTAGGAGGAGGCAACTTAGATTGCTTTCGAGCAGGAGCGTCGTGGTGCTCATTCTCGGGGAGGCATGACCCTGGCCGAGTGTGGAGATGGGGGCCTAATCGAGTTGGCCGATTTGAAGTCTCCATGTGAGTCGCGTGTTTGTAACACATGGTGCCCTTTCAAGTCCGACCGAATTTTCCCTCATCAATTATTATTGTTATTCGATTTTTTTGTCTTTCATATTTTTTTATTAATTTTATTTTCCATTTTTTAATTTATTTTTCATTTTTCATTTTATTTCTTTGTTTTATTTTCTATTTTCTATTTTATTTTTTATTTTTACTTTCTAATTTGACGCTTTTGATTTATTTTTTGTTTTATGTTTTGAATTTTTTTTTCTTTTATTTTTTGTTTCTATATTTTTTTGTTTTTGGATTTACAAGTGGGATAACCTTGTCTAATTGAATTAACGGTCCTGTAAGTGGAGTAGTTGTTGTCATTCAAAGAGTGTTTTTTACTTCCTCGCCCTAGAAAATCTTCTCGTAAGCTTCAAGCTACGGCAGCAGGAACTATCTTTTGAGCAAAAACAATAGAAGGTTGATTGGTGCCTACCTTCTCAAAGGATCGAGTTGGCCAATTTGGAGCCTTTTCATGCATAATGAACTACTAAATCACTTGTCTTGTTTTGGCTTGCTAAGGCTTAGGAGTGCATTTCACAAGAATAATCCTTGGGGTTGAGGCACTTTTAGGTGATGCTTGGTGTGGCCTATCAGTCAATCCAGTGTGACAATCATCGTCCTCCCAGAATTAGTTTCCTGTGAAATTGGAACGGGTCCTTCTTTGTTTGAACGTCGATTGAGAGTCTTCGTTCATTGATTGTTCGACCCAATAAGGTAGGAAATCCCAAAAGCACTTCCTCGTAACAAAGACCCTACGTCCCGCGCCTCCTCTCCATGTTGTTAGTTAAGTCATCTGTTTCTGAGGCATCTATGTACATTAAGTTTTCGTTGCTCCAACCTCTGGCAATGAGACTTAGAGTGACTGGAACGTATGAAGAGTCCAAAAATAGAGAGAGAGAAAAATGGAAAATAAAAGCAATAAAGAAAAAATAAAAAATAAAAAAATAAACAGCAAAAAAAATGTAAAAAAGTAAACTAAAAAAACATATAAATAATATCAGAAAAGGCTACAAATTAAAGAAAACAAATAATAATAATAATAATAATAATAATAATAAATTAGTATGGGTAAAGAATTAATTTTTTATAGCAATAACTTTAATAGTGACAAATTCGTAAAAAATGATGATGTCAATCCAATTGATCGAAAATAAATTCAATAGGGTCGCGATTTTACTTTTAACAAATTAGAAAGGATTCTAGAGCTATATTTCAAATGATGGTGTATTTGGTTGTTACTTTTATAAAAGAATTCACCCTAAATTTAATATATAGGAGATAGAATTTGGATTGAAAAATCACAGTCGATCGATATTTTAGAATAGAAACATTACTAAAATAAAAATAAAAATACAAAAAACTTTAGAATAATATTTTTATTTTTAAGATCTTTAAAAATATTTTTTAATACAAAACAAATGTTATTTTAATTATCTTTACATTTTTATTTGAATTTAAGAATAAATAAATACAAAACAAATGCTATGTTTATTTATTTTATTTTATTCATTTTTACTTAAATGTAAAAAATATTAAAAGAAAAGTGTTTCCATACTGTAAATTTATTCAATTTTAATTATAAAAAAAAATAAAAAAATTAAACGAATCCTAGCTAAGAATTTGAACCTAGGTGGATTCTTAAAATTAAGGAATAAACAGGGGGGCTCCAATTAGAGAATCAAAACTTCCAAAAAAAAAATAAAAAAATTTGACTTTATATTTTAGTTTTGTAAAGATTTAATCAAAATTGCTCTTGTAACAACTACCAAGTTTTTGAATTTATAAATCACCATTCATTTTATATATAATTTCTTAAAATTTAACGTGTCTTACTAAATTAAAACTAAATCAAAATTGTGTTCTTAAATAGAAAGTAACTATTATTTTACATATTTTTTTTATGATCTAATTATATATTCAGATATAAGATCTTAAAATGATATCATATTTCCTATTTTTTTTCATGAGCTTCACATTCATGTTGAATTCAACATGGTGTTTTTGAATCTTCATAATTTTTACGCTCATATTGAATACAACGTAGTATTTCAATAAAATTTTATATAAATTGTATTATTCTTGTAAAAAATATTGACTATAATTTAATAAATATTAAAAAAAAAATAGATTGAACAGTAACATATATTGTTAAATTCAACATAGAATTTATCATTATGCTGAATTCAATAAATATTAAATTATGCAACAAAAAATAAATAAAAGTATGTTGTTTTGAAGTCAACGACGCTCGATCATAAATCTATAATTAAATCAAACAAAATGATTTCACAATTACTATTTTTTATCAATTTTTACATTCACGTTGAATTGCACATGATTTTTTTAACAAAATTTAATAAATCTGATGTTGTTTTGAAACCATTGACCTCACAATTATTAATTTGTAATCAAATCAAGCAAATGATATATATCAAACAAAAAAATCTATCACTATTTGAGAATATGAAAGTGATTTAGTTTTAATTTGGTAATCTTTTTAACTTTTATGACATGAAAAGAGATGTTTTCAAAGATATGATTTCGAATTTGTAAGGATATTATCATTATTTTATTTGGTTCGAATTAGAAATTGAGACTAAACAGTACAATTGATTTGGTTTTTAGGTTTATTTAGTTATATATATATATATATATATATATAAAAAAAGGTGTGAAATAATTGTGTAAATTAATCGTATTGGTCTATCATGTCATTTTCTAAAGAAGAATATGTAGCACTAAGGTATTGATCGGTGAAGAAAAAGGATAAATTCCTTGAATAGTAAGTTGACCCTTTTAAAATTCAATGTTGGAGTACTTCTCTCTAACTGCCATTGAATTCGGGAGGTTTTTTTTTTTTTTTTTTTTTAAGAATTAAGAGTAATTGGTTTAGTTCACCCACTTGACCATCAATCTTCATTGCCCCAAAGATAGTGACAGCTTTGCTAAGAAGATGAACTAATTCATCATACAACTTATTCTACTTTTCTACCACCACTCATACATCGATGCTGGCGTACGTATGCTCTATATGGATGGTCTATCTCTACAAATTCCAACTAAAATTTTTGGAGTATAATAGAAAAATAAAAATGTGGGGGAAAAAATTACAATCACAATTAAAACCATGAGTAACCAAATGAAATCGATTTGAACGATTCAGTTTTAAAACCAAGTAAATTGTTTTGGTTTCAGTTTTGCTTTTGAAACTAACAACTAATGCGGTTAAGATTTTAATTTTGATTTTGGAAAAATAACCATGAAATCAAACCGCGTAACCTATACTTTAAATATATTTTTATGATGTATATATCCTCATTTTTTTATATATTTACATTTAATCCCTAATATAATATATATATATATATATATATATATATATATATATGTGTGTGTGTGTGTGTGTGTGTGTGTGTGTGTGTGTGTGTGTTAGGATTAGGTTTTCTCATTTGTTTGTGTTGTAACCTATATATATATATATATATATGTGTGTGTGTGTGTGTGTGTGTGTGTGTGTGTTAGGATTAGGTTTTCTCATTTGTTTGTGTTGTAACCTAACCGACTTCGGACTTCCATTCCACTTCTCCTATATATATATATATATCGTGGTTTAGTTTTTTATTTTTGAGAATTTATATTTTATATTTTAGTTATGTTGTTATTTATATAGAAAAAACAACGTCCCCAGCTTTGCGGTTTTAGTTTTGATTTTGATTTTTTATAAATTAAAATTTTTTAAATGGTTTTGCGGTTTTGATTTTTTGATTTTGTATAAAGTTAAATAGTTTAGTTTTAAAACCGTTACAGAAAGTCAATAGCTTTCGTTTGGTATATGTCTAACAGATTTGGTTTTGATTTTGTATGAAATTAGACCGAAATCGAATACATCCTAAAAAAAAAAAAACATTAAAGCATAGACCGCCTAGAAAACATTGCATGATTAAGTTATATCTTGGCCGCCTAAGTTATGGCTGGTGTTTAATTAATCCAATTTATAATAGGGAAAATTACCATTTACTCCCAAAAAAATTTATTTTTTACTGGTTACGCTCATCGCCTTTTTCTTACACCAATTACTCCTATCGACTCCTTTTTCTTGCACCGATTATTTCCATCGCCGGTAAATCTTGCACCGAAAATTTCCGTTTCCAAAAACGGCTAGGGATGAATTTACCAAAATGCTCTGTCGTGACTCGCGTCTTCCTTCCAAAGAGCCGATCGATTTGCAGACACGTCTTCATCTTCGATCGATTTCCATATCCAAGCTGAACCCCTCTCACCACAAGATCGATCGAAGACGAAGACGCATCTGGAAATCGATCGGATAAATTAATAATGGAAATCAATCGAAGCAAAATAGATGCCTTCAATCGCC
Organism: Eucommia ulmoides; assembly: GCA_016647705.1. Classification (NCBI taxonomy): domain Eukaryota; kingdom Viridiplantae; phylum Streptophyta; class Magnoliopsida; order Garryales; family Eucommiaceae; genus Eucommia; species Eucommia ulmoides. The sequence continues at coordinate 50,996,335 of CM028339.1, read as the reverse complement.
GATCGATTTCTATATCCAAGCTAGACCCCTCCCACCGCAAGATCTTTGTTCACGCCCTCGGGTTGGATGCCAACATCGAGGCACACATGGATGCCTTCAAGCAGTATGCTGAGATGATATCAGAGCTTTGATATGGAAATCACTAGAGAGAGAGAGAGAGAGAGAGAGAGAGAGATTTTAGCCTCTGTTTTTGGGATATGACAATGGTGTTTTCAGCTGCAATATAATGCGTGACAGCTAGCAAAAAGATATTTTTATTTTTTTGCATTTTTTACACTTTGCACTTTGCAATTTGCAGTTTATTTGTGATAATTGATGTTACATTCAACATTCACAGGTGTTGAATATAACATCATATGATTTTTAACCGTGGATGCATAAAACAAGAGAACAATTAATGTTACATTTAATATCTACAAGTATTAAATGTAATATCCACGCATAACACGATCCATAAAAACATGAGAACAATTGATATTACATTTAACATTCACAAGTGTTGAATGTAACATGGTAAAAAAAAAAAAAAAAAAAACAATTGATGTTACATTAAACACCTACAGGTGCTGAATGTTACATTCAACATTCACATGGAGGATATTTTGGTTAAAAAAAAAAAAAAAAGACAAGAAATTACTGGTGCAAAAAAAATCATAGGCTTAATCGATAATTTCTTCCGCATTTTGGGAGTTAATGGTGCATGTCCCTTTCTAATATTTTTTAATAATGAAAGTGAAATATGGAGCTGTCTAAATTTATTTACTGCTTGATCAGCTAAAATTTGACACAAATTTTCAATTTAAGTACCCAACATCTTAGGAAATTCTTCAGTACATCCTATAAATTTGGAAGTTTTTCCCCCTCCTACTATAGGAGGAATAACTATTCCCCCAACTACTTTAGTTGAGAACTTATTTTTCCAAGGATCAGACTTCTAGAATTAATTATTTAAAGTGGTGAGAGAAAACGCTATTCAAGATAGCATTTTCAGATATGAAAATGTCAATCCAAACAACATTTTTAGTTTTATGGTAACTGTTAAGATAATTGAGAAGTGGGAGAAGAATTATGAATTGATATTATGAAAAGTGATACAGTTATAATACAACAATATACACATATTTATAGGGGAAGTGAAGACTAGAGTTTTGCCCTAATGGGCCACATGGGTCAAGCCCATATAATACATTAATACATTAACATCCCCTCTCAAACTCAAGGCGGTAAGTGAGAGGTGGACTTGAGTTTGGAAACCAGAGAGTGAAAGTATCCGGATGGATGAGCCTTAATAAAAATGTTTGTTGTCTGATCAGTTGAATTGACGGGTTGTAGACGAACCGTATTCTGAAGAATATGATGACGGATGAAGTGGCAATCAATCTCGATGTGTTTTGTACGGTTATGGAATACATCATTGTGAGCAATCTGAATAGTACTCATGTTGTTACAGTGTAGGGTAGTGGCAGTAAGAGAAGAGACGCCCATGTCAGCGAGAAGCCATCGAAACTAGAGAAGTTCTTGAGTTGCATTAGCCATGACACAATATTTAACTTCAGTATTGGAGCGAGCAACTACAGTTTGTTTCTTACTACGATAGGAAATGAGAGAATTACCCCCAAAAAAATAGTAACCAGTGGTTGAACGTCTGTCGGTGGGGTCTTCGGCCCAATCAGAATTAGAATAAGTTTGTAAGACGGGAACAGATTGAGCTGAAAAGTGAAGCCTATGAAATAAAGTACCATTGACATACCGAAGAATGCAAAGAACAACTGAATAATGGGTAATCCGAGGAGCGGACAAGAACTGACTGACTTAATGAATGGCATAGACAATGTCAGGGCGAGTGGCAATGAGGTATACAAAACTTCCAACCAGTTGGCAATATAGAGTGGCATCCTAAAGATATGAACCATCAAGTGGGATAAGTCTGACATTCGGCTCGAGAGGAGTAGTGATAGTGGTTGAGTCAGTGATCCCAGTCTTGGAAAGGAGATCCGAGGCATATTTGGCCAGAAAGAGAAAATATCCATTAGATCCCGATGAGACTTCAAGGCCAAGAAAATAGATGAGCATGCCAAGGTCTTTCATCTCGAATTGGCCACTTAGAAACTTTTTGAGTTCAGAAATGTTGCGTTAATCATTTCCAGTAATAACCATATCATCCACGTACAGTAAAAGAAGGATAATACCATTGATAGTATGGGTGAGCACTAGGTGCTAAGCCAAACTAATGAATAGTAGTACTAAATTTGGCAAACCAAGCACGTGGAGCTTGTTTCAAACCATACAGGGCATGACTAAGACGACAAACTTTATTTCAAGGAACATCCAAGCTGGGAGGGGTATGCATATAGACTTCCTCAAGAAGATTGTCATTGAGAAATACATTTTTTATATCCATTTAAAAGAGGGTCCATCTTCGAATGGAGGCGACAACAAGAAGTGTACGGACAGATGTGAGTCTTGCCACTGGAGCAAATGTCTCTTCATAGTCAATACCATATTCCTAAGCAAATCCCTTGGCAACAAGCCAGGCTTTGTATCTCTTAGTAGAACCATCAGAAAGCATCTTGATCTTTAACACCTATTTGCACCCAATAGGAGTTTTTCCAGGAGCTGCATCCACAATATCCCAGGTATGAGTTTTGACTAGGGCTTGAAGTTCTTCGTCCATTGTTTTCTGCCAAAGAAAATTAGTACTAGCCTCCTTATAGGATTGAGGCTCATGCAGATGAAGTATAGTGAAAAAACAATAATAATAAGCAAAATAAGAAAGATGATGAGTTACCCTAGTAGATCTGCGGGAGTGATCTGGAGGATGGCTCTCAAAGGGAGTCAGTGCAGACTCATCAGACATAAGAATATCCTCAAGCATGACCGATTGGGTTGGAGGGGTGCGGTCAGCTGATGGTTCTAGAACTGGAGCTGGGTTTGGGGAAATAAGGTCAACTGGTGGTTCCGAAATAGAAGGGGTGATATCAACTGGTGAATCTGAGATGGACTCAACCATACCTGAAACTGGATTCTCAGGAAATAACTCAATGGATGGATTAATAAAGAATCTAGAGTTAGGGAAGGTTGACATATCAAATGATCGTGAGGAAGAGAACATTTGATGTTCCCAAAATATGACATGACGAGAGATACGAAGGGTCTTAGAAATAAGATCCTAGTACCGATACCCCTTATGTTCAATACCATATCCAATGAAACAACACAAGTGAGCCCTTAGTTGCAGTTTGTTATGTTCATGTGGTTTTAGAATAACAAAACAAACGCAACCAAAGACTCTGAATTCAGAGTAATCAGGAGGTTTACCAAAAAGGCGATCGAATGAGGACTGATTCTGGATTGTGGTAGAAAGGACATGGTTGATTGTTGGTAACGCGTAAATACGTTGTTACTTACACCGCAAGTGATGGGTCAAGTTTTAGTATAGGTTGGGAGAGTAAGGTTATCGTGTCCAAAGAGATTGGTTGTGATTATTATTGAGTACCGCGTTTATCATGACCTAACTTTATCTAGGCTAAAACAAATGTATATAAAATTAATATAAACTAATACTAAAATACTAATTAAACTATACTAATACTAATATGAGATGTTTAGGGAATATATTTCCTAGAGATTAACTTTGTTTACAAAAACGTGTTTGGTCTCGTTTTAGTTTGCGTTAATGGCGTTCGAGTATCCGACAATCTCAGTTCGTAAACTCACTTGCCACCTCTCCTGAGTGTAAGACAAGTGAATTCATGACTTCGCGTCAACGAAGAAGTCCCCCTCAACGTCTTATCGACACTAGGTCACGTGAGTCTCGCCCCAACATCATTGATTGCACACTTTCTAACGCCCTTCCGGGTCGTTAGATTGTCGTGTTGTGTTTATCCTAGTCCAAATCTGGGGTTACCTCAACCAAGTGTCAAACCTCGTATTCTCCAATTATCTAAACAAGCATAATAACATGACAACATGGCAAACACAATCGAAATTATTATAAAACATACATTAACGAAACACAAACTCAAACAAAACAAAACAACATTTTTATAAATTACATTAATCCCTAGACAAAAACTTGTTTAGCTCATGGCCATAGCCGGTTATGCAATGTAAATGGAGCTAAACATACTCAAACAATAATCCTAAGTTAAGAAATAAAGAAAAGAACGAGAAAAACTTAGCCTAGTCTGAAGATTTATCGCTAAAAACGTTTCGTGATCGCTCCCCCTTCTTTGCAACTTGATCTTCTCCTTAGGATTTGCTTGAGCGCTCCTTAAACCTCTCTCTAAAATTTACTAAGCCTATTAGGGCTCTAATGGCTGAAAGAAATGATAGAAAATGGTATAAATAGGAAAAATATCTAAAATCTGGTACAGAGTGACCATCGCGGCGGTAGGATTCACCGCCGCGGCAGTGGGTAAGTTAGTTCATTGATCGCCTAGGCGGTAGAGTCGGCGGTGGATTTAGGAACTATCTTGCATTTTCACCGCTGCGGCGGTGGATGTTTAGCAAGAAAAGCACATTTCTGCATTTTCATCACCGTGGCGGTGGGATTGTTTTTAGAATTTTGCCTCCGAGCTTGTTTTTCCATCGTTCTTGATCCGATATCATCGTTTAGCATCCGTTTTCATATCGTTTCACCCCACACACCTGATTTAGTACAAAAAGAATAAAAACACAGTAAAATATATTAAAACATAATAAACGTACTAAAAAACTAACAATTTCGGTTTGGAAATATATAGGTAATTTACACCTATCAATTGTGTATATTGCGGTTAAGGCAGCATCACCCTAGAAACGTTCAGGACATGATGAAAAAATGAGTAGAGCACAAACGGTATAAAAAATATGTCTATGTTTGCGTTCGGCTCGACCATTTTGTTGGGAGGTTCCAGGGCATGAACGGTGGGGAAGCGTGCCATTTTTGTGAAGTAGGTTTAGAAAGGTACGGTCTCTATATTCCATTGTATTATCTGAACAAAAAGCTTTTATATTACGAGAGAATTGAGTTTGAACCATGGAAGAAAAGTTAGAATATATTTGAAAGAGTTCAGATCTACTTTTCATAAAAAGCAACCAGGTATAACGAGAGTCGTCATCCACAAATATAACAAAATAGAGAGCATCACCCATTGATGTATGAGGAGAAGGCCCCCCAAACATCAGAATGTACTAAATCAAAAGATGTAAGAGAAATAGATTGACTTTCATTAAAAGGTAAAGCTGATTATTTTGCAAGTTGACAATGAATACAATGAAAAGACTAATGCTGAAATGAATATAACTGACCACTAGAAATAAGAGAACGTAGACGGCTGGATGAAGTGTGACCTAATCGAGAGTGCTACAATTCCACGGGTGAGAGTGCTGGGATGGATGTAGCTGATTGGTTTAGTGATAGTGAATATGAGACTTGGAGGTGAGTAAGCTCAAAGAGGCGTCCAACTTTACGGCTGGTTCTAAGGAGTTTTCCTATATGAGGGTCCTATACACGACAACCAGTAGAATAAAAATACAAGTCAAGTCAAAGAACACATAGTTGTCCAATAGATATAAGATTCAGCGTAAGATTAGGAACCAAATATGTGTTAGGGAGAGACAAATGAGAACTATCAATATGTCCAGTATGGCTAACCAACATATTTGATCCATTGGCAGTGTGAATAGTAGGTGCATATTCATCACGGGTTTTAGAGGAAAAGATAGAGGCATCAGAAGTTATGTGATTGCAACAGGCAGAATCAAAATACCATCGAGATGTACCTGGTGTAGCTGATATAGCTATATTGTTACCAATTTTATTTAGGGTCTCAGTAAGTATGGTACAGATATCACTCCAATCAGGTGAAGAGCTGGATAAAGTTGGTGTAGCATCAGTGGCTATAGCAGCAGCATTCCTTGGCTTGGAATATAACTGATTGCGAGAACCTTGAGAGCGATATGGGTTCCCATTTAACTGATTCCCAGATGGAAGTTTAGGACAGTCTTCAAGATAGTGGCCCAGTGCTCTACAAACTTTACACAGGCAAGAAGGACATTTGAACAATTCATGCCTTTGTGAATGACAATACCTGCAGTATTAGGACTTCTGAGATGGGTTAGCCTTGGCAGCTGGTGGGGCAAGAGCAACTGGTAATGTAAGAGCGACTGGTACTGCAAGGGTAATATCTGTATGAGATCCTTGTAATGTGGCAAGACGAGTTTCCTCACTGACTAGATCAGAAAAGACGTTGTTTAGGGAAGGTATTGCACCCCGGTGTAGGATTAAAGCTCGTACAGGCTCAAATTCCTCTCTCAATCCCATCAGGAATTGCATAATGCGTGTCTCAGTACGGTATTTTCTATGAAAATCAGCGTCTTTTGTGCATTCCCATGTTGGCTCAGTGAGAGTCAACTGATTCCACACGGTAGTTATCTGAAATAGGAAATTGTTGACAGATTGCCCAGGTTCTTGGCTCATGTTATGAAGAGTAGAAAGGAGATGATATCGATTTGAAATATATGCCCTGGTATAGCGCTGTTGGAGAAGATCCCAAGCTTCTTTCGCTGTATGGAGAGTACCAAATTGAAGTTTGATCTCCGGGATAATGGTGGCATGGAACCATGTGAGAATTTGGTGATTTTTGTTATCCCAGTCCTCTAGACAGTCAATATATTTGTCAGCATCTTTGTCATCTTTCTTCTTGAGTTCAGTAATATCTTAAGTCACATAACGCCACAATTTTCATCCATGGAGAAAACCAGACATTTCTTAAGCCCACACAACATAATTAGATTCATCCAGAATAGTAGTGATAACTCAGGATAAGTCCGATTTAGCCATAGACGCAAAGAGGAAGATAAACCGGTGTAGAAACCACAAAAATATAAAAGGAAGTATATATTGTGAGCCTCAAATCACAAAACGGAGCCCAAAAACATAATCAAGACGTTGAAAAACCCTAGGAACCAGTCTAACTCTACAAAAAACCAATCTAAAAATGTCTGAACCGATCAAAGAGAAGTACCTCAAAGAATTGGTGATGTGGCACAGATGTGGCAGTCAGCGATAAAGTGGCAGTCAACATACTGATGTAGCATTGAGGTGGATGCTGACTATGCTGCTGACTAGATTTAGGGCTAACGTGGCACAGCTTGTCCGAACAGAGCGCGTAGATCTAAAGCTAATAGAGAGCCGATCATTCTCTCCGCGCGTGAGGGTATGTATTATGTTGGAATGGAATGGTCTTGGCGTGGTTAGAATCATCTCATCAAGATGGTTTCGATGATATATTATGGGATTTATTTGGAGCCTTGGTTGAGGCTGTAGATCTCAAAATTCGAGACGACGAATGGTAATTATACTACAAGCTGTTGGTGGCGCATGAGAACGCATTTGATCTCCGGTGGCGGTGATTTTGGTGGCGTTGTGTTCGTCTCTGCAAGACAAATATGGTGGTATGATGGTTGTTGATACTGGAGAAATAATGAAACCTATAGTAGCGACGAAAGTCTCGGGAGAATTAGGGCGACGGCGGAAGCTTTAGAGTTGCGAAAATTTTAGGAAGAACATGTCTAAGAACGACTTGCTCTTGATACCATGTTTAGATAATTGAGAAATGGGAGAAGAATTATGAATTGATATTATGAAAAGTGATACAGTTATAAGACAACGATATACACATATTTATAAGGGAAGTGGGGGCTAAGGTTTTGCCCTAATGGGCCACATGGGCCAAGCCCATATAATACATTAATACATTAACAACAACTATAGTAACATTATTTGGGATAGTAGAATAGCATTTTTTTTTAGTATTCGTACGAAGAAAATTGTTTCCCTTGCTAATTAAAAAGGGTACTTGGTTTTTGTCCTCGTAATTGTGTCTTTTTTCCTTACCTTTTTTTTTTTTTCTTTTAATGTGTTAAGATAATTGAGAAATGGGGATGAATCATGTATTAATATATTGAAAAAGAAATACAAGGTTACATGTATTAAGAATCTACAGAATAGAAACTATACATGAGTATTTATAGGAGAAGTGGGGTTAGGGTTTTGTCCTATGGGCCAAGTGGGCTAGCCCATTATTACACTAACATCCCCCCTCAAACTCAAGGCAGTAAGTAGAAGGTGAACTTGAGTTTGAAAACCAAAGAGTGAAAATGTCCGGGTGGATGAGCCTTAGTGAAAATGTTTGTTATCTAATCGGCTGAACTGACGGATTATAGACAAACCGTATTTTAGAGAATGTGATGACGGATAAAGTGATAATCAATCTCGATGTGTTTTTTACGCTCGTGGAATACATTATTATGAGTGATCTGATTAACACGCTTGTTGTCACAATGTAGGATAGTGGCTACAGGAAAAGAGATGCCCATGTCAACTAGTAGCCATCGAAGCCAAAGAAACTCTTGAGTTGCATCAGCCAAGACACGATATTCAGTTTTAGTACTGGAGCGAGCAACCACAATTTATTTCTTACTACACCAGGAAATGAGAGAATTTCTCAAAAAGAAACAGTAACCAATTGTTGAATGTTTGTCAGTGGGGGTCTCTAGCCCAATCGGCATCAAAATAAGCTTGTAAGAAGGGAGTAGACTGAGCTGAGAAATGAAGCCCATGAAATAAAGTACCCTTAACATACCAAAAAATGCAAAGAACAACTGAGTAATGAGTGGTCCGAGAAGCAGACAAGAACTGGCTGACTTAATGAACGGCATAGGCAATGTTAGGGTGAGTGATAGTAAGATATACAAGACCAACCAGTTGGCGATATAGAGTGGCATCTTGAAAAGGTGAACCATCGAGTAGGGTAAGTTTGACGTTTGGCTCGAGAGGAGTAGTGGCAGTGGTTGAGTCAGTGATCCCAACCTTGGAAAAGAGATCCAAGATATATTTGCCATGAGAGAGAAAATATCCATCAGAACTAGATGAGACTTCAAGGTCAAGAAAATAGGTGAGCATGCCAAGATCTTTCATCTCGAATTAACCACTGTGAAACTTTTTGAGTTCAAAAATACCCCGTAGATCATCTCTACTTTCATGACATAACAATTATACCCCTACGGATCCACATGTTTTCACCAATAAAATATTCCTGAATACAAAATACATATTTATCATTAAGTAACAACATCAAATAACTCTCTCCTATACCTAGTTCTAGAATTATCCTCAATGAAAAGAAAAGAAAAGAAAAAGAATTTTAGTAAGAGAACGGGACAACCTGATGTTGAAATGGTTTGGACTTACTGCAGAAATTCCTTGAGATGCCTCCAAACCTGTAAAATATACACGCATGGAAACAAAAGGCACAAGATTAGGCATAATATAAATGTCATTTATTTTTTGTTCTTTTAATTTTTTATTTTACTTTTTATTATTATTATTTTTAAATATTTTTTTCCAATAGGTTGCCCCACATAGCGCTAAATTTTACGTTTTCAGTTGAAAGTGAAGGGACAAAAATCACTTCAATCTTCTTCTTATTTATTGTCTCAAATTTTATTGCTCCCCTTAGAGTCCCATATTCGAGTATCACATGACCCACTCTTACTAGTGATAAACTTTTTCGCCCTTAGCAACCCCTTATTATTGGATCGATATTGACCATGGTAGACACACCCCTTCACCCAACTCACTTCATTTGACGATTTTAACTTAGTGAACTTAGTTCTTATTGGCCTCTACTTATGATTTTTTTTATTATTCTCAATCCTTAAAGTCGTTGTAGCCTCCCAAGGTTGTGTCGTATGACGAAGGTTTGTCTCCCTCATTCCTATTTTTTCAATCACAAAACACTCACCCACTTTCTCAGGTCGTGGTGCACTTTTTGGATAAAAAATATTTAAATTGACTTTCATGTTCTCAAATTACGCTTACATAGCCCTTGTTTGAAAGTCAATGTGTACGTTGGTCGTAGCTGAGAAGGGCCAACCTAGAATGACAGGGATTTGGTGTTCAGGATGTAGCACCAACACTGTCCATAACATGAAAATTCATAAGAAAGTATAATTTATCAACTTTCACTAAGACATCCTCAATGATGCCTCGTGGTTTCTTTATGGACCTATCATATAATTGGAAATAAAGCTTTACTCGGCTCGACATTTTATAATCTACATGGAATTACCTACTGTCTCTCATTACCACACCTTCTCCCACTACTATGTCATTTCTACGGTTCACAACACATTCAATCAACGAGAAAGCAAGCAAGATTGAAGAGAATACCAAAAGTCAATTTTTATATATAGAGAAAGCAAATGGAAATTGAAATTACCATCCCATACAGGAAAAAAAATGGGAAGTGTCTTGTCTGTCTAAAAAAAGACAAAGAGAAGAAAATGACGAAAGCCCGCCACCCGTATCATCTTCCTTGAGAGGAAGAGAGAAGTCTTCAACGACTTGAAGTGGATTTCTCATTGGTAGAAGAATAGCCATCTACCTCTATGTACTCCTTTAGAAAGTCGAGAAGTTCCCTAATCTTTATTTTCCATACCAGGCACCACGTCTCAACCTAATCTCGAAGCTTTCTTTCACCCTTCAGAGTCGCCTCAATGTTATTAGCCTTTGACTCCTCTTCCTTGAACTTCTTCAGTGTCTCGAGCATCTCCAAGACAATAGTATAGTGGACAGAATCCAAGGAATGTACAGGGCTCGAAGCACCCCAATTTTACGGAGGCGATGATAGGGCCTCACCTCCGCCTTCAGCTCAAAGACCAAGGTCTCCATCTTTTGAACATTCTGGACTTGCTTCTCCTCATCTCATAATGAATGGAATCCATAAAAAAAAAAGAAAAAACACCAAAGAATATATGAAAATGAATGATGGAGAAAATAGTAATGGTATAACGCAGTTTAAATGGGCGAAAAGATAAGAAATGCCAACGTGCGAGAATCTCAAACGTCGGGCACAACAAAACAATTGATTAAGGGACATCAAAAGACTACAATAACTAGAGACAATAGAGGTTGTCCTTGAAAAGGCGTAGACTGCTCCAAATTTGTGGGCTACAAGATTCGCCCTCAAAGAGGCATGAAATGGACCCCTTATTAGGTAGGCCGACTAAACTAGATCCTAAGACTACTATTTCTATAATATTTTAGAACACACCTCGTTATGTGTATGGAAATAGGGGGCATTTGATTGAGAAAAAATTGGGAAAGACCTAGATCTCCACCACGTGTCCACAAGTACGCCAAGTGCAAGAAGCTACAACGAAGTACGAATCGATTGACTCGCTTACCCAAGGATAAGCACCATCTTGAGGAGCACCTTGCCACTCCTGAACAGACCCAAAGACCAGTTAGTTCATGGGGGATGGCTCATCGCTTTCAACTCGTCGCCCATGACGGGGCCATAACCTCAGGACACGAAGCCTCCACTGATCCTACCAAGTAAGCGGTTACGGTGTGCATCACCCATTTAAGAAAGAGACACTACCCCATGTTTGAGTAATAGCTCATCAATTCTGTATCTTACAATTTCTACCATCATAATGATAATAGGCGAGATTAGGAGAATACTTGTTAAATAAGTCTTCCCATGTTTATAAATACTTATAACATTCGACTAATTCTCACACCGGTGGTGCAACGTCAATAGGCTCACTCGTAATGCATTATTTTTCAGGGACCCAAGCTAAAGGCAATAAGATATTCTGGAGTTTAGAGTGACTTGTCCGGTGAACTAGTTTAGGCTTCATCAATATCCATATAATAAAACAGGACTGACATAAACCCCCTAGATAAATCTTAGTTGTTTTTTATCTCCCATATAAAGAGTGGTCTAGATTGATTAAAAAATTAATATAAACATAAAATACATATTTATACCTTACGTCTTATACCTAATTGAAGAGAGAGGATTTTTTTTTTTTTTTTTTTGTTGTATTATTGAGGGGAGAGAATATATATATATAAAAATAATATGTGGACATTAGATTTCCTAATAAAACTGAAAAATTAAATTTATAGAATTTAAATTAAAAAATAATATTAAAGAGAAAATATAATATACGAAAATTATGGACATTAAATTTATGAAAATTGTAAAAATAATATATACATATTTTAGTAATAATACAGAAATATTAAATTTACAAAAATTAAATTAAAAATAATATAAAAGAAAAAATATAATGTACGAAAAATAAATTGTGTACATTAAATATACAAACAATATGTGGATGTTAAATTTTGTAATAATATTAAAATATTAAATTTATAAAAATAAATTAAAGAAATAATATAAAGAAAAATATAATATTCAGAAGTAATGAATATTAAATTTATGAAAATTATAAAACTAATGTATGGACATTAAATTTGATAATAATTAAAAAATATTCAGTTTATAAAAATTATAGAAATAATTTATGGACATTAAATTTAATAATAATGCAAAATTATTAAATTTATGTAAGTTATAGAAATCATATATGGACATTAAATTAGTAATAATATTAGAATATAAAATTTACATAAATTAAATTTAATAATAATATAAAAATAATATATGGACATTAAATTTAGTAATAATATTGAAATGTTAAATTTATGTAAATTAAATTAAATAAAATAATAGAAAATATAAAATATAATACATAGAAATTATGAACATTAAAAAATAATAAATGAAATTAAATTTAGTAATATTACAAAAATATTAAATATATAAAAATTAAATTAAAGAACTAATATTGAAGAGGAAATATAATATATGAAAATTATGGACATAAAATTTAAGAAATTATAGAAATAATATATTCACATTAACTTTACTAATAATATTGAAACATTAATTTACATAAAAATTTAAGAAATAATATAAAAAGAACAAATATAATACAACAAAATTTTTGGACATTAAATTTTTGAAAATCATAGAAATAATAAATGGATATTAAACTTAGTAATAATGCTTAAATATTAAATTTATAGAAATTAAATTAAAAAGCAATATAAAAGATGAAATATAATTTATGAGAATTGTGGATATTAAATTGCAAAAATTATTGAAATATATAGATATTAAATTTAGTAATAATAGTGAAACATTAAATTTAAAAAAATTAAATTTAAAAAATAGTAAAAAAAAATATAAATATAATGTACAAAAAAAAAATATGTGCATTAAATTTACGGAACTTATAAAAATAATATATGGACATTAAATTTAGTAATAATGCGAAAATATTAAATTCATAGAAATTACTTTGTAGAAATAATATTAAATTAGATTAATTTATTTTACACCCGTGCCTTCAGGCAAGGGTCACACGTTAGTATATTAATAAAACATGACTTTCTCTCTTCAGTTCATATTAGAAGAGGGTGATGTGTATGTTTTTAAAGTAGAGAGGTTAAAATGAAGCATGCCAAAAATACTACAGTTTGAAGTGAAGTAAGACAAAGTACCAGAAGGCCTAAAAGACAATTAATTGCTTATTATATCATAGATTCATTGATTGTAGTGTTAATGGCATTTTATCGCCTATAGTTTAACTTATTTGCAGATTACCTTCCAATGTTATTTTGATAAATGTTGAACTTAATGTTTGGATGGACAATTAAATGTTAATTTTTTATGGAACTAATGTTTTTATTGAGTGGTGTGAGGTTTAAGTTCCATATATTTGATCAAGGAGGAAAATCATTGAAGAATTTATAATGGATGCAAAATGAAGGAAACAGAGATATGGAGGATATTGAAGATATTGAAAATAATTAAGTTAAAACAACTCATTACTTTTATACTCTTAATGTAACCTGAATTAGGATCATGCACAACACTTGAAAATAAATTAATCTTATGTGTGTAGTGATAATTTTAAGATTCTGATATGTTTTTATGATGTGTTAAGTCATTAAAATATTTTTGGGTAAAGGTTTAATTGAAAAAATGGTTTTAACACTTAAAAATTGTGGTTTTTCAGGTCAATTCGGTCCCCTGACGAAAGGGGTCGGTCGACTAACCAAAATAGTGAGTTTAAGGAGTGAAATGTGTGACCTACAAGTCAATTCGGTCAACCGACAAGTTGGGTAGATTAACTAATGAATCTAGTATCTGGAAAGAAAAAAAAAAATGGTGAGACCTTCTGGTCCAATCGGTCAACCGACTAGCTGTGTTCAATGGCCATAAAAATAACCATTTAAGCAAGCGGTCGACCGACAGTAGAGCCGATCAACCAACTGAATTAGTCAATTTTTTTACTGATTCGGTTTGTGAGTCAAATCACCTCGTTATTTATGATTTCAAGAGAGTTTTTTTAAGGAAATTTAATTTATTTCTTATATATGATGATATTATGTGATTCCTATTTATTTGCTCCATTTATTTATTTATTCTCTTAATTAAATTAATATAATACTTTCGATTATTCTTAAAGATTTTGATTTGAAAAAGTTTTAAAGACCAAAATAAGATTTTTTAAAAGTATTTTTTGAATGAAACATAGTTATTTTGAATAAATATGTTATATGGGGCCTTAGGGTGTTGTTTAAAGTCTTGACATTTGAAAACTAGCTGTTATAGGTCTAGTTTTAGGTCTATTAATAAAGACCTGCGGGATTAAAAGATTTCTACATTAAAAATTATGAATGAGAATATTAAAAGAGTTCTTGATCAAAGGTGCTCAACATTCTTGTTACTGGTTTGTGTTTTGCTATTGAGTTATCGTAATCATTTTCGACGAATCCCAGTGAGATTTTTCCAAGCCATTCATTTTGCTTTCTTAGATTAACTGATTACTTGCTTGGATAATTTGTTTGTGAAAAATTGTTTTCAAAACTTATTTTGTAAAAATCTTTCAAAATGGTTTTCATTTAAGAAATTTGATTATTTTATATTTGTGCTCTAAATTGTTTAAAATTATATTTGCGTCATACATTGAATTTATCACTTAATATTTCGGGACATTAATTGAGTATAATCATATTGATGTGTTAGAAGCTCCTTGTAGAAATAAACTTGGAAATCTTTTGTATTTGCAAATTTGAGTGAATTAGACACGCTTGAGTCAGTATCTAATCAAGGTAGCTAGGTTTTAATCTTTAGCCTCTAAAAAAGATTTGGATTTAATCTTTAGCTTGAAAAGGATTGGGGTTTTGATCTTTAGCCAGCGAAAAAGATTTGGTTAGTCTTTAACTTTTAAAAAGATTAGGTTTTAATTTTTCCTATAATAGAATTAGTAATTTTAAAGGTTCTTCCTAAACTTACAAAAATGATAAGTATAATAGCGCGAGAGAGTGATATGTCAATTCTAAGCCTGTGAAAGGAATCAGAATTGTAAGGGTTTAATTCCTACCTGGTAAAGGAACCAAGAGATAGTGGATTACGAAATCCCTGTGGAGCTCGGGGGACTGGACATAGATAAGATTATCTTGGCGAACCAAGATAAATTCTTGTGTTCTGCATTGTTTCTTTTCTGTTTGTTTGAATGTGCACTCAGCTAAATATATTTTCTGTGTAACAAGATAATAATCAGTTAGGGAAATTGATATCTTGAATCTGAGTTTATTATTTAAATTTTTATAAATACCCAATTCACCTCCCATTTGGGTAGATCTTTGAGTCAACAATTGGTACTAGAGCTGGTTTAGCTCATTAGACTTGACATCCTAACTAAAAAGATCATATGGCGCATTACGTAAACACTCTAGGTGAAGGACAATCTATGCATCGTCCTCCTTTGTTCGTAGATGATAACTATTCATTCTCAAAAGATAGAATGATTGTCTTTCTACAAGCCACTAACTATGATATGTGGTTAGTCATTGAAGATGGCCCATATATTCATAAAGAAAATGGAGTTGTTAAAAAAAAAAAAAAAAAAAACTGAGTCCGTCTCATAAATAGAAGTTATCTATTAATTCTCAAGCTATAAACATTTTGTTTTGTTCTTTAGATGCAAATGAGTAAAGCAGGATTTCAAGTTGTGGATAGGCAAAAGAAATGTGAGATACATTGCAAATCACACATGAGGGAACTAATCAAGTGACTCAATGCCTTGATTCATCAATTCAAACTGTTTAAAATGGGTGATGCAGAAACAATTCTGGAAATGTACACTAGATTCAACAATATCTGTAATAATCTTGGCTAGCTCAGAAAGTCATATTCCATGGAGGACAAAGTACGAAAGATTTTAAGATCGTTGACCAAAATTTGGGAACCAAAAGTGGCTGCAATCTAGGAAGCCAAAGATCTCACTAAATATATTATCAATGAACTCATTGGCAACCTAATGACCCATGAGACAACAATTTGTGGATATGAGGTATGGATCAGGAAGCAACAAAAAGAAATCCCTAGTGTTAAAGCTCAAAAGAATGAGAAAAATGATAACAATGATGATATAAGTCTTGATAGTGAACAAGAAGAGGATGTGGTGCTTCTCACCAAGAATTTTAGAAAGATGACCCGACGAACATTCTGTAGAAGGAAGAATTTTAATATGAATAATATTTAATGCAACAACTATCACAAAATCGATTACTTTTAATTTGATTGTCTCAAGCCAAAGAAAGAAAAATAGAAGAAAATAAAGGAAAAGAAAATTGTGAAAAAGAGTAAAAAAAAATCCATAAAAGCTACCTGGGATCACTTGGAGTCAAGCAGCTCAGAAAAATGAAGCAGTGATGATTCATCCATGCTTACTCTGATGGCCACTAGAGATGAGGTAACATAGCGTTCGAGTTTTTGTCCTTTAAACTTTGATGAACTATTTGATGTCTATCAAGATCTAACACATGATTATAAAAATCAATGTTCACAAATAAATGATCTACAAAGTACAATTAACACATTTAACATGCAAGTGATTAAATTTGAATCTGAAAATAATGAATTGAAATCCAACATTTCTGATTTACATTATGTTGTTCTCAAACTCACAGTTAGTGAAAATAATTTGAAAATGCTTTTGGAAAATTCAAGAGAAATTTTTTTATAGAGATGGAATTGGTTTTCAGAAAAATATTAAATAAAAGCGATTTCAAAATTCTTTTCCGAAACTAAAAGTCTTGTTAGATGTTTTAGATGTAATGTTGCGGGGTATACAGTAAAGAGGTGTTTTCAAAGACTATCTAAATGTAAACAAGTTTGGATTCTTAAAAGAACTAAAATTGTCTCGGCTAACAAGATCAAACACACTTAGATTGAGTACCACATAGGAACTATTTGAGGTGCTCATTGCAAGTTATTCTGAAAGTATCAATAGGTAAGGAAAAATAGTTCCTGGAGAGCGGTTGTTCTCGACACATGATGGGTGAAAAATTTATATTTATGTCTTTAACATCTAAAGACGGAGGTTATGTGACTTTTAGAGATAACGCAATAATAAGATTATTGTTATAGGTAAATATCGATAATAGGTCTACTACTATTGAAGATGTGTTATTAGTAGACAGTTTTAAACATAATTTACTTAATATAAGTCAATTATGTGACGAGGGATATAATGTTAAATTTGGTAACAATAGATGCATTGTTAAGAATGAGCATAATAGTAGTAAATTACTTGTCGCATCACGCGTTGAAAATGTTTACACATGTTCATTTGAGGATTTCTCAGCACAAAATTTATCATGTCTAAATGCTTTATCTAAAAGTAGTTGGTTATAACATAGACGTCTTGGGCATGCAAGTATGGAGTTAGTATCTAATTTGTCAAAGAAGAGTCTTGTACGTGGAGGATTGCCTACATCAAAATATGTTAAAGATAAAGTACATGATGCATGTCAATTAAGTAAACAATCTAGGTCATCATTTAAAAAAAATTGCATACATCCATATCAAAGTGTCTTGAATTATTGCATCTCGACTTGTTTGGCCCCAATGTCATTGCTAGTTTAGGAGGAAAAATCTATGCCTTTGTAATTGTTGATAATTATTCTAGACTATTTGATTAATTTCTCGAATAATTAGTTTGTGAAAAATCGTTTCCAAAACTTATTTCATAAAAATATTTCAAAATGGTTTTTATTTAAGAAATCTGATTATTTGATATTTGTGCTATAAATTGTTTAAAATCATATTTGTGTCTCACATTGAATCTATCACTTAGTATTTCAGGACATTAATTAAGTATAATCGTATTGAGGTACTAAAAGTTTCTTATGGGAAGAAACTTGAAAATCTTTTGTATTTGCAAATTTGAGCAGATTAGATACACTTGGGATGATGTCTAATCAGGGTAGTTAGCTATGAAAAAAATTGGGATTTAATTTTTAGCTAGAAAAATTATTAGGATTTGATCTTTAACTTGTGAAAAATATTAAGTTAGTCTTTAGCCTTTGAAAATATTAGGTTTTAATTCTTCCTGTAATAAAATTAGAGTGATTGTAAAGGTTCTTCCAAGGCTTGTAAAAAGGAGAAATGTAAAAGCATGAGAAAGTGATAGGTTGATTTTGAGCTTATGAAAAGAATCAGGGATGTAAAAGTTAATTCTAAACCTGTGAAAAGAAGCAAAATGGTAAGGGTTTGGTTTCTACCTAATAAAAGAATCAAAAGGTAGTGGATTGCGAAATCTCTGTGGAGCTTGAGGGATTAGGCGTAGATATGATTAGCATAGTGAATCAGGATAAATTCTTATGTGTTGCATTATTTCTTTTCTATTTGTTTGAGTGTGCACTTAGCTAAATATATTTCCGTTGTATGATAAGATAATAATTAGTTGGAAAAATTAATATCTTGAATCTCAGTTTATTATTTAATTTTTATAACTACACAATTCACTCATTTCTTGGGTCGATTTTTGGACCAATAGGATATCATCCAGAGGACCTATAAAAAAAAAGTCTTTCGGTTGCTTCACTTTGCAAGGGAATGAGTTATTCATTACCGAGCTACTCTACGCCATCACCACCATCCGTGGTCCATTTTCATTTTCTTCCCTACTTGGGAAAGTGGATCAAAGAAAGGAAGCTTGCTTCTTTCATAGATTGCCTCCTTATTGCGCAAGATCGCTTGTCTTGACCACTGCCTAAGGCAAAGTAGAAGTGCTTTTGACCTTTATTTCATTCCATAATTACATAATCTTTTTCCATGAACCAACTAGCGATCAAGTGGAAGGTGGTGAGGTGAGACACTTCTGACCAAGCAATATCGACTCTATTCCATTGATCCATCGATTTAGATGCAAATGAGTGATATCTTGTGGTCTTCTCCTCTTGCTCCCATGTGATATACACCCCCAAGTCCGCTCGGATTGGGTTGAATGATGTCCATTTGTTTTTGTTTTTTTCCCTTTTTCATATTCTCCGAGTCGGGTTTAATATAAGGATAGTTTTATCACTTTAAATAATCTTTTTAATTATTTAACAATTACACTTTAGTTTAAAGTACAAAGAGGTAAATTGATTACCAAAATACACACGACTACATTTAAGACAAATCACGGGATTAAAATGTCATTAACCCATTCCCATTGTACAAGTACAATGATAAATTATTATGCTAATGATTTCTCTCTCCTTCAAAATCCTGCTAAATATTTTACCTGGTCGGAAATTCCATTAAAAACACTATCTTGAGGGGAAAAAAAAGGTCTCGGGACCTAAAATCCATGATCGCATGAAACATGAAAAACAGAAAACCCAAAACGCCCCTGGAGAAAGGCAATTATTACATCCGTCAGTTGGGTTCGTTATTTGCCGCTTCGTTGCCCGTGGAAGCGAATGTTACGCCAACAATCGCGATGAGTACTAAAGGACGGCTGAGATTTCATCGACGAGTCCTAATCCACTCTCGTTAGATAAAAACGTACGTTCATGTGTATAAATATAGCATATATTCCAATCACCACCAAGCCGGTCTTCTCTTCTTACTTCTCTCTCTCTCTCTCTAAGAATCACAACATCCCCAAGATATCGCAACTCTCTCTCTCTAAAAGATATCCAGTAGAATATCATATTATAATCCATTGGAAACAGAGGAAGAGGACGAAAAGAAAGCTCAAATGTAATCTCAAAGTATTCATTCAGTCTTCCTGTCAAGCCTTCGGGTAAAAGACGTTGAAATAAAACGTTTTCTGATTGTTTTGAGAGGAAGAAAACTCATAAAGATGAAAGGTGCCTTGTTTTTCATGATACCCATTAAAAAAATCGAAAATATTTTTTGATTTTAGGTTGCTTGATTGTATTGGAATTCAAATTGTTGCAGAAACCCAGGAAAACCCAGAAACAGAGTCCATGGAAGATGCAGAAAAGCATGAGGAAAGCGACGATAATTCTTCTCCGAGAGGGGTTCTGGAGATTCCTATTTTGGGTTCCGACTCCGACGGGAGCAGCAATTGCGGCTCATTCAAGGAGATCGGCGGCTGCGGCAACGTGTCTTCCTCGTTCGACGAGAAATCTGAGGTCCACGGGAGAAGCTCTTCGGGGGACGGTCATGGGTCGAATTGGAGGAGTTTGATCAATGGGATAAAGCGGCGGTCAATGAGGCGGTTCTCGACGATTCCATTGCTGTCGGGTCACGAGGTGTCGAGGAAGAAGAAGCTGGGGAGGAATCGGAGCGCCGAGGACGGGATTGATTGCGGCCAAAAAGCGGCGGCGAAACCGTCGTGGAGGAATTTTAGTTACCAAGAACTGGCGGCTGCTACTGACGGCTTTAATCCTGGTAAGATCATCCTCTGTTATTTTTTAAATTCTTAGAATATTTGAGAGAGAGATACAATAACTGAAAAGGAAAAAAATATGGAACATTTTTCTTAAATTATCAAATAAATCAAAAAAATGTACATAGAAATTACACATCTTATTATATATGTATTTTATTTTTAATTTTTGTGCTGTCCACGACCACTCCCAAAGACCATTTTTGAACTTGTGATTTTTTTTTTTAAAATATCAGACATTTCACACTAAATAATCGTTAATTAAGTCTTGAATTATTCCTAAAAATACAATTAAACCTGTCAAACTAAAACAAGTGTTTGAATAAAATTTTCATTGAATTTAATTTCAGAATTTGACATAAATTTGGATGGTGATTGAATGGTCGTGGAGAGTCAACATTTTTTTATTTGGACCAACTAATTTTAGATTGGGATCGTAACCCATAACCAATTACCATTAGAAATAGTCAAATTTGGGATTTGTTTTGGTGGGACCTCATCTTTGACTACTAATTCTAATTCCCCCTTCATGATGCCTTTGAATTTTTATGATACCAAATTACTTTGCTTAATGAAGTCAAAAAAATAATATAATATGAAGAGACTAAATGAAGATACGTGACTATTCATTAATATAATTTAATTCATTTATCTATTTTTAAACTTAAAGGCTGTATGAGATTTCAAAAGGTAAAATAAAAACAGAGTTTCACTATTTTTAAAAATATTTTACAATTTCAATATTAAATTTTATTCTGAATGCACCAATTTGATATAGGAGAGTGTGTTTTGAAGATTGTCTAAAAGAGTGATTAGTTAAGTTAATCATAAAGTAGGAACACTTTATCGGAAAAAAAAAAAAAAAAACATTCTTAGAAGGTAGATTGTAAATATTCTCACGCACAGACCCGACTGCATGGTTGAACCGCTTAGACTGGAAAACGGTCCAGTTATCTCCCTAAACTGGAAAAAAGCTTTCTTAGTGGGTAGTTTGTAAATAGGCCTCATTTGGTTACTGATTCTGTTATCTGATTCTCGTTGTCACTTTTAAAAATTTGAGATTAATGTACAAAAATGCATTTGGTAAAGTTGTTTTTGTTCTCCAAAATTTAGAAGTAATTTGAGAATATTTCTTAAATTATTAAAGAATCTGATAAACAAAAAAATGTTAATTCCTATTCACTCCCACAAAAAATTTCTCACTATCATCTCTCTGGTTACCACCACCACGCCGGCCACCATGCATTTAAATAAATAAAAAAATAAAAAATACTATAATTAAACATGTTTTTTTGTTTCTTTTTTGTTTCCGTTCTCGTAAATCAAAAAAATAATTTTAAGATAATATTTGTTGCTAAACATATTTTTATTTTTAAAATATTTCAAAACAGTAATAGAATTTTTATTTATCCCGTATCATCCTAATAACAATTTAGTGGAAGTAAGAAACAGAGCACTAACCAAACGCCACTCAATTCTATTTCCCGCAATGTGTTACGAACGGACCCGACTGCACGGTTGAACCGCTTAGACTGAATACCGGTTCGCAAAGCGGTCTGGTTATCCCTAAACTGTAAAAGACTACCGCTTTAAACCGAATAAGCCGAACTCCGTTCACGTGAACCGGTGTCGTTATGTCAACATTTTCAGTTTTCCTCCGACGCCCCAAATCGGTTTTTCTGACGCATGTCTGTCGGGGTTTATGCTACGACGGTGAGGGCGATGGGGCGATGCGTAGATGATGATGATCTCGTTGCGAGGTTCGTTCTTAATTTCCTCCGAATACTTTGATCTCCAAATAAAGTTTTTCTTTGGTTTCGTAATTTTGTGCAATCGCAATCCCTAGAGTATACCTCCGCAATCGCGAGCAGTTTCGTTGATTTTTCTCTGTAGTTTCTTTTGGATCTAAATAAGATTTCCAATTACGAGTAGATGACGATGGATCCTCCAACTTTCTACAAGCAAAAAGTTTTTCTTCCATTTAGTTTTCAATCACTTGTGATATAATTATGATAATTGTCCGATTTTTAATGCATTGATCTGCTATATTTCCAATTGCATTCTCAGAATTTGATGTGGATAGGTTAAATCTTTTAGACCATGGCTGCTGTTTGAATTGTAAAAGCAGTCGTCAATTACAAGTGAGCAGTCAATCTGATGGCTAAGTACACTTGGGAAGAATAGTACACTCTACACACATGGGCGGCTATGAGCGTCTATACCTCAATTCTTTTATCTCTTTGAATAATGTTCATTACTGTCTTGTGCACTACAAATTCCATGTTTTTTTTATCAATCATTTCCAATTCAAATTGTTGAACATAGTTTTATATTGGTTGAAAATGTTGTTAGGAGCAGGCTGCCACACGTAATCGTATGATAATGGTTAAACTATCTCTGTCTATGCTATAATATTTGAAAAACAGGTTGTCTTCTACTGTTCCCGTAATGAACTAACGAACTACTCCATTTTTAACTTTTGTGTTTTTTTTAATCACCAGCCATGAACATGATTGATGTAGTTGACACATTAAAATCAACATGTTCACTTCAATCGGTAGTATGAATAAAGGTATTCTTTTGGAAGATCGATATTACTAAAATAAACAAAATAAATTATTGACATGCATCTAATGACTTATTAACTTAGGAGGCAGATAGTGATGGATAACATTATATTCATATTAAATATTGTGACAAAAAAAAACCCCACACATGCATATATATTATAAACTACCGTTGACACTTGCTATGCACAAAAAAGGTTGAAATAAGTATAATTATCAATTAATTTACTTTAAAGATTAAATAAGTTTTATACATTTCTTCAGTAGTAATATTATAGAGTTAGAAAAAAAATTACAAAGATAATTCAACCTATTCTTTAGGTGCAAACAGCAAATAAAATTTCTCGTGGATTGAAAAATGTAGACAAAAGAGAGATGGAGAGAAAATGGGGAGTCGGTAGAGAAAGTAGGAAATTATCTATCTATCTATCTATCTATATTTACAAAATAAAATTTGATCAAAGGAATTGACACATCATCAAAAATAATTTAAAAAATTCTGAACTTTAAATAATTACTGGTATTCATGGAGGGAAGGCTTCTCTGAATCTCCAATCTCCTACATTCTAATGGATATATGTGTGTGTGTGTGTGTGTGTGAATGTACTTCAAGCCTAAGGGGAATAAGGCCCCCCATAAGTTTTTTATTATAATAATAATTTCAATTCAACGCTAAGATTTTTTTTTTTTTATAAAAACTCCTTACGTAAGCCTCCAATCCTGACTAATATTGGCATTTATTTCTACTTGCTGATATTAAACTACTAGGAATTAATGCTGATAATTTACGAAAAAAATTGTAATTTAATAGTTATCTTTAATATTTAAATTGTTTGCTATTTATTCAAATGAGATTGGATAGAATTTAGAAAGGAAGTTACTAAACTATGGGTTACATAGCCACCAAGACGCCCTAAATTGACCTTTTTGAGTTATTCTTTATATGTTATTAATTAATCAGCTTTTCTATAACTTCCACCTTCTCTTGCTTTGCTGGAAGTGGGGCAGTTCAATATTGGTGTATGTGAGGTTATTATGGTGGAAAAATAAATAAGCACATACTTGATCCCACAAAAGTAGAATAGGTCGTCGCTTGTAAATCCAATGACTACACAATTTTTGCTGTATAGACATGCCTTTCGGACCAAGTTTCTAAGACACAAAATGGAAGGATGTCAGGTAGCTTTTGTCAGAACATGATTACCATAAACTTACACAAAATGTTTATGGCTTATTAAACTAAGTTTGATTTTTCTACATATTTTTTTCCGCAGAGAAGTTGATTGGGAAAGGGGGCCATGCAGAAGTGTACAAAGGGTGCTTACCGGATGGTCAGATTGTGGCGGTGAAGAGGATAGAAAAGAAAGAGAAAAATGACGAAGACAGAGTGGGAGATTTCTTGTCTGAGCTTGGGATTATTGCTCACCTCGACCACCCAAATGCTGCTAAGTTATTTGGATTCAGTGTAGACAATGGACTGCACCTAGTCCTCAGATTCTTGCCTCATGGCAGTCTTGCTACTTTACTACACGGTGCTCTATCCGTTCCCCTCTTCTTTTTGGATCTTTCTTTCTGTTTTCTTATGGAATTGGGATCTATTAAAAACGAATTTTGGACTTCAATCATAATCATACCCGTTTGAAGCTTAAAGAATCTGATTTTTTCCCCTGAAAAAAAACCAACAATTTATTACTTGATTGATGAGTTGATTCAGTAATGCAGGTTCAACGGAGCCTTTTGAATGGGATACTAGATTCAAGGTGGCCATTGGGGTGGCTGAGGGGTTGCAGTATCTCCATTGCGGCTGCCAGAGGCGCATAATCCACAGAGACATCACTGCCTCAAATATCTTACTGACTGATGATTATCAACCTCAGGTTTTTTTTTTTCTCCTTCAAGAAAAATCATGTTGAAATTTCCTATCCGTGTTAAGAATTTCAATTTTTATGTGAAGATATCTGATTTCGGGCTAGCAAAGTGGCTTCCTGAGAAATGGATTCACCATGTCGTATCCCCAATTGAGGGCACTTTCGGGTAATGGACAGAGCCGTTTGGTTAACATCTGATACTGCAATGTTTGTTTCTGCCGGTCAATAATTGATATGTTGCATAAATTTGAATGTGATTTCAGATACATGGCTCCTGAATATTTCATGCATGGAATAGTTGATGAGAAGACTGATGTGTTTGCATTCGGGGTGCTTCTATTGGAGCTCATAACAGGCCGTCGTGCCGTTGATTCATGTCTACAAAGTCTTGTGATATGGGTATGACAAGGGCTAAATTTCATTTTGCATCCCTGAAGTTTGGGTGTGGGTTCACTCTACTGCATAATGTTTTTATTTTTGTATTGCGCTCCCTAAAGTGTTGATTTTGTTGGCTGGAACTGTTCATTTGGGGGCAATTTGAAATAAAGTTTAACCTATTTCTAAGTGCAAAATTATGCTGATCAAGCTACTAATTAAATCCATTATTTCGACAAATAGGCAAAACCACTGTTGGAGAAGAATAACATCAAAGAACTAGCGGATCCTCGACTGGGAGACACTTGTGATATTGTTGAAATGAAACGCGCGGTTTTGACAGCTGCGACATGCGTTCATCATGTTCCTGGCATGCGTCCAAACATGACAAGGGTATGAAATTGTACTTAAGCTCCCTTTGCATAACATTTTTTCTTTTTCTTTTTTTTTTTAAGTATTTTTTTGAATAAAAAAAATCATTTTTATAAAAGACAAACTACATTTAATTAGAAGCACACATGATAATAAATAAAAAATAGTTTATAAACGTTGTCTTGTTTCCGTGAAAAATCAAAAGCGATCGTCCTGAATTCCTACGTGTAGTCACATTTTCTTGAAAAAAATGCTTTTATTTTTGTGAAAAACAAATGCTACTTTTAATTTTATTTATGTCTTTTCTAGATTGTGCAACTACTGAGGGGCTGTGAGAATGGGCAGGTGGATTTGAAACAGAAGTCTATGGGAGGGAGAACAGTAATTCTAAATGCTTGTGATATGGAAGACTATACGTCTACTACTTATCTCAAGGACCTAAATAGACATATGGAGCTTGTTATGGAGTGAAACCACCTTTCCTTCCTGTCCTTGACTTCCTTCCACCAGTATTTCCAGTAGTAGTGCTGTCTGTTACTAAGAGAGATTCAAAATGGTGTCTGGATTGAACACGGATGCCGTCTATATCTATTGCCTCACTGCCACTTTTTCCTGTAAGATTTGTTGCTTCTTCTTGTTGCCCAGAGGAACAGAAGAAGCACAAGGAAGTATGTTTGTAATCGTACTTCAAAAAAAAAAAAAAAATGAAAATAGAGGAAGATGACCCCTTTTATTTTGTTGTCTCAATTGCACTCTACTTGCTAAAGGTGGTGTTATTTTTTTGTTTTTCTTTTTGGGTCCCAAGTAAAATCAAGAACAAAAACAAGAGAACAGAACAAATAAAAAAAAAATGTATCTCCTCTGTTTTGTTTGTTATTTTTTTAACAAAAAATTTCTGGGAACAGAATGTAAATATATCTATATTTGGTTCTCTATCGTGTTCTCATTTTCAGAAAATAGAACAATAAATTCACGCTTTATACACAACTAGCATTCTTCATGCATCTGGGTGAAGTATTGGTATGAATGTGAAGTTTGTCTTCTTCCTCGGTTGAGAGCTTTATGCGCTTTGGTTCCTCGCCAATCGGAAGAGAACTCCTCAAAATAGCTTCAACGTTGTATCGGCTCATCTCGAAATTAGTCACTGCATTTACTCTCCTAAATTTTATGGCTGCTATGTCATATGCCTCCGCCGCTTCCTCCTCAGTTGCTACCACAACACCACATACCATTTTATTAGCTAAATTCCGCAACTCCTAGGCATAAATTACAATAATTGTTCCTGTTTTGTCTCCAGTTTTTTAAAATAATTTTTTTGGGAACACAACAGAATTCTTACTAGATTTTTGTTTATGTTCCAAGTATTTATGGGAAGGGAAACAAAGCCTGAGAACAGAATCACTAAAGAAACGCCACGTAATTCTCACCAAATGTGCCTAGGTAGAGATCCTTGTTTCCTGCAACACGGCCAATTCTTCCTTGCCATTTGCCTTGTTTATGATGCCTACAAAACCTCAACATTGCCTCATAAACGCATATGATAACCTTACTATTGTACTCAAGACTCACCCTCGTGAAGAAAAAACATTTAAGGGGTATATATGTCGGTTCATAGTACTTGGCTCGTTTTTCAAAGAAATCACTAATTGTCTACTTGGGTGAGGTATTTAAAGAAGACATTTGATTTTGAGGAGAGATTTGAAAATCTTTCTTAATAAATTTTGTTAAGAAAAGTATACAAATTCCATCTTGAAACAGAAATCTAGAAAGAATTCTGTTTTCATTCCTTCTCCTCTTCTCTTGTACCAAATGAAAATTTTGTGTTTCTGCTCCCAGATTTATGTTATGTTCCAATAAGTTTGTTCTAAAAATATGGGAATGGAACAAACAGTTCCAATTGCATTTTTATAGAACAACAAAACACTGAACAAAGGCCACCTACAATTCTAACCTTGTCACACCCGTGTAGATGGATGTTCCCCTAGGAGAAAACACTATTTTTTCTGAAAAGCGAAGTAAGAAACATTATACGAGTTAATTCATTCAAACAATTTCTAGTGAAGTTGATTAGTATTACAAGAAGAGGATTGAACATTTAAACCTTCTTAGCGAGGCAATGAATTCCCGCTTCGAAACATGCTTCATCTCCTCAAGTTCTTCGGTATAATTTGAAATCTAAAGGAAGGTAAAAAAAAATCAACATAATTGCAGGGGAAAAGAACTTATTATTCACTAAAATAATGCTGTAAATTACAGGAAAGTTGGTGGTGGCAGCAGGACCCCAATATTTTATAGCTGCTAAGTCATAAGACCTTGTTGCCTTTTCTTTGTCATCATATCCACCTTACAATTCAATTCCATAAGGAATGAATCAAGTTCAAATTAGAAATATTCTGAAGGAAGGAGAAAGACCACTCGAATGAGAGAAACTATGCACCCCGAATGAGTTCCAAGGGATGCACAACGCCACATTTCATGCAAAAAGGAAGATAAAGAGTGTTGCATTAGCAAATAATTTAGACGATTCAATTTATATTTTTGTTAGGAGGTTCTAACGAAAAACCATATGGCAATAGTCAAAGTAACTCATTTCATATAAGACTAGTTTGAGAAGCGTCACAAAGCCGATGTGGGATTCAGTACTCTTCATCACGTGCAACCAAGACATTCAAGTTGTGTGATTGACCGCCATCATAATACGTAAAAGAGAAGCCAAACAACATCACAAGACAAAAGAAAGAAGTCAAACAATTCGAGAACAAATAAATAAGACTTCCAAAGTCAGCTCTCGTACCATGTTAGAAGATTATAACCTAAAACCATATGGCAATAGGTGTAGTATTATAACCTAAAACCATATGGCAATAGGTGTAGTAGCTCCTTTCATATATAAACCAGTTTGAGAAACAAATACGATGTGGGATTCAACACCCAACTTCACGTGCAATCCTGGCTAGCACTTGCTGCAATTAATAGAAGTGAAATGACAAAAGAGAGGAGCTAAACAACTTTGGGATAAAAAAACAAAGCCTCCTGAAGTGTTTTGCCTTTTCTCTTTTGTCTTCTAATATCTAATAATTGCAGTACGTGCAAGTTGGCGTTGCACGTGAGGATGGGTTTTGAATCCCACATCGCATTTGTGTGGCTTGTCAAACTAGTGTATATATAAAAAGAACTACTTCACTTATTATTATATGATTTTAAATTAGAATTTTATAATAATTTTCACATAGCACCTATGAACTACAACCATACCTGCAACAAGTTTAAAATGAACTACTTCACTTATTGTCATGTGATTTTTAAGTTAGAATCTCGTAACAATTTTCGCATAGCACCTACGAACTATAATCATACCTACAACACGTTTAATTGTGAAGGAGTATCGATGTTCACTAATTAAACATTTGAGTATGTCTTGCAAACAAATCCCTAAATTTTAAAACTAAGAAAAACTTTTAGGACATCACTTCATCCGCCCTATGCAATAGGATGCCTAAAGAAAAATATTATATTTGTGTAGTTTACACAATAGATAAATCTACTGAGCTAGACTAATAAGGTGCGGTTCAAATGGTAAGACCCGCTTGAGTTAAAACAATTGAGAGATCTCTGTAAAATTAGGAGTTCAAACTTACAAAAAACACTTATTGGAAAGGACAATCACAAATCCCGAACGAGAGTAATCTCACACCCAAAGGGTATGGGGATACTTGTGGGGGAAAAAAAAAGTCTAGTGAGCTAGGACAAAAATTATATTATATAATTATCACGTGAGGTTGTTTTTTTTTTTTTAATCGCTTCTAGGTTTTGAGCCAAATTCATGCACTAATTAGACTAATATTCTTTTTTATTTAATAATCAGCCAAGTAAAATTATGGACCTATTAGACACCATATTTTGTTCCGCAGAAGCATGTTCTCGTATTAGAATCCTAAAAATAATTATTTTTTGCCTAGCCCATTTTTCACAAATTCCAAAATGTCTTGAGTTAAAATAGGAGATCCCAATTTAAAATTTTCGGGAGTTAATTTTGACTTGAAAATGACAATTGGAAACTTTGTGGGCTAGATTGGAAATTTAAAAATAAATTAAAATATCGATATTTTAGTTTAATGTTTCAGAGGTCCAATTAAGTCAAAATGACATCACAGTAAGATTTTGAATCATGTTTTTGTGAAAGTTAATTGAAAGATTCTTTTCAATTTAAGAAGTTCCAAAGCTAAATTGAAAATTCTAATGTTGATTTAGGGCCAATAGGTTTGGAATTGACCTTTGGAAAATTCGATTAGATCTGAAACAAGTTTAATGGAGGTTCTATAAAAACAATTGGGTTCCGGATAGTCCAATTACAACAATTTTTCAAATCAAAAAATTTAGGGAGCCAACTTGGCCCTAAGGCAACATGGGGCATAGACACGAGGCACCCATACCCTGTTGCCCCTGTGCAGCAACTTGTAGGCAGCCAACCCCACCCTCCCCACGGAGTTTTTTGTTTCCTCAGTGTTCTGCTGCTTAGCCCCCTACTGCCCATCTTTACACTTTTTCCCCCCATCTCTCTCCTCATTCCCAAACCCCCAAGCCCCCATTATTCCAATTTTCATGTATTAGATTCCTGTGTCACATTCAATATCTTTGCCACCACCATCACAACCATAAAAATTCACAACCATGGCTGCAACAAATATTTACTATTACCATCACCACAGAAAAATTCACCTCCGCCACCACCATCGCCATTTCAACATCGCCGCGGCCACCGCCACCATAGCAAAAATTCACCACCTATACGGCCCCAATAAATATTCACCTCAACAAATATTCAAGTAAAAGCACAAATGCAACAAAAATTATAAAAAAGGAACACAGATTTGTAGTAAATTCTGTAATTTTTTTGATAGAACAATAAAAAAATAAGGAATTGGTAGAAAAAAAATTGAACACCAAAGTGCAAAAATTATTTTAGCAAAAAAATATAAGAAAAAATCACACGCAACAGAAAAATACAATAAAAATCATTAAAAAAATATGTTGTAGATTTGCAGGAATTTTTTTGCAAATATGCACCAAACAGATTTGGAGGTGGAGGTGCGGGGGTAGCAGGTAGTGGTGGAATCGGAATAGTGGTAGAGGCTTGAGCTGAGGTGTGTAGCAGTTTGAAAGAGAGAGAGAGAGAGGGGGGGTCAATAGGGTAGTGGTCGACCCCATCATCTCCAACCCGTACGAACTACGAGATCACCCTAAAGACGCCTTAGGGAGAGAGAGAGAGGGTGGCTAGTGTAGTGAGGTAGAATTTTTTTATTTGTTTTTAATAATTGTAATTTTGGGATATCAAATTTAGAAAATGAGTTTTCTTTCTTTTTTTTTTTTTTTTTTTTTTTTTTTTTTTTTTTTTGGTAATTTGCAAGTAGTGTTTTGTCAAAATTTTAATTGAGTATGTGGCCCATGTGAATTTATTTCATAAAATTGGGGCTAACTCTAATTATCTATGTAAAAAATTATTAATTGTAATTATATGTTTACAAATGTTGTGATTTAGGTTGCAAGAATTACATTTCTCCTAACAAAGAATTGTAATTTACAAAAAGTTAATTTACTGATTCTGAAAAATTGTTGATTGTAACATTATCGAATTGAAAATATTTTAACTCGAATTTAGAATAGTCATATATACATAAAAATCAATTTTCTCCCTTAAAGATGTATACGTTAGGAAATTACCCACGACTATTATTTTATTAACCGTTCATAATTAATATTTATTTTTTAGTCCTTCATCACTTAACGCTCACTAGTATTTAACCATAATTCCATGGTGTGCATTCGGAAAACAATATTGGAAGGCTCTGTTATAGTAAGTCGTATTTTTTAGTTATTTTGCTGTGATCTCCATTTATGCACAATAGATTTTGAATTTCATAAATTCTCTCTTTTATTTTTGTATTTGGTGAAATCTCTAAATCAAGTACACATGCATCGATTGTTCTTCCGGTGCATGTAAGGTATATACATCTTTGGTTATAATGTGTTCGGAAATAGTCCACGAACTAGAGAATTTTTGTTGATCATTCTGTGCTGCCGTCGTTAATTTTGGGTGATTAGACAAGTTTTTTCTTTTTTTTTTTACTATATTAAATTGTGAACATATCGAATCGTTTTGTTTTACTAGAGGGTTCAATTATTTTTATTCAACATTAGTGAGCTTGCAATTACAGTTATTCAAGACTCTTTGTATTCGTATATTTGGTTCATTATGACGAATCGTAATTGTTTTTCAGTTTCAAGAGTATATGGATTCTTAATGAATGTTCTCTAATAACCCAAAAAACGTAATGACAACCACGTGTTATAGGGGCCAGTGAGTGTTCACTAATAACTCGGTATGTTTAATAACAACAACTGTTATGGGGTAAGTGAATGTTCTTTGATAACTTTGTATGTGGTAATGACGACATGTTATAGTGGTCAGTGAATCTTCACTAATATCCAATATTTGAAATGACATCAACGTGTTATAGGTGTCAGTGAATGTTTACCAATAACCCAATATGTGTAATGACAACATGTCATAAGGGCAAGTGAATGTTCACTAATAAGACAATAGACTAAGTGAATGTGCACTGAAAAAGTGGACATTTCATTTTAGTAGTGAATGTTTCACTATTACATTTGATTAGTTAATGTTTACTACACCGTGAAAAGTATAAAAATACTACGAACGAATAATTAAGTGAACATTCACTAACAAGTAAAATATGTAGTTTATATGTTAATTTTTAACTAACATGAGCGATTAAGTATTAGTGAATGTTCATTGTAAATAGAATTTGTTTGAATCAGAAGAAATAACATATTGAATCAATTTTTCAACGTATATACATTTGTTGGCGAGCACAACAAACCGAAGTTTCATATTTAGTGAATGTCCACTTTTATTTTTTTAAATAAATAATAATCAATATGGATATCAAAATAAAAATGATAAAATGTAACTTAAAATAATATATTTTTCATGAATCTAAATAATCGTAAAGTTCACAATTTGAGTATTTTTTGTTAGTATTCATATCCATAGTTGATGGTTTATTAAGAATGAAGTCTGAACCTTTTTATTAGGTAGTGACATTGATTGTAGATTAGATGACTTGTGAGGGAAACGGTTTACAAAGACGTAAGGACCATTTAGTAAATATTCTTTGAGGACTAAACACTAATATTCACTATTTCCTCTTATTTTTAATTTGGGCACATAACACCCTAAAATATTTCCATCGTTTCATTTAAGGTCAAATAGTCAACAATGTTAACAAAATGGACAAAAAAAAAAAAAAAGGTCACGTGCCTAGCACATGACCATTTTATTAAGGGCTTTATCGTGCAAACAACCTTAACCTTTCTTCTTCCCATCATCAACCATTGTAATTCTCGCTAAAATCAAATGTTGATTTATTTATTTATTTTAATAATATTCAATGTATTAATATATTTCTCTAAACATAAGAAGTGAAATAACAATCATTAATGACACTATTTTTTAAGAAATGTTAAACTGGAGAAAAATGCATTTTTAACACATGTGACGTGTACTTAAACTGTACACTACACAACTATGTTGAAATTAACACACCTGTGACTTTTGAATATGCACAAAAATTATAGAAATTGGATATATTTTTGTTCGATTTTCAATCGAGAACATGAATTTTCAGTAAAAACTATAATGTTCATAGCTAAAATGTTACTAAAAATGGGATTTTTGATGATATTTCATGTATTAATCTATTTCCTTAAATATAAGAAATCAAATAACAATCATTATTAGCTCTGATTTTTAGGGAATCCAACAATGGAGAAAAATGAGTTTTATTACATGTTATCCCCCACTTGAACCGTACACTACACAACTATGTTGAAAATAATACACCTACAATTTTCGGATATGCACACGAAAAATATAAAAATTAGATATAGGTTGTTCAGTTTTCAATGCATAACACAAATTTGTAGAAAATGGTGTTTTTGATGATATTCAATGTATTAACCTATTTCCATAAATATAGGAAGTAAAGCATTCCAATATATTATGAAATTATATAAGCATTAATTATGTATTTTGTTTTCTAAAATAAAGGAGCATTTTCAGTGAGCCAAAGTTGTCATCCAAAAATTTTCATTTCAAAAAAGGGAATCAATTTCAACACATAAAATTTGTTGAATGTTTAAAACGACAAAATTATATTAGTGGGATAATTTATAGGTTTTGTGTGTTTTGTTGGGATAATTTATCGATTTTTCCATAAATTAATGCAAATTCAGCTTCCAAGAAACTAGATCTGCATACAATCAAGTTATTACTTATATATATACATATATATAGGCGTGTGTGTGAGTGTAGAGAGAGAGAGAGAGGACCTTGACGCCCCTTTCTGGTCTAGCCCTCTCGTTTATAGCTGTTATCCCATAGATGCACTTCATATCTTCCTGTCTATCTATGTTTGCATCAAAAGATCCCACTTTTAATAAGAACCTATGCATACGTAGAGAAAATAGATTTTCGGATGCACTTATTTTATTAAATTGTGAGTATGTTTGGCTAGAAGGATGAAAAAAATAATAAAATAAATAAATAAATATGAGAGGATAATATATATATATATATATATATATATATATATATATATATATATATATATATATATATTTTTTAATGTTGTTTGATTAAAAAATAAAAATAAAAACAAGAAAAATAATTTACTTTAATGTAATTTACTATTTCACCCTCGTATACTAAAAAAAAATATTAAATATTCTATTATCGTGGCATAAATTGTAATTTTATTATCTTCTTGAAAAACTCTTTCTAATTTTTCTTCATTTTCTTTTTAAATTGGTGTGAAAAAAAAATGTACACCAATTTGAAGTCTGGCCATTGGGCGCCAAATATTTTTTTGTCACTTACTATTTTTTAGTTATGTGTAACTATTTTTTTAATGTATTTTTTACTTTTATTTTCTAAGTGTATTTTATAGTTTTCAGTTGTATTATTTAGTTATATTCATGTAATTTTTTTACGACCGATGTAAAAAAAATTAGTTGAATGTAATTAAAAAAATGTCGCTAAAAAATTAATTGAATGTAACTAAAAAAAATTTGATGACTGGTGTCTAAAGTTTCCACGATCGGCGACCGGTGATGACTGAATCCAGCGGTCGGAATCTGGTTTCAACAACGGTGGGACGGCGGTTGATGAGATAACCTTAATTGGAACATTAATATTTCAATGAACTCTAATAGATGGGGATAAAGTCATAAAACTAAAGTATTTATTTGGTTAGTTTTTTTATTTATTAATTTAGTTTCGAACATCGCACCATCTATTCCTAATCCCAAGTTATCTCGTTCACTAGAGGTGATTAGACACAAGATTTCTGTATGCATGAAGTAAGTTTTAACAAAAAATATATTTTCTTCAGAGTAGCTTTTATTAAATATATATTTTTTTAAGCATTGTTAGGTAATATTTTTTAAGTACTTTTTTATTTGTAAGTAGATAATTACTTAATTTCAAAAATAGTATTTATTTTGCATTGTAAAAAATACTTTAAAAAATATAAAAAATCAAAGCATGATTTTAATTATTTAAAGAAAAAAAAAACGCAAAAAAGGGTTTTTGTTCTTTCAAATCGAGTTTGATGCATTAAAATGTCCATTCATATTTTTTCAATTAACTGTGACTTTTTTCTTTATTTCGTTTTTTAAGATTTAATCTCTACATTATCAAATAAATATTAAATTTTTACTTTTGTTTTCAAATAAAAATACCTTTGTTCATTATATTTCTTTTTTACTTTTAAAAAAATACTTAACAAAAATATTATCAAGTAGTGTCTAATTTTTTAGAAAAAAAATACAAGATTTTTTTTAGGTTGATGTGCCCTACATCCACGCTGATTTTTAATTTTTTTAAATATCGCGAACCTGTTTTAGATGTACATCCATGATTTTCAACCTGTTTTAGATGTACATCCATGATTTTCAACGTGAACTATATCGTGTACTTTTTAATTTAAATCTCTCGTCACTTTTTATTTCACAAAATGTTGGCCCAGTAGAATAACTAAGAGAGTGTTGAATTGAGTAATTAAAAAATATATCAGAATAAAAGTTGATAAATCAAATAATTAATTTTATACCTAAATTAATTATTATCTTTATAACATAACGGAATTATAATAAATCTAAGTGGACACGCAAACAACAAAAATAGCAAAGTAAAATATAGCAGCACACAAAAGATTTATACTGGTTCACCAAGTTACTCTTGGTTAATTCAGTCCCTCGAGCTCCACGGAGGTCGCACCCACTAAAACCAAGATCCCTTTAAAGGTAGGAACCAAACTCGCACACTGATTCTTTTATAGGCTCAGAATCAACATTTACAATATCATTTTCTCAAGCTAAAGAAGAACATCTACTTTTTACAGGTTAAAGAATAACCTAATTCTTTGTAACACTAAGGCACAAGAATTAAAACCTCACAAAACATTCCAAGTATCATTTTCACAAGTAAGGATGGAACCTTTACAAAACACTCAAAACGCAATTCTTATGCAGGAAGAATCATTACTTCAATCTCTTTACAGGAAGAGACTGAAACCCAACTACCCTTGATTAAATATTCCCAATGATATTTAACTCGTCACAACTCATCAATACAAAAATTGATAAGAAGTAAATCTCATTCGGAGCATCTATCACCCCAGATAAACAATAACTCAATTAATATCTCAACTAGTGATAGAATTATGTGAGATACAAAAATCTGATTAATCAGAAATAATTTCTAAGATCAATTTTCAAATATAAAATAATAAATAAGTAATAAGCAATATGGAAATATCTCACTCGGAATCTACAAAAATAATGATTAGAATAATGTAGGTTCAAATCCAGTATCAGCAAAAATTGATCGCAATTGATTCTCATAATCACTCTTAGAATAACTCACAATATCGTAGAATGATAACTCTTATAAAATCTCTATCAAAATGATATAGAATGATTAACTCTCTTAGAATGATTAGTCATAAATAAAAATTCGCAGATCTATATATAACAATACGAAATCAGTTTTATAACGGCTAGTTTACATGTGTCATGACAATTAATAACACTTATAGATTCTTTATATCATAATGGCTTCATTTAGGTTCAATTTCACTTAAAAACATATTTCAAATCTCTTAATTAAACCCCCAAAGTATTTCTTAATCTTAATAAATAAGTAAAGAATCTATTTCAAGTACCAAATTGAGAAACATTAAAATTTAATGAACCATATTAATAGGATTTAATTAGAATATGAACCATATTTTAAATATAGATAATATCCCACAAATCTCTCTCAAATCCCAACAAAAAATGACTACTTTTGGATATAATCTCAGATCAAACTATATCCTAAAACAGCGAGTTTAGTCAACTGCCCAGTCGACTGCCCAACTCAGGTTGCAGCCAAACCATCACCGCGACGTGCATAGGTCGACCGCCCGGTCGACTTACAAATTCAAAGAGTTCAGTGCTACTTCACTGGTCGATCTATCGGTCGACTTGTTAATTCAGAGAGTTCAGCCTTCTTGACCGGTCGACCTGTTGGTCAACTTAGAAATACAGAATTTTACAACTTCCATGTCCGGTCGACTCACCAGTCAACTGTTGTGCCTAGATTTCTTCTCTGAATACGTTTTTAACTTATTTTCTTTTATATTTTTGCCCATTTAACCATTTTTTCTCTTAAATAGGCTCCACTAATATTCTTATATTTCATTTTACTCATTCAAAATTATTTCTTCTCAATTTACATAGGAGCAAATAATCTAACTTAATCAATACACACATAAATGAGAAAATACATATTGTGCCATGTGTGTGTTCCTAAATGGGATATTAAGAGTTGAAATTTAACTGAGTTGTTTTTCCTAATTTCTTCAAACTCTTAATTCTTCAATATCTTCAACTTCATGGTTTAGCATCCATTTAATTTACTTCATCTTCATCACTGGAACTTTAAATAACTGAAACACTTAATTAAAACATTAGTTTCACCAAAATATCAATACTTAATTGTTCATCAAAATCTTAGGATCAACACAAGACATAATTTTTAACATTGATGCGAATAGTTAGTTTTAGTCCAGTTTCATATAAAATCAAAATAAAAACCGTCAGATATTTATCAAAGCAAAACCGCAACCAAAACCACTGTTTTTTAAACAATTTTAAAACCAAACAATTTTAATTTATACAAAACAAATCCAAAACCGCGAAACAACTAAATATTTTGGCTTCATCAAATACTATGATGGTAATTTTGTTAAATTTAATTAATAAAATAAAAATAAAAATAAATTGGCATTTTTTTCAATTATGGTTAGTTAATTTTTTTTCCTAAACATGCCATATCAAATGATGAAATTTATAAATTTCAATTATGTATTTTATTTTATCTAGTTAATACTAGTTTTAGAAAGTGTATATCTAGTTATTATAATTCAACATAAAATTAGAAGATGATATGGGAGAAACACCGGCCCACGACTATTAAAGGTTTGAGAGCTTTGGTGGGTCGGATCAGGTCAATGATCCAACCCGAAAGCTATTACCCGATAATCATTATGAGTTGAACACATCATCCTACCCGGAAAAAGACTTTAACAATCCAATACATAAACAAAGTAGACCCCGCAAGGAGGCTCAATCATGGGTAATTAGAACTTACCGTGGAAAGGCCAAGAAAGGGTCAGCAACCCAAGATCTCGATGTCCCCCATGCATGAGGAACGTTGCAACTGACTAACTGTATGTCAGTTGCAAGATCACTGCCATATCCCAAGTTTGATGGGAGAAGATCGTGTCCATATTCCATACTAATAGGAAATGATCGTGGAGAGGGCGACCTCACCATGTATTTGAACTTTCACCCAAAAATAGATTAACTTATTCTCACGTCGGAGGTTCTTTAGCGGATACCACACCAGTGTCCCCCTCAGAACTAATAGGTTTTGCAGGTTAAAGGAGAGGGTTTGAAGGTTTTTAGCATGTTTTTAATCATTTACATATGCTAGAGAATTTTGTTGTAACAATGAGGCAACCACGAGCAAGAGAAGTAGGACTGAGCCAAAGCAGTGACGTTCTACTACCAACCAGCAATGAAGTTCCTGTAGAAGTGTCGGAAGAGGTGTATGTTAACCCTTTGCCAAAGGTGCAAACCACTAACTGACGAATCAACGCTCTGACGGGAAAAATATCAGAAATGGTGGATGTGATCAAATAGATGGCGCAGTAGGTTGCCAACAACATACCATAGCCCTCTCCCATTAATAACGCTTTAGGAGAAGAAGTGGAGTCTCCAGGATATTCAGAAACGCCATCACAGGAAGAAAGGGCTGTTTATGGAGATGCTAGAGACTAACCACCAGAAAGAAGGGTACTTAGTAGAACTAGGACCGTTAATTCACATCAGCAGCCCAAAAATAGGGAGGAGAAAGATCTGCCCCTAGATGAACTAGAAATACTACTGAAATGAACTGAGATGTCGTTCAGCTCTGACATATTGTAAGTACCACTCTCAGAGAAGTTCGACCTAACAAAGTTTAAAAAATATGATGGGAAAACAGACCTTGTTAACCATATCCGCCAGTTCAGACACGTTATAGATTTATATAGAACAGACAATTCTACGTTGTGCAAAGCTTTCACAACGACCTTGAAGGGGTGATTTGGAATGAGTGGTTACACAAGCTTCCGCCTAATTCCATCTCATCATTCACGGACTTTGGGAAAATGTTCATCAATCTCTTCATAACCTACTAAAGGTTAATGAAAGGACCTGATCTGCTGGCCCTACGACGAGAAAAGAGAAAGTCCCTAGGCTAGTATATGAACTACTTCAATGAAGAACTAACGTGTATTG
The DNA here is from genome assembly GCA_016647705.1 of Eucommia ulmoides. Classification (NCBI taxonomy): domain Eukaryota; kingdom Viridiplantae; phylum Streptophyta; class Magnoliopsida; order Garryales; family Eucommiaceae; genus Eucommia; species Eucommia ulmoides. The sequence continues at coordinate 50,956,575 of CM028339.1, read as the reverse complement.
AGGGTTGTAACACTAACCTCATTATCAATGCGTTTACTTCGGGGTTGCGCTATGACAGGTTTCAAGACTCCCTCACCAAGCATAACACAAAGACAATAACTAAGCCCATGGAAAAAGTTAAACCCTACATGAAGCTGGAGAATGTTAAATTTGCAAGAGAATGAAGGGTATCAACCAAAGATCACCCTAGGCAAAGCGAGAAAGACCACAACAGAATAAAGGGTAGTAGCTTAGACAGGCAGAAAGATCGTCCCAAAAACACAAGTTCAAGATCAGATGCACGCTATGAACCAAACCTCCTAGGATTACGGATGCCAATCTCCAGGATTTTGCATGAAATTCGTTCGTCCGAGGTGGTTCAGTGGCCTTCCAAGACAAACACAAGGTCTAACATAAAGAAAAAGTTGAAGTATTACGATTCCCACAAGGACTATGGCCATGACATAAATGATTGCTAGGAGCTAAAAAAGGACATCAAGCGACTAACTGACATGGGTCAGTTATGTGGCTATTTGCAGGAGCGTTCAAGGGATAGGAAGAGATCCAGAAGCGAAAGCCATCACGAAAAGCGTGACAAGGGGCACAAAGATGATGGTCCCAATAGTAATCATGAAGTCGTATACATGATAAATATTGTTGGACTTGTTATGGGAGAAACCAACCATGAACAGAGGAGAAAAATCTGTGAGGCTACGTTGGAACGCAGTTACAGGAAGAAATATTAGTGACCATGAAGCCAGGACAAGTTATCACCTTCTCTGATGAGGGTTTGGTAGGTGTGATCTACCTACATATTTTTAAATCGGTTTTGTTAGTTTTAGAGTATTTTTATAGTTATTTTAATTATGTTTTAATTAGTTTTTATATTTTTTTTGTATAAAACAGGTGTGTGGGGGCAAAAATATAGAAAACTAGAGCAAAAACAATGAGATCGAACCAAGAATGGTCGAAAAACAGTGGAAAAATTAGCAAGGCGGCAATATTGTGAAAGAAGCCCACCGTCGCGGCAGTGAAAATGCTGAGAAGACCCCATTCTTGTTGAAAGTTCATCGCTTAGGCGGTGATCCCACCGCTTGCAAAATGTGTCCCTAATCCATCGCCTTCTTCACCGCCGAGGCGATCAACCAACCGACCTACTCACTACTGTGACGGTAGCCTCTACACAGCTTAGATATTTTTATTAGATATTTTAAGATATTTTGCCTATAAATATCCTCTCCTCTTGCTCCCCCCCGGCCATTTGGAGCCCCTTAGAATATATCTAAGGTTAGATAGAGAAGTTTTAGAGGTGAAGCTCATATCTCGGGGTAGAGGAAGACGGTGGAACGATCGTTGAACGGTTCTTAGCGGCTAAACTTCAGACAAGGCTAAGTTCTTCGATTTCTTCCTTTATTTCTTTAACTTAGGATTTTGTGAGCATGTTTATCTTATTCTTATTATAAATACGATTATGGCCGTTAGTTAAACATGAATTGTATAGTGATTAACAATATATTTATAAATATGTGTTTCGAATGATTTCGGTGTTGCATTTATGTTTGTTCTTTGAAATTTGATTGTGTTTATCATATTGTTATGTTTATTATTCTTAGATAGATATATCGAGAATACGGGGTTTGACACTCGGGAGAGGTAACCCTGGATTCGGACTAAGGTAAACATAACGTCAATCGATGACGTTGGGGCAAGACTCACGTGACCTAGGGTTGTTAAGACGTTGAGGGGGACTTCTTCGTTGACTCGAAATCATGTATTCCCCCATATTACACTCGAGAGAGGTGGTGGTGGAGTTTTAGAACTGAGATTGTTGATAGGGTAAACACAACACGACGATCCAATGACCTGGTCAGGAGTTGGATTGTGTGCAATCAATGACGTTGGGGTGAGACTCATGTGATCTAGGGTTGTTAAGACGTTGAGGGGGACTTGTTTGTTGACACAAAGTCGTGTTATATCCTTTGTCTTACACTCGGGAGAGGTGGCGGGGGAGTTTACGAACTGAGATTGTCAAATAGGTCGAACACTTTAAACGTAATTAAATCGAGATCGAACACGTATTTGTAAACCAAATTAGTCCCTAGACAATTCTTTCCCCTAAAACATCTCATTATATTAGTACAGTTAATTTAGGTTATATTAGTATTAGTATTAATTAATTAAATACATTTGTTTTTAGCCTAGATAAAGTTAGGTCATGATAAACACTGTACTCGATAATAATGAGCACCAATCCTTGTGGATACGATACCTGATCTTAAATGATCACACTATACTAAAAATTTGACCTCTTACATTTGCGAGTAGTCAATACGCGAGCGTATAACAAACGCATCGCCTTACAGGGTTGCAAGGGAATAGTGCATCTACACGAAGATGCCCTGGTTGTAACCATTTGGATCTCCAGTTTTAAAGTGAGAAGAATCCTGATTGATACTGGCAGCTCTACTAACATCATCTTTGTGAACACGTTGAAATAGATGAAAGTGCCCAGCTCAGATGTTGGCTCAACCTAGACTGTATGGTAGGATTCAACGAGGACCTCAACTTTCCTAAAGAAAAGATCACCTTGTCAGTTACGGCTAGCAAGGAAGAAAATGGGTACACCAAGTCCATAGAGTTCATGGTAATGGACTCCTCATCTCCTTACAATGCAATATTAGGACGATTATGGCTCATGCAATAAAGGCTGTGGTATCAACGCTCCACCAATGCATCAAGTTTACAAAAAATGGCATAGTGGTAGTGATATGTGAAGACCAGGTAGCATCCAGGCAGTGCTTTGCGATATCTTTAAAGGGGAAGAAGAAGACCTTATAGCAATTAAAGCTGGAGCAAGAAGAAGTTCCACCGAACAACTCTGCTCAAGAGATAGATGATTTTAGAGAGCACCCAAGTGTTCTCCAATCGATTGAGCAAGTACGGGGGATTACCTTCAAGAAAGAAGCACATAAGTTGATGATAAGGGAATCCCCAAGCCAATTTGCGGCAGATAAGATCAGGAAACTGCTGGAGGAAAACCTAGATATGTTAGCTTGGGCTCTAGAAGACATAAAAATGATTAGCCCTGATGTGGCAGTCCACCGGCTCGACATCTCCAGGTCTTACCCACCTGCCAGGCAAAAGATGAGGACATTTAGCTCTAAAAAGAAAAAGGTGATCGAATTGGAAGTGTAGAGGTTTCTTGCAATTGGCCACACAAGGGAAGTGATATACCCAAAATGGTTAGCCAACCTAGTTCTTGTCAAAAAGAAGAATGGAAAGTGCAGAATGTACGTGGACTTCACTGACCTTAACCAAGCATGCCCAAAAGACTACTACCCAATGCCAAGGATAAACCGAATGGTGGATGCAACATCAGGGCATTAACAACTGACCATGATGGATGCTTATTCGGGTTATAATCAAATCTGGATGGACAAGCAGGATTAAAAAGGAACGATGTTCATTACTCCAAGAGGTACATACTGTTACAAAGTAATGCCATTTGGTTTAAAAAATACAGGAGCAATTTATTAACGACTGGTGAATCGAATGTTCCAAGTTAAAATTAGAGCAACCATGGAGGTCTACATAGACGACATGCTGGTCAAAAGCTTCAAGATGAAATACTACTTGAGGCATTTATAAGAAACTTTTGCTATACTGAGAAGGTTCAATATGAAGCTGAACCCTGAAAAATATGCCTTCGGTGTAGCATCAGGCATATTTTTGGGCTTCGCGGTGAACCAGTCAGGGATCATGGTGGATTCAGGATAGATAGAAGCCATTCGAAACATAAAGTCCCCCAAAACTATAAGAGAAGTCCAAGTGATAACATGACGGTTGCCAGCCCTAAACAGATTCATCTTCAAATTTACTGATAGATGTGCTTCTTTCTTCAAAATATTGAAAAGAAGCAAGAAATTTTAGTGGGATGAGGACTATGAATAGGCATTGCAATCCATCAAAGATTGCTTGGGCTTAGTTGAAACGCTAGCCAAAGTAAACCCAGGAGATGAGCTCTACTTGTACTTGATAGTGACCTCAGTTGCAGTAATTGCAGTGCTGGTAAAAGATTACCCTAGAGGGCAAAGACCAGTTTATTACATAAGCAAATCACTAGTCTTAATTGAGACTCGCTATATTGAACTGGAAAAGCTCGCCATTGTTTTGCTAATTTCAGCTCGGAATCTGAGGCCATACTTTCAAGCAAACGAGATCAACGTATTGACCTCTTATCCCCATAGAGCAGTAATGCACAGACTAAAGGCCTCCGAACATCTCATGAAGTGGAAAACAGAAGTTGGTGAGTTCTTTATCAAGAACAAGCCTAGAACAGTAATCAAATGGCAATCTTTGACGGATTTCATTGTTGAGCTGACTCATTTAGGCAAAGTAGTAATAGAAGATGGAGTATGCCCTGACTAGTCGGTTACGTTGTAGAAGCTGTAGGTAGATAGAGCTTCAAACATGAAGGTATGTGGTGTAGGTATAGTCCTAGAAACATAAAAAAAAGATCAGCTAGAAAGAGCTGTGTAGTTTCGTTTTCGAACCTCCAACAGCGAAGCAGAGTATGAAGCAATAATCATTGGGTTGACTCTCGGCAAAGGATTTGGAAATTAGACACTAGAGGTAAGATCAGACTTACAACTGGTAGTCAACCAGATAAACGGAGTGTACGCAGTGAATGAAAAAATATTACGCCTTTATGTGGAGAAATTAAAGGAGGTAACCACCTTACTCCGAAGCTGCAAGTTCGAAGTTATTCCAAGAGTTGAAAATGAGAAAGCTGATGTACTATTTGTACTAGCGTCTTCCTTCGGACCAGATCAGCGGTCTAAAATGGTGGAATTTCTTGAACAACCATCCATAACAGCACCAACCAACCTTTGTGCATGCCTAGGTGAATCAAATCAAGAAGAAGACTGGAGAAACCCTTTAGTTTAGTATCCAAAGGAAGGAATACCAGACGATAAAGAGTCAGCCAAAAAGATTGTGCACAAAGCGTCAAGATACGCGATGACCAAAGATAAACTGTATAGGAGATCTTTTTCCCAACCTCTATTACTTTGTCTAGGGCCAGAGAAAACTACCTATGTCCTATAAGTGATCCATAAAGAGATTTGTGAAAATCATCAAGGAGGAAGAATCCTGGTGCACAAGGCACTTAGAATCCGTTATTATTGGTCAACAATGTGCAGTGATGCGCAAGAATATGTCAAGAAATACGACAAGTGCCAACAGTTTTCAAATGACATCAAAGTCCCAACTCAAGAGGAGACACAGATAATAAGCCCATGGTCATTTGCTCAATAGAGGATGGACATACTAGGACCGTTCATCCCAGTACCAGGGAACAAGAAGTACTTACTTGTAGCAATCAACTACTTTACCAAGTGGGTTGAAGCTGAAAGCTTCGTGATAGTAGGAGAAAACGAAGTAAAAAACTTCATCTGAAAAAAAATATGATCTGTTGTTTCGGCATTCCAGCGATACTGATATTCGACAATGAACCCGCATTCACCAGCAATGAGGATGGCTACTTATAAGTCAATAATGGCAAATACGTTCAACCATCTAGTACGTCCAAGGTACTTTGTAGTAGGAGAGTTGGTACTCAGAAAATTGATGCCGCATCGCCTAGAGGCTCGTTTAGGAAAATTAGCCCCCAATTAGGAAGGACCCTATTGAGTAACCAAAGTAAATAGGTTAGGGACCTACTGGATGGAAGATCTGTATGGCATGACAATAGCCTAGCCATGGAACATCTCACACTTGTGAAAGTATTTCGTATGAGGTGTCTTGTTTTTTCAATTTTTGTATTTTTCGTTGAATTTTAAAAATTTCTTTTTGTTCATCTCTATGTAAGACATTTATTGAATGAAGTAAATAAATAAAGTTTCTCATCATTCAAAATATTGCATACAGTTATTTTGTCAAGTTCCGATTAAAATTAAGTGCACAAAACATTTAGTGCGTAAAAACTAAGTGTCAATCAAAAGTGAGTAGAGTAGATCAACTCACTTATAGAGCCAAGCAGATCAACTCACTCATTCAAAAATGTGCAGAGTTTATCAACTCACTTACAAAACATTTAGTGTGTAAAAACTAAGTGTGTATCAAAAGTGAGCAGAGCAGATCAACCCACTCAATAAAAAATGGACAGAGCAGATCAATTCACTCAAAATATTTAGTATGTAAAAACTAAGTGTGAATCAAAAGTGAGCAGAGCAGATCAGTTCACTCATGGAGTAGACCAAATCAGCTCACTTATTCAAAAATGAGTAGAGTAGATTAGCTTACTGGCAAAACATTTAGTGTGAGAAGGCTAAGTGCGAATAAAAAATGAGTAGAGCAGATCAGCTCACTCACAAAACATTTAGTATAGAAAAAACTAAGTGTAATATCAAGAGAGCATATCAGTTTACTCACAAAGCAGAGCAGATCGGCTTACTCGCAGAGCAGATCAGCGCACCCAAGAAACATCTAGTATTGAGGCTAAGTATAATGAGCAGATCAATTCACCAATTAAAACATTTAATGTTCTGAAATAAGAGTGACCAGTACAGACTTATTAATCACCAAATAAGCTCTAACAATTACTCCATCAAATATGAGATATTTGTCTTCAGATTCTTACTTATTTAGTTAGGATTAAAATCCAGACACATGTTCAGGTTTACACTAACTCCATGGTAAGGAGTAATATTCAAGACTGAAAAAGAACAACATCTTGAGAAGGATGTCATAGAACAAGACGAAAGAGAAATTCTCATTAGAAGGATTCTTGTCATGGTAAAATCTGATTTATCTTGATTTAGTGACTTTGCTTACTGTAAATAAAAGTTCATGTTCAAACACCTTGATTATTCTAGCCAAAAGCCTAAGTTGGTTCATAACTAGATTTGTATACTACCAAGTTATAAAGGAGGGCGGGCAAAAGAAGGACAAACGAACAACACAGTAACGACATAAATACCAAACCCTTTTTTTTTGTATTAACAAAAAAAGAGGGGGTACATCAATACAAAAAAAAAAAAAAATTGTTCATAATACAGAAAAAAAGAAAAAAATAGAAAATTGTTCACTTAAAAAAAAAAAGTCTAAAATCTTCTTCGATAAAACCAAGGCTGAGTGGGTGGCATTAATCTGACCCAAGAGAATGGAGAGGACCTAGCCCCTCAGAATTCGAGTTGAAGAAGTAGAAGTCGTGCTCTTCGTATCAGTTGATCTTGCAAACTAACTCTCAGATCTTTGTCTTCTTCTCCTAGAGCTTATCTCAATTCTCCTTCAATAGATCGACATACTCTTTATGGAAATGCAGGTGACCAGAAAACTCACAAACTTCTCTCTCTGACCTCTTCAACTAGTCCTTGAGTTCTTGGACCTGCGAGATGGCATGGAGGTGAATAACCTCCATGGCGTAGACGATGACACAAGCTTCGTCAAGGGCTTTGAGATTAGGGTGCTCTTCAAAGAGGGTCTTCGCCATTATCATTAATGTGCGAAAGTTCTCACCCAACTCAATCTCCTATTGCCTCTCATTTTTTATAGCCTCAAAGGAGGAAGATGGTGACGACGATGACATTGTTGCAAGAGAAAGGGATGAGTGAGAGCAAATAAGGAAAGACTCTGTGAAAATTCGAATAGAGAAGTAGAGAATGTTTGGGTTTGTGTAAAACTCTAACATATGGTTTGGCTTTAAATTGTCAAACCAATGAAGAGAAAGATAACAAAGAAGTGTAAACAAATTGTTAAAAATGTGCATGTATGACAAATAAGTGATGTGTATTAACGAAAGATGTATGGTAATCAAGACAGTGTATTTCTAATACTATTTGGCAGCTATTGTTTAAAATAGGTCGTAATTACAAAAAGTATCATCATTACAGAAAAAACTACAAGCATTAAAAATTGAAAAGACAATTGTCAAATAAGAGTATAGTACTCTGATCTACGATGTCTCATTAGCTAGAGATCTGAAGATCAACAAAAGCAAAGACAACATCACCAGGCAGAGCTTGGGCTTGATTGTTATCTGTTGGCTGAACTAAGGACTGCAGCGTTAGAGAAAGAATTGGATCAGGGATGAGTTGACCATAATAGTAGCTTGGATCTGAGCTGGTTGCAGGCACCTTAGCGGCTAATGTGAAGATTTTGGGAGGAGGCACTTCACCTTCAGCATAAGACGCATCTCCTTCAGCATCAGCATCTTCTCCTTCTTCAACAACAGTGCCTTCTCCCTCTACTTCTTTCTCTAGGTTTCTCTCTAAGAATGAGAAGTCGATCTTTGGGTGCTCCTTTACTACCAGGCCCTGGCAATGGTGATAGCCCACCAACTGAATAGTCTTTGCCATAGAGTTAAAACGTTCCCAAAGCGGGGTGATCGTCTCTTCATTCTCCTTCGTCCTCTTTTCCATATCTGTCGTTAGCTTTTCCACTACTTGTAAATGATTAGCAGATCTCAATTCCAGCCTATTAGACCTGAGCTTCTTCTTGTTAAGCTCAGCTGAGATTTATATTTTCTCGCTCTCTAGGTACTAGAAGACATCATCTCTAGCCTGCAAAGCAGCGTTTTTGGTCTGGAAGTCATCCCCAAGAAAATCTATCTCCGATTGTGCGGAGTTGACCTCTCCCCTAAGAACAGAGATCTCTTCTTTTAGAGCAAAGTTCTCTGCCTGAAACCTACTGCTCTCTGTAAGGAACAATTGGTTGCTCTTCTGCAGTGCTTTATGCTGTGCATTGGCGGTGTGAAATGCATTTTCAAATTTCTCTTGAGACAACCTCGCTATATCCAGGTTAGTCTCAAGAGATACATTTTGTTCCTAAAGAATACGAAGGTCCTTTTCCAGGCAACTAGATTCAGTTAGTTAATGCATAAGTTGAGTATCCAATTTAGTCACATCATCAGAACTCTCTGTCAGCGTAGAAGAAATATGGATGCTTTTCAAAACAATGGTAATTGATTAGAAACCAATGTAACAGCTCAGGAAATACAAAACTTATTAAGTAAGGAGTCAATTACCTGAAGGAATGCACAAACTTGGGTCCTGAAGAGCTCAGCCCAGCTACGACTCCCAATTTTGGCCCTGCTCTTGTCCTAAGACTGCTCAAACAAGGGTTTAATGGCGTTGTTGAAGATTTTCTGGCGGTTGGGAATTGAAGGCCTGCCTCCTTCAATAGGTGGCATATCTACTCATAAGATATGCCACAACTGCTTGAAGAACTAGACGTCCCCTGACTGGAAGTAATTGTTGTAGGAGTGATAATAAAAGTGCTATATATCTAAGTAAGAATCCTACACAACACTCATGAACTAAGCACATAGAGATTAGACATCAATTTATTTATGATCACATTCAGAAAAAGAGATATTATTATTGAGTATATTGATACCCCTAACCAGCTTGTTGATGTTTTTACCAAACCACTAGCGGAAGATCAGTTTGTGAAAATCATTCACGGTTTGGGTATGGCTAAGCATAATGATGTTTGCCTAGATTGAGTTACTTGTCGGTTCCCCCTCCCTAAATTTTGTTTTTGAAGATGACAAATGGGGATAAATTAAATGATATTTTATTAATGGGGAGAATTAGTTGATGTGTGATTAAGGGGAAGTATGTTTAAAATTTTTGCATTAATGAGTATTTTAATTTGTGCATTACTTAAATCTTCATTATGATACTTTAATGAGTTAAAGAACCCGTCCTCGAATTCAGAGGGAGTGTGGTTATATTTTATTTTGAAGAAAACATCAAAATTAATTGTCATCATAAAAAATGAGGAGATTGTTGATCCTAAGATTTTGATGAACAATTAAGTATTGATGTTTTGATGGAACTAATATTTAATTGAGTATTCCAGTGATTTAAAGTTCCAATAATGAAGATGTCAAATTAAATGGATGAGAAATAAAGATGTCAAGATGATGATGAAGAATTAAGAGTTTGAAGATTTTAGGGAAAACAATCCAGGTGAATCTTAACTCTTAATATCCTATCTAAAAACACACACATGACACAAAATGTATTTTATCTTTTTTTTTTGTGTTTTGATTAAGTTAAATTATTTGCTTCTATGTGAAATAAGAAGAAATAATTTTGAATGTCTAAAATGGAATATAAGAATATTAGTGGAGCTAATCAAGAGAAGAAAATGGTTAAAGGGGCGAAATTGCAAAAGAAAATAAGTTAAAAACGTATTCAGATAAGAGATCCAGGCACAGTAGTCGATTGGTGAGTTGACTAGAAAGGGAAGCTGTAACATCCTGTATCTCTAAGTCGACCGACAGGTCAACCGGCTAAGAAGGCTGAACTCTCTGAATCAACAAATCGACCGATCGGTTAACTAGTGAAGTAGTACTGAACTCTCTGAATCTGTGAGTCGGCCGGGCAGTCGGCCTATGCACGCCATAGCGATGGTTTGGCTGCAACCTGAGTTGGGCAGTCGACCGAACGTGTTGTTTCAGGATATAGTTTGATCCGAGATTATATCCAAAAGTAGCCATTTTTTTGTTGGGATTTGAGAGAGATTTGTGGGATATTATCTATATTCAAGATATGGTTTATATACTAATTAAATCCTATTAATATGGTTCATTAAATATTAATGTTTCTTAATTTGGTACTTGAAATAGATTCTATACTTATTTATTAAGAATGAGAAATACTTTGGGAGTTTAATTAAGAGATTTGAAAGATGTTTTTAAGTGGAATTGAACATAAAGGAAATCCTTATGATATAAGGGGTCTATAAGAGTTTTTAATTGTCACGACATTTGTAAACTAGCTGTTAGAAGGTTAATTATATGTTCCTTTAATTAGACTTGCAAATTTCACTAGCAAAAAAAAATCATTCTAAGAGAAAAAAATCATTCATTGAGAGAAAGCTAAGAGAGTTTATATCATTTGTGAGCTTTTATAAGAGTTATCATTCTATTATATTGTGAGCTTTTCTAAGAGTGATTTTGATAATCAATTGCGATCAATTTTTGCTGATACCGAATTTGAAACTATATTATTCTAATCATTATTTCTGTGAATTTCAGGTGAGATCTTTTCATACTGTTTATTATTTGTTTATTAGTCTATTTTTGGAAATTGATCTTAGAAATTGTTTTTGATTTTTGAAGAAAATATTTTTTACAAATAATTTTTTGAATCTGATTACATGCTCCAATTCGCTACCCATATTCTTGTTGAAATTAGATTTTTATATCTCACGTATTTCTATCGCTAGTTGGGATATTAATTGAGTTAGTGTTTATCTGGGGTGGTAGAAGTTTCGAGTGAGATTTACTTTTTATCAATTTGTGTATTGGTGAGTTGTGACGGATTAAATACTATTGAGAGTATTTAATCAAGGGTAACTGAGTTTTAGTTTCTTCCTGTAAAGAGATTGAGTTAGTGATTCTTCCTGAATAAGAATTGCATTGTGAGTGATTTGTAAATGTTTCATCCTTACCTAGTAAAAGGATAGTCAGAGTGTTTGTGCGAGGTTTTGATTCTTGTGCCTTAATACTAAAAAGAATTAGGTTATTCTTTAACCTGTAAAAAGTATAGGTTTTTCCTTAGCCTAAGAAAATGATATTGTAAAGGTTGATTCTGAGCCTATAAAAGAATTAGTGTGCAGGTTTAGTTCATACCTTTAAAGAGATCTTGGTTTTAGTGGGTGCGACCTCCATGGAGTTTGGGGGACAGGATTAACCAAGAGTAGCTTGGTGAACCAGTATAAATCTTTTGTGTACTGCTATATTTTACTTTTTTGTTTTTACTATTTTGGTGTGCACTTAGATTTATTATAATTCTGTTATGGTATAAAGATAATAATTAATCCAGTCTCTTGAGTTCCATGGATGTTGCACCCACTAAAACCAAGATTCCTTTAAGGGCAGGAACCAAACCCATACACCAGTTATTTTATAGGATTAGAATCAATCTTTACAATATCCTTTTCTCAGGCTAAGCAATAACCTCTACTTTTTACAGGCTAAAGAATAACCTGATCCTTTTTAACACTAAGGCTCAAGAATCAAAATCTCTCACAAACACTCCAACAATTCTTTTTACAGGTAAAGATGAAACCTTTTCAAATAACTCAAAATACAATTCTTATTCAGGAAGAATTACTACCTCAATCTCTTTATAGGAAGAGACTGAAACCCTACTACCCTTGATTAAATACCCCTAATGGTATTTAATCCGTCACAACTCACTAATACAAAAATTGATAAGAAGTAAATCTCACTCAGAGCTTCTACTACTCTAGATAAACAATAACTCAATTAATATCCCAACTAGTAATATAAATACGTGAGATACAAAAATATGATTTTAACAAGATATGGGTAGCAAATTGGAGCATGTAATCAAATTCAAGAAATTGTTTGTAAAAAATATTTGCTTAAAAAATTAAAAACAATTTCTAAAATAAATTTTCAAATATAAAATCAACAAACAAATAATAAACAATTTGGAAAGATCTCACCTGGAATCTATCGAAAGAAAATAGTATTGCATTGTAACTTCAAATCGGTAGTAGCAATGATCAACAAATGATTCTCTTAGAAAAGCTCACTCAATTCTCAATAAGATATCTCTTAGAAAAACTCACTCAATTGATATATACTGATCTCTTTTGATAATATATGAGTTCTCTCTCTTAGTATGATTAGTCATAAATAAAAATTCATAGGTCTATATATAGGAATATGAAATATGCCTTATAACGGCTAGTTTACATGTGTTATGACAGTGAAAAACTCTTATAGACCTCTTATATCATAAGGACTTCATTTAGGTTCAATTCCACTTAAAAACATATTTCAAATCTATTAATTAAACCCCTAAAGTATTTCTCAATCTTAATAAATAAGTATAGAATCTATTTCAAGTACCAAATTGAGAAATATTAATATTTAATGAACCATGTTAATAGGATTTAATTAGTATATGAACCATATCTTAAATATAGATAATATCCCCGAGATCTCTCTTAAATCCTAACAAAAAACGGCTACTTTTGGATATAATCTTGAATAAAATAGTATCCTGAAACAGCGTGTTTAGTCAACTTCCTAATTCAGGTTGTAGACAATAAAGCTCATCAGTCAACTGCCCGGTTGACTCATAGATTCAGAGAGTCCAGTTTTTCTTCACCGGTCGACCTATTGGTCGACTTGTTGATTCAGAAAGTTTAGCCCTTCTTGGCTGGTCGACCTGTTGATTGACTTAGAGATATAGGATGTTACAGCTTCTATGTCTGGTCGACCCACCAGTCGACTGTTGTCACTAAATCTCTTCTCTGAATACGTTTTTAACTTATTTTCTTTTACGATTTCGCCCCTTAATCCATTTTCTTCTCTTAACTAGCTCCACTAATATTCTTATTTTCCATTTTAGTCATTCAAAATTATTTCTTCTTATTTCACATAGGAGCAAATAATTTAACTTAATCAAAACACACATAAACGATAAAATACATTTTGTGTCATGTGTGTGTTCCTAAATGGGATATTAAGAGTTAAGATTCACCTGGGTTGTTTTTCTTAATTTCTTCAAACTCTTAATTCTTCGTCATCATCTTTACATCTTCATTTAGCATCCATTTAATTTGACGTCTTCATTATTGGAACTTTAAATCACTGAAATACTTCAATTAAACATTAGTTCTATCAAAATATCAATACTTAATAGTTCATCAAAATCTTAAGATCAACAATGAATTTATATAATATAGATGCATGCATACTTATCGATCCAGGTTCTACTCATTCATTTATCTCAACGACCTTTATGATGCATGTAGAAAGATTTCCTACTACTCTGTTATATGGTATTATTATTTCGACCCCTGTGGGCAAGTCAGTGTTGATAGATTTGTTAGACCGCGGGTTTATCAGTCCCAGTATTTCACCGTGGAGAGCCCCAATGTTGTTTGTAAGAAAGAAAGATGGCACTCTAAAGATGTGCATCGATTATCGAAAACCTAAAGTGACGATTTGTAATAAATACCCGTTACCTAGAATTGATGACTTGTTTGATCAGTTGCAGAAGGCTAGGATATTTTTGAAAATAGATTTTCTATCAGGATATTATCAATTGAAAATTAGAGATAGTGACGTGTTGAAGATGGCGTTCCGTACGAGGTATTGACATTATGAATTTTTAGTTATGCCATTTGGATTGATGAATTCCCCAACTGCATTTATAGATTTGATGAATTGGATCTTCCAGCCTTATTTAGATCAGTTTATCATCGTGTTCATTGATGATATATTAATTTACTCTCAAAATAAAGAAATGCATACAGAACATCTCAAAATTGTGCTACACATTTTGAAAGAGAAGCAATTGTATGTGAAGTTAAATAAATGTGAGTCTTGGCTGGATAAAGTCATATTTTTGGGGCATGTTATCTTGGGTGTGACGCGCCCCATTTTTTTGAAATGAAAAGAATAATAAATAATAAATAAGTTTAAGGAGAGGGGATTTTTAAAGCGCCGATTTTTAAAAAAAATATACTTAGGCCCTTTTAAAAATAAGGAGTCGTCCTCTAGCATTGGGTTTAAATGGTATGCTAGGTCACCGAATTTTTAGAAAACAATTGAAAAGGCCTAAGTAAAAAATTGACTAAAAAAAAAAACACGATCAAACTAAAGATTCATTTAAAGGCTCAGGGGTCGGTTACGCTCGGGAAAGGTGTTAGGCACCCCAATACGCCCATCCTAAAACGGTACCTTATGTCCAATTAAGTCCAATTAGTTTAGTCCGAATATTTTATTTTATTTTAAAATAATTTCTTTCTTATAAAATCTTTTTGGTATTTTCACAAATAAGGCGGGACAAGTTTTTGAATTTTTTTGGATTGTTCCCCCGGTATAACCTCTTATCGAATATTAAGAATTCAACGAGGATAATCTCCGGGGGGTATTTATATATGTTTCCTAAAGACTTCTTTACTTTAAATGGGCAAACTTAAATAAGTGAATAAATATGAAAATATGAATGCAAAAACTACAATTATATGAATTTATTTTATATGCAAAAATGACCAAAAAAGAACTAAAGGGTTTAATTTAAATATGTCAATGCAAACTAATATGAATACTACGTGAATTAATCTGATTATATGTGACAATGATTTAATTTTAACAAAACGTAAGTGGTGCACGTGTCATGACTAGATATGAAAAAGTAACATGGATTTATGAAATTAAAAAAAAAAAACTATGTGTAGAAAAAAAAATGTGTGAGTGATGAAAGTGTACTAAACATGTTGTTTAAATAATGCAAGAAATAAACATGCTAAGTGGATGCAAAAAAAGATATATTTTGAGTTTGCTCGATTAATTTAAATAAGTCCCAATTTGAAATTTCCTCAAATTCTATGGATATGAGAATCCATGGGAGGTTTGCGTAAACAATTTAGTTGAAATTAATCTTTTAGAAACTTAAACGAAATCCCAAGAAAAATCTACCTAGGAAAGAGGTTTCCTAAAACCATTCATTTCTAAATTCCACTCGGGTCAAGGAATGGAAATAAGGCCACCGAAAACTCTCCCACAATTTATCGAATTGTCAGATTTAATTTGAGATTCGTAAAGATTAATTCCTACCAATAAAAAATTTATTATTATTATTTTATTTTTGTTTATTTTTTAGGGTTTTGGTAAGAAGAATAAAATTAAAATTAAAATTAAAAAAAATACAGAAAAATACAAAATAAAAAATGTAGCGATATAAGTAATAAAACATCATTCACCTAACGCTCGGAGTTAGGTTTAAGCACGAGAAACTCACTCCGACGTTTCTATCGGATCATCAGACAACTTGTTTTTTTAGTTTTTCCTCTTTATTATACTAAAATAAAAAAATACAAAAAATAAAAAATAGTGAGATACGGGTGTCCTCGTCTAAAACGCTCACAGATTCAGATCGAAAATGGGGAACCTTATCTTGGCGTTTTTCATCGAGTCATTGGACAATAAAAAAAATAAAGTTTGTAAGAATTTAAATTGCGAAGAGAATAAAATAAATTGAAAAAAGAATTAAAAATCAGAAAACATACTTGTTCTAGACTAAGAATCCCGATGCTTGCGCTTTTCTCTCGCGCAGACAGCTTCTCGATAGGGTTTACGATGAGAATCACTCTCTAAGGATTTTTTCTCTCAATTTCTGAATGTCTTTGAAGGGTTTCTCTCTTAATTTTTGTGTCTAAACTATGAGGAGGATAGTCTTATTTATAGGAAGGATGCGGAATGAAAAATCCTAGAAACCCTAGTCCCAATTCGACGAGAAAAATGAAACAAAACCTAAAAGGAAAGGGAAAAGGAAACTTAATCCCATTTTGATAAGGAAACCTTTTTTTTTTTTTTTTTTTTTATCTATTTTTTTTTTGAAAATAAAAATAAAATAAATTTTAAAATAAAGTATAAAAATTTTGCGGGACGGTCAAAATGTCGTGTCTACAATTGCCCCTCTTTGTTATGTGAGTTCTACTTGCTTGATAAGGATAGAGCTTTCAAATTTTCAGCAGTAGGAGTCTCCAACTCGAGTCGGCAGGAAGGTAAGAGGTCCTAATGATAGAGAAATCTATGTTCCCAGCCTTTTTGAAATCCATGTAAAGAACAAGAAAACACTTCCAAAACAAAACCTTAGTCTGAAAAAATTGTTACCTTTGATGACTCACAATTTTGTTCCCCCCTTTCGGCCATAATCGTTTCCGCTAATGGTGCTTGGATCGGAGCAATATCAGGAGATTCTTTTGTTTGAATTTAGAAGCTTATCTTTCCAACTCAAGGCCTGACATGCCGCGGGGTGATTCAATGAGACATTTTTTTTTCTTCTTCATTATTTTTTTTAGACTTCCAAGATTTCGTTTTTCAACTTAGGGGAGGGCCCAACATGCCTCATCAAGGTCTCTTTGGCTTGCTCAATTGGATTCTTGTCTTTTCAAATTTCTAGGTACTTCGATTCTTGGGGTTTTAATACTCCTGCATGCTTTGTGTTTTCTCAAGTCCTGCAAAACTGATTTAGTTTTAAAAAAATGGACAAATGTTGAAAATTACTAAACGAGTACCTTTAACGCCTGATATAATTTTCTATGAGATCTTGAGTCGGATTGTAGAGGAATATGATTTCAATACATTTCCAGATCACAACCAATGTTTCTTTTCACAAATTCTATTTCCATTCAAATCCATCAAGTTCTGATTCTGAAAAACGTTGTTTACCCGCCAATTTGGACAAAGGCGAAAAACTTGAACAAATCAATCTATCATCTTTCTTTCCTCTTCAAATCTCTTCCACATTTACAGCAGCGCTTCTTGATCGGTTACCCCACTTTTCGTTTTTCCTTTTATTTTATTTTCTCTTTTTTCTCTCTCTTTTTTTTTTTTTTTTTTTTTTTTTTTTTTTTTTTTTTTTTTTTTTAAAAAAAATAGATGATCGAACTTACAATGGTTCAGGGGCAGCCGAGCTTATCAATGAACTTGATCTTCGTTGTGAATTGAGACATTCTTACAATATTTGAAAGTTTCTTCATTAGGATCATTGGCCTGGGATGATTGTGTTCCCTTTTCGCCATTGGGTAACTCAGACAGTAGGCGAACCAGGATATTTAGACCCAGTTTTATCAATCACTAAAGGACCACCAAAGATAGCTTGACCAGCTTAAAACAATATATCAAAGTATCGTTAAGACAATGGATACCAATTTTGACTTTCGAATCTCCCAGTACTCTGGAATTGCTGTCGGATTTGGTAAGGGGCCTTTTGGATCTCATCGTCGTTTGGCTAAATGGAATATTTCTTGTTTCTAGTCCCATTGGATTGTGGTCTAACTCTGTATTAAAATCATACCTTCACATCCTCGCTCAGTTACATCACATACAATATATACAGGCAATTTTGGGCACCTGAAAGAGTAAGATTCAACATTATACCACAGTTTTGGATAAACAGTATTGTATTATTGAAATATAAAAAGCCATTACAGAGTAAATCCTTTTCCATCCTAAAGGTGCATGCTTAGGCAATGGATTTAATTGGCAATTTGGTGAAGCGTCCTCAATCTTTCTATTGAGGAATGTGAGAGCCCCCCTCTGTATGAACTCTCAGATCTTATATTTCAAGTGATAGCACTTCTTGTTGTATGTCCTCTAACTCCCAATTGGTATTTACAAAAAGCATTCAAAGAAACAGCTTATTTTCCAGGCTTAGGCTCGTAGGATAGAAGTGGTGTCAGTATCCCCTGCTTCAAACAACTTCAGTATAGCTCAGTGATTGAGACTAGAAGGTTTAGCGATTCCTTGTCATCTAGAAGGTTTTGCGATTCCTTGTCATCATTCCAGAAGTTTTCCCTAGTAGTACGAGGTGGATAGCTTGGGTGCTGTTGGGTTCTTGGCTTTAAGGTATGGTTAGGAATTTAAGGTGGTGGGTTCTAGTTTGGTTGATACGAGGGTGTATGGTAAGCGGGTGCTTGGTAGGCTTGGGGATAGGGTTGGTTTTGGGAATAGGGTAAGGGGGATGTACGTTCTGGTAATAGCGGGGACGGCTTTGGGAATAGGGTTAGTTTTGGGGTAATGTTGGTTTTGGGGATTTTTCGGAGGATAGTTACGGTGTTGGTTGTTTTGGTTCGGGTGGTTTTGGGGATAAAGAGGCTTGGGTAATCTTTTGGTGAAGGGTTTGTTGGGGGGAAACGATGACAGCTACCTCATCTTCTCTTTTCTTTGACGGAGTTGACCTCTTAGTCAGATCGGGCAAGACCCCTTCAATTTTTTTACTCCTTGTTCCTTCTTCCGTCACCTCGGCTTTCTTAATCGCATCGCCGAAGGAAGCCACTACTATGCTTGATAGATATCTATAGAACGGAGGCATCTAGATTGACTTGAATATCTCTAATTGAGTTTCATCGCTCAGCCTAGGGACAACTTTGGTAGCCTCCTCTCTCCAGTAGGCAGTGTACATCCGAAAGCTTTCATCTTTCTTCTTCAGTATTTGGTATAGGGTATTGCAGTCCAGTGCGGTATCCTTATTGTACACATACTGCTCATAGAAAGCCTATACCAGATCCTTGAATGTTTTAATCTGTGGTAGGTCCATAGTCATGTACCACTTGAGAGCCGATCTTTTCAACGATCGCCGGAACATCTTCAGGCAAAGGTCTTCGTTCCAAGCATGGACTTCCAACTCCTCTTTGCAGATGTTGACATGCTATTTTGGGAGGCCAGTACCGTCTTACTTAATAAACTCAGGAACTACGAAATTTTTTGGATACACCACACGAGGCGGTACTGACAACTCCTTGTACGCTGCTTTCCTGGATGACTTCTCCCTTTTCAATTCTTCTATGGTTTTCTCCAATTCCTTAATTTTTAGAACCCAGGCCGGAGGGGGTCTATTATCTTCTTCTCTGTTTTCGATTTCAGTGGCCGGGGCCAGTTGATTAACATTCGAATCGTTTAGTGGAGCAACGACCTTCTCTAAGTGAATGAGGATCTATGATGCGGTGGGGGCCGAGCCTTCTGGTGAGGCCTGATAGACATTCCCATGGATGGGATATACCGGTCCTCCGTAGGTAAAAGGATGAGGGCCTATCTGGGGTTTATAGTAGACCGATACCGTGAAGTTTGGGCTAGCGTGGTTTGGATTCGGCACTGAGTTCTCCATCCTGACACTTGGAGGGTTTTCATTTGGTGATTCAGTCACAGAAGTTTCACTGGACAGAGGAATAGGCACCTCCTGAGGCCGACTAATTTCGTTGATCATTTCCCTTAACATGTCGATGGTTTCTTGCATTCGAGCCATTTGGGCCGTACGGGAAGATTTAGGATTACTTTTTGATGTCATCCTGGAATGAGTCTGGGCCCAGCTGCGAGTAAAGACCGGACTTCGAATGAGGGGAATCAGAATTACTTTTATGGGATCAATTTTCCTGTCTCGTCCTGCTCTGTTCTTAAAATAAATCTCATTTATTGGTCCATGTGGGTCTTAGGTAGTCTTAAAATCCATTTGAGTTCGAAGTTCTCAATTTTAATACTGACCGATCCAAACAGATAATGATTTGTGAAAATTCTTTCGTTACTTAATTGGTTCAAACTCGTTTAGTTTTTAAGACTTCCTAAGACATCATCAATCCATCAAGTATCAAACTCCTTTTCACGTCTTGTACTCTTAGAATCCTGTGGGGATAATATCGATACAAGACGACCGTACTTGTATCAGAGGTTTTACAACAATAAAAGAGTCCGAGAGAAAAGAAAGAAAAGAGAAACCATTACAACTTATTTACAAAAATAAAAGGAAAAGATAAAAAAATAAAATATAGCATTCCTACATGGTATAGCTGGACTTATTTGAACATATTAGGCTCGACCGTTTGATTATCCCAAGTGGAGTCGCCAGCTGACGTGCCCCATTTTTTTGAAAGGAAAAGAATAATAAATAATTAATAAGCTTAAGGAGAAGGGATTTTTAACGAGTCGATTTTCTCAAAAAATATACTTAGGCCCTTTTAAAAGTAAGGAGTCACCACCTAGCATTGGGTTTAAATGGTGTACTAGGTCACCGAATTTTTAGAAAACAATTTAAAAGGTCTAAGTAAAAAATTTACTCCAAAACAAAATATGGTCAAACCAAAGATTTATTTAAAGGCTCGGGGGTCGGTTATCGAGGGAAGAGGTTTCCTAAAACTATTCATTTATAAATTCCACTCGAGTCGGGAAATGGAAACGAGGCCACAAAAACTCTCGCACGATTTATCGAATTATCGGATTTAACTTAAGGTTCGTAAGGATTAATTCCTACCAATAAAAAAAATATTATTTTTTTTATATTTTTTTATTTTTGTTTATTTTTTAGGGTTTTGGTAAGAAGAATAAAATTAAAATTAAAATTAAAATTAAAAAAAATGCAAAAAAAATACAAAATAAAAAAATACAGTGAAATAAGTAATAAAACATCATTCACCTAATGCTCGGAGTTAGGTTTAAGCACGAGAAACCTACTTCGGCATTTTTATCGGATCATCGAACGACTTGCTCTTTTAGTTTTTCCTCTTTATTATAATAAAATAAAAAATTACAAAAAAATAAAAAAACAACGAGATACGGGTGTCCTCGTCTAAACGCTCAAAGATTCAGATCGAGAATGGGGAACCTTATCCTGACATTTTTCATCGAGTCATCAGACAATAAAAAAATAAAGTTTACAAAAATTTAAATTGCAAAAAAAAAAAAAAAAAAAAAAAAAAAAAAAAAACTGAAAATGGAATTAAAAATCAGAAAACATACTTATTCTAAACCAAGAATCCCGATACTCGGGCTTTTTTCTCACGCAGACAGCTTCCCAAAAGGGTTTACGATGAAAATCACTCTCGAATGATTTTTTCTCTCAATTTCTGAATGTCTCCGAAGGGTTTTTCTCTTAATTTTTGTGTCTAAACTATGAGGAGGAGGTTCTTATTTATAGGAAGGATGCAAAGTGAAAAATCTTAAAAACCCTAGTTCCAATTCGACGAGGAAAAGAAAACAAAACCTAAAAGGAAAGGGAAAGGAAAATGGAAACCGAATCCCATTTTGACAAGGAAACCTTTTTTTTTAAAATAAAAATAAAATAAATTTTAAAATAAAGTATAAAAATTTTGCAGGACGGTCAAAATGCCGTGTCTACAGGGTGATGGTATAAAAGTCGACCCAAATAAAGTTGAAGTCATTGTTCAGTGGGAAAGATCGAAAAATATGATAAAATTTCGAAGTTTTTTGGGATTGGAGGGTTATTATCACCGGTTTGTACAGGGATTTTTTGTTATAATTGTCTTGTTGACCCAGTTGACTCGCAAGGAAACTAAATTTGAGTGCACTAACAAATGTGAACAGAGCTTCGATGAGTTGAAGAATAGAGTGATATCAGCATCAATACTTTCTCTCCCGATAGAAGATGGTGGCTTTGGGATATAAAGTGACACTTCAGACCAAGGCCTAGGTCGTGTACTGATACAACATGACCATGTGAGTGCATATGCTCTCATTAATTAAAGAATCATGGGCATAATTACTCGACGCATGATTTGAAGTTGACGACGATTGTGTTTGCCTTGAAACTCTAAAGACATTATTTGTATGGCAAGATTTACGAGATATACGCTGACCACCAGAGTTTGAAATATTTGTTTACTGAGAAAGAATTGAATCTGAGACAAAGGCGCTAGATAGAATTGATTAAGGATTATGATTATACTATCCATTATCATCTTAGAAAGGTTAATGTGGTAGCAGATGTAGGTACTTCTACAAGATATATATATATATATATACACACAGAAGAAATCACATTTTTTTTTAATTCTCGTGATATCTATTCATCCAAAATAATTTCACAAATGGTAAAGAGGTACTAATCAAGTGATCTCTTAAACTACAAAAATCGAAGAGAGGAATGAAAAACAACTATTTTTTGCTTGTTAAAAAAAAATACTTCAAACCATTTATTTATTTATTTTTAATTATTAAAAGTACTTTTTTGAAGTGCAAAACAAGCGCCACAATATTTTTATATTTTTTTCTTAAAAGGAAAAAAAAAATGACTTAAACAATGGTTGCAAAGATTTTACAATTTAGTAGAGGGTTTATATGGCATATAATGCAAGACAAATCGTACCTCCAAAAGGTCTTTTCCCTTCCATGGCTTATTTCTTGTCTTGGCAACTCGAGCATAGAAAAGGACCATCCCATGGACATAATTTCCTCGATTTTGATGATCCCGCATATATCGAAATTCCTTGCCCGGGTTTGAACTCTTCTTGACAAACCGCACACATGAACAACTTGAACATGTTGCAAAAGGGGTATTTTGTATCTAACCTGAAATTACCGAGCAAATAACTATTACTAAAGCACCCCTTGGTAACCCTTTTTTATGTACTTAAAAAAAAAAAAAAACTACCTTTAGTTAAAACTAAACACACAAAGTTCAAAACATGTGTTTGATTATGTATAGACAATATTTTAGTGTTACTCCTACAAATGACCTCTAATTCCAAAAGAAAGAAAGAAATATAAATGGTTGAAAAATGGATGGAGAAGTCCTAATCCATTGACGACTTCAATTATAAAATTTGAAGAAACGAAAAAAAAAAAAAAAAAACTATTTTAAAATAAGCATTACTTTTAAAATTAACTATTTTTTTACTTAAAAGGTACTTGAAAAAAAAGTGTTACAAAATGTTGAATCCCACATCGATGTTGGGCCTCCTAACATATGTTTGTAGTAGTTTGGCGTAGTCCACCCTACCCACATTGATGATGGGCTTCCTAACATATATTCAGTAGTTTGGCAAAGTCCACCATGCGCGTTATGTGGGATTCAAAATCCCACATCATGCGCACGATGGACTTTGCCAAAATACTGTGAACGAATGTCAGGGGGTCAACATCGATGTAGGATTCACCACACCCTCTCATGCACATGATGGAGTTTTCCAAATTACAGCGAACATATATCGAGGGGCCCAACATCGATGTAGGATTCAACACTCCCCACCTCATGCACAAGGTGGAGTTTGTCAAACTACTGCAAACAAATATTGGGGGGCTCAATATCGATGTGGGATTCAACATGCCTCTTACATGTAGGGTGGACTTTTCTAAACCACTGTAAACGGATATTAGGGGCCCCAATATCAGACAAGAGGCTTAGCTCTGATACCATGTAGAACCACAATGGACCTAACTCACTCTCAAAAGACACCTTATAAGAGGAAGATTGTCCTAAACTTTATATATAGCTCAAGACCACGTAACACAAGTGATGTGGGATCCAAAACAAAACAATGGCTAAAATCAATTATCATATGGAATTTTTCTCCTCATATTATGAAATTGCACTTTATGAACCTCTTCGAAAGCAGAGCACATCCTTCCTCAAATAATTCCTCCACCACATCTGGATCATTATATTCTTTATAGATGTTAGAAGATGATTTGGAACTCCGTTTCTGAAACATGGACTTGAACACTCATTTTCCAATCTTCTTGGGTGGTGGCAAATGAGGATTTGTCTTCAATGATGGTTGTATATTGATCACAATGTAGGTTGTATCATCTCGAAGTCCTTTCACCTGTATAGCTTCCCGCAAACAAGAGAGAAACTAAGGCGCCATTTAGTAACAATTTTCTCAAATAATTTTTATATTGAAAAACGTTAATTGAACAAAAAAAAAAAAAATACTTTTACTTAAGAGTAAAAGTAAAAATAAAAATTTTGTTTGATAACATAAAAATGATATGTTAGCATTATTTATATATATGAATTCTTAAACTAAAAGAATTTCGTAAAGGGTTGAGAATAAATAGAGAGGTCTTAGTCCATCAATCTCTTGAAATATGAAAATTGAAAAAAAAAAATGAAAAACAACTACTTTTTTTCATTTTAGAAAGTACATTTACGTTCTTCAGTTTTCAAAGTAATTTTTCTATATAGCAAAACAAATTTTACTTTTATTTTTCAGTAATTTGTTTCTTAAAAGCAAAAACCTACTTAAAAACATAATCAAATGGTGCCTAAGCAAAACGCAACGATTGTCAATAACAAATTCTATATATTTTTTTTTCTTATTTCTCCTATAGAAGAAGAACTATTTTCAGTTGTCGTACACATACTTTGACTATTTGTGAAGCTGCAGCATCTGCTGGCATCCCACGATAACAGTCAAGAGCCATTTCTGCAGTTAAAGCATCCCAAACACCATCGCTTGCAATTATAAGCCTGCCACTAGCCAAGGAAAGCTACAAAATTAATATAAAGTTAAACATGAACAAAATAGCAAGTATCAACCTATACAAAATCAAAGGCTTTCTTCTTCCAAAGAGAAATGTTGATGAAATCTTTAATTAAATTTCCCAGATCAAACCAAAAATGGCCGCCATAATTCCTGAAGTAAAGAAAAATGAGACAAAAGGACAAAGCTATCTCGATTGTACACCAAAGGATACTCTTTTAAATTTTGGAATTTGGATGTTAAAGAGAGGAAAGAATAAGACGACATAACAATTGTGTTAGCCTCTCTCTCTATTTATAATAGTAATTAGGGAACAATACAAGAAACCCTAAACAATATGGGAAACCCTAAACAATACTAGAAAGACATAATTACCCTTTTAACATTCTCCCTCAAACTGGAGCATATATGTTGTATGGTCCTAATTGTTATAAATATAGTTTATCCTTGAGCCCCCTAATGGTTTAGTGAATAAATCAGTTAACTGATCAACTGATTTTACATGTTTAGTTTCAATCTACTTCTACAATACTTTTTCTCGAATGAAGTGACAGTCAACTTCCATGTGTTTTGTCCTCTCATGGAAGACTGAATTGGATACAATGTGAAGTATTTCTTGATTATCACATATCAGATCCATCGGTGAAGAGTGTTTGAATCGAAGTTCTTCCAATAGATGTTTCAACCAAGTTAACTCACAAGTGGTATGAGCCATTGCCTCGTATTCTGATTTTGCACTTGACCGTGCCACAACTGTCTGCTTTTTACTCCTCTAAGAAATGAGATTACCTCCAACAAACACATAATACCCTGTAGTAGACTTTCAATCCGAGAAAAATTCGGCCCAATCTGCAACTGTATGTCACATCCCACCCCGGTTACCCAATCCACAGGGGCCGGTGTGACAACAACACAACTCATCCGGAAATGCTAACACTATTTAAAATAACTTACACATAAAAATATTATTTACTAAGGCCAACAAAAATACATATACCCCCTTCTATTGGGAACTCTCTTGATCTTACAACAAAAATATTAGTTCATTTTAACCAACCAACATATACAACCCAAAACAGAACATCACTGTCAAGATACTCCCTCGCTAAGGCCCTTCTGGATTCGACCTATTGCCAGTAGGGGACAAAAGTTTCTCTATATCACTTGCGAGTGTACTGCCTTCTTAGTAATTTAAAACACATTTTTTAAATAATAATACATTCTCAATACATTTTAAAAAGGGATTAAGCGTAATTATACGATTACCATAATATAAACATCTCTTCTTAAAACAAGCAGTGAAAATAAATAAACGAATATATATAAATATCTTTCCAATCCATTCAGTGTAAAACCATACCAATCACTGTATGCAATAAATCGCCAATCTTAGTAAAAACACTGCATTTCAAAATTTACTTATCACCCACATATACACCGGCTAAACCATAGTGATCGTCTTAACCTCACGATCGGAAGTCGCAATGGTACCGTAACTATTCGTAGGATATGCCTTCCTAGCGGACCTAACTGCGCAGATCACCGCCTACCAGACGTCTCCGGAGGCCATAATATAAACCACCACATATTATCAATAACCACCTACCGAATCACCCTCCGAACAGGACATAAACTATAGCATAGTCTAAACAACAACACTAATCAAAGTAATAACACCATCGTCAAATCAATTACCGTCAATTTCCAACAAATTATTTATAATATCTTTCTTTTTAAAACCCTAACAATTGAACGGAAATTCATTTTACCAACTCACACAAAACCTGCTCGATCCACAACATTTATAAAATCATGCAGTTTAAGTAAACACTTAGGTCATCATAAATGTATATAGAAAAATATTTTAATAAGAAGACAGTACACTCACCTAAAAATTCGTACTTGCAAGCTCCCTTGACTCTCTGCTACTAAGTCTCCGAAAATTGTGAACCTATTTGTGACAGGACCTAAATTAATAGTGTAGCGAAAAACAACCTAATTGTGTGATGCAAGACCTATGTTTATTAATTTCCCAAACCCCACATTTTGTCATATGAAGATATGATTTCTTCATTTGATATGTTAAGGCTATAAAACTAATTTAGTGAATCATAACAACTAATAAGAGACGTTACTTACTTCGGAACGGTTGTCGATTCTCTTAGAAATTCCTTAGGATATGATTCTGCTCCCCACCGCCTAAGTGGAAATACCCCACCTAGGAGAACAGGTGATTTCTTGTTCTCTGTTCTTTTACCACCTAAGCGAACTTTCACCGCCTAAGCGATCATGCGATTTCTTGCTCTATGTTCTTTTACCGCCTAAGCGAACTTCCACCGCCTAAGCAATCATGCGATTTCTTGCTCTCTATTATTTTACCGCCTAAGCGAACTTCCATCACCTAAGTGAAACCTGTTTCGTCCCTAACAGAACAGAACAGAACAAACTAGTCCTTTATCCCTTCGCGTCACCAGCTCCGGCCCTTAAATTCATCACTCCACTTCTACGATCAACCATTCCAAATTTATAATTGATACTACCAACCTCATTCCCTTGAACCCAACTAAAACACCCACTAAAACAACACCCCAACCCCACCGGTTGCAACCCCAGACAGCAAAACAGAGCACACACCCTTCACACACACATACCAGCTTCCATATGACCCCAAAAAATGCCACACTTACATACTCCTACCGCCCAGACGACCATCCATCCTGAGAAAACACCCTGAACCATCACCAGTGATCTACGGCAGCTTCTCCGATGGCTTCTTCTCCTTCGCTCTTCTCTCTCTCTCTCTCTTTCTCTCGGTTTTTCTTCTAGAATGACGGTGATCCTTGATTACCACGTTTATATATATATATATATATATATATATATATATATATATATATATATATATATATATATATATATTTAGTTTAAAATACTCTTTCCTCCCCCAAACTTCTAATTTTTCTTACCTTTGTCTTTTTTTTTTGTCAAAATGCACTTAAATGGCGCATAAACATGAAATTGGGGTCTTACACTGTATATCCCTTAATTTGAGTATATCCAGAGTTCTGATACAATAAATCAGATCCTGGACAACCTTTCAGATATTGAAGAATACGAATCACTGCATCTAGTGATAAGTTGTGGGACGATCCAAGAACTGACTGATAACACTCACGACAAAAGAAATATATGGTCGAGTAATTGTCAAGTAGTTCAACTTTCCAACTGATCGTCTGTATTGCGCTGAATCTGTCAGTGATATACCTTGACCTGCTAATAGTTTGTTGTTTGGATTCATAGGTAAATAAATTGGTTTAGCTCCTAGCATTTTTGTTTCACTTAACAGATCAAGAACATATTTCCTCTGACACATGTAAATACCTTGACTTGATTGAGCAACTTCAATCCCCAAGAAATATTTCAATTGACCCAAATCTTTGGTTTGAAATTTGCTATGCAAAAATGTTTTGAGTTCCTGAATACCTTGGTGGTCGTCCTCGGTAATCACGATGTCATCCACATACGCAATCAACAATATTCTCCCAACTTTACTGTGTTTGTAGAATACATAATGATCGACTCCACAACGATGAAGACCAAATTCAGTGACCACTTCATTGAATCTCCTAACCATGCTCGAGAAGACTGCTTGGGACCATAAATAGATTTCTTCATAAGACATACCAAACCAGACTTCCCCTGAGCAACAAACCTAGGAGGTTGCGTCATGTACACTTCCAGTCAAATCGCCATTTAAGAACACATTCTTCATATCAAATTGATGCAACGACCAACGAAAGGTGGCAGCCAAAGAGACAAACATGCGAACAGAAGCGAGTTTGGCAATCGAAAAAAAAGTCTCTGAATAATCAAGACCATATACCAGAGTGTAATATTTGGCAACTAAGTGAACCTTGAGTCGATCAATGGTGCCATCTGGATGAACTTTGACTATATATACCCATTTACATCCAACTATTATTTTATCAGGCGGAGGTGAGACAAGATTCCAAATACCATTCTGATGTAAAGTTAGCATTTCCTCTTTCATTGCGGATGTCTAACTAGGGTAAATGAGAGCTTCTGTGATAGACTTAGGAATAAAAATAGATGATAGAGAAGCAACAAAAGAGGAATATGAAGGAGATAGATGTGCATATGAAACAAAGTTAGAAATAGGATGTTGAGTACATGTGTGCTTACCTTTTCGAACAACAATAGGAATGTCCAAGTCAGACAATGATGGATGAACTAGAGAAGAATTTGAAGACACAGAGACGATGGGCTTGATGGCGGAAACTACCTTCTGGCGACGAGAGTATACCTGTAAAAGTGGTGAACGATGACTAGGCGGGACAGGTTCTGGAGTGGAAGGAGATGGTGTCGGGTCTAGGAGACTTGGTAAAGTAAAGGTAATATCCACATCATCCCGAGGGGATATGACACCAAAATAAGAGGTGGACTCAAAGAAGGTGACATCTTCACAAATGAAAGAGCGATATAAAGAAGGACTATAACACCGATATCCCTTTTGTGTGCGAGAATAACCAAGGAAGACACATTTTATGGCACATGGATCTCACTTATCCTTATCGGGATTCAACTGGTGGACAAAACAGACACATCCAAAGATACGGGGACGTAAAGCAAACTAAGGTGATTGATGAAAAAGAATAGAATGAGGAACTTTGCCATTCAGGGTAAAAGATCGCGTTCCATTGATCAAGAAGCAAGCTGTAAGAATTGCATCTGCGTAGAAGTTTTTGGGAACATTCATCTCAAATATTAGAGTTTGAGCCATTTCTAGGAGATGTCGATTATTACGCTTGGCAACTTCGCTTTGCTATGGTGTGTGAGGACAAGAAGACTGATGTAGTATACCAAACTGTGACATGAAGGAAGTAGAGGTTTGAGAAAAATATTCTCGAGCATTATCACTATGAAGTATACGCATGGGCACATTAAATTGAGTTTTAATTTCAGCACAAAAAGTAGAGAAAGTAGAGAAAATTGAGAACAATTCAGATCAATCTTTCATTAAATACAGCCATGTAACCTTGGAGAAGTCATCAACAAACGTGACAAAATAATGAAAGCTTAATGTAGAGACAATACGAGAAGGGCCCCAAATATCTCAATGAACTAAATTAAAATGACTCGATGCTCGAAACTGAGCCGGGGAAGTAAATGAAATACGATGATGTTTTCGCAATTAACAAGATTCACAATCTAAGGAGGACAAATGACGTAAACTAGGAATAAGTACCTTTAGATTGGCAAGACAGGGATAACCTAGGCGACAATAAATTTGTTGGGCAGATGCAACGGTAGGACAGATAGTGGGTGGGATGACAGGTGTCTCGTCATGATTGTCGAAGTAATAAAGGCCATTTTTCTCATGCCTTACGCCAATCGTCTTCTGTGTTTTCAAATCTTGGAGAACAATAAAGTTGTTCAGTAAGCTTAGTAACTAATATCAAATTAAAAGTAAAAGAGAAAATATACAAGACAGAGGATGAAGTGAAAGAGGGTGAAAGTTCCACAGTGCCAATACCATGAACAGGGACGGTAGAACCATCAACAACAGTAACAGAGGATAATGAGGGAGATGACTGAACATGCGTAAATAAAGAAGAAGTACCTGACATGTGATCAGTGGTAGCGGAGTCTATGATCCAAGGTATTATCATTCATACTTACATATCCCTATAGATATGATACACTTATTTTAAGTGTTTTTCAATTTAGCCTATCTTAATACTTCCTATTCTTTTGATTTGAGAATGTGAAATAAATTGGGAACTAAATTGAATGATTTAAATGACATATTTAAGTGAATTGATCTAGGATTGCATAGTATTGATATATGGGATCTATATGTGCATTCAAGTATTATATCTTTGAGGAAACTAGCTGTTAGAGGGCTTGTTTCAAATCAACTTAGTTAGACCTGTGAATTTCTCATTTTAGTATATCATTATATTAAGAACTTTTAGTTTGTGTGCTTTCTAAGAGTTGTTATTTTGAGATTATATCAAGAGATTATTGCGAGATCATTCTAGAGATCTTGAGAGTAAGTGTTGATTATTTTAGCTCTACCTATCTAAGCTTTATTGTGAGTCAATTTTCATTCCTTCGGTGATATCCTGGTGAGATCATTCCAAGCTTTCATTATTTATTGTGATTATATATTATTCCACATGTTTGGATTTTAGATTGTGTGAAATTGTTTTTGAATTTTAAATTCCATAAAAAGTATTTTAAAACGTTACTTGTGATTATCTGATTACGTGCTCAATTTTGTGTTACCTACATTTTATATAATCAGATATTTATTTACTCACGTTAAATTCTATCACTAGTAAATTTGGGACATTAATTGAGTTAAATTGATTTAATGTGGTAGAAATTTCGAGTGGAAAAAAACTTATCAATTTGTGTAATTGGTGAGTTTGTGGGGTTTAGATACTATTGAGAGTATCTAGTCATGTGTAGTTGGGTTTCGATCTCTTTCGACAAATAGATTGAGGTTTGATCTTTACCTACTGCATAAAAATGTTAGGTTACTCTTTTCCGTGAAAAAAGATAGGTGTGATTCTTTCTTATTAGAATTAGCTTGTGAGTGAATTGTAAAGATTCCATCCTTACCTGAGAAAATGATGCTTGAAGTGTTTTTGGTAAGGTTTGATTCTTAGCCTAAGGTATAAAAAAATTATGTTTGATCCTTAGCCTGTGAAAGGATTAGGTTAGACTTTAACCTAGTAAAAAGATAGAGGTTTTTCCTTAGCATGTGAAAAGTAAAATTGTAAGGGTTTGGTTCCTACTTGATAAAAGAATCTTGAGTTTAGTGGGTGCGAATCTCCGTAGGGCTCAGAGTACTAGATTAACAAAGAGTAGCATGGTGAAGCAAGATATATCGTTGTGTTCTACATTGATTTACTTTAGTATTATTTGGATGTGCACCTAGAATTATTAATACTTATCCGTTGCATTATAAAGATAAATAATTGATTTAGGATTAAATTAATTATTTGATTATTTAAGTGTTGAAATATAACAATTTGTTTAAATTTTTATAACTAGCCAATTCACCCCCTTCTTGGGTAGCTCACTGGGCCAACACCATCCACTAAAACGATCCTCTAAACGATAAGTGTTTGTCATGAGATCGATATGGTGGACCTGTCAAAAAACCATAAACTAAAGTGATTATTTCAAATGATAAGTGGTAGTCATGAGATCGATATGGTGAGTCCCTCAAAAACCCATCCACTAAATCGATCCTCTAAATGGTAAGTGTTCGTCATGAGATCGAAATGTAGAGACTCAAAAAACCATCCACTAAAGCGATCCTTTAAATGGTAAATGTTTGTCATGAGATCGAAATGGAGAGTCCCTAAAAAACAAATCCACTAAAGTGATCCTCTAAACGGTAAGTGTTCGTTATGAGATCGATATGGTGAGTCCCTCAAACAACCATCCATTAAAGCGATCCTCCAAACGATAAAGATTGATAAGGTGAGTCCCTAAAAATAAACATCAACTAAAGCGATCCTTTAAAGGGTAAGTGTTCATCATGAGATCGATACGGTAAGTACCTAAAATAACCATCCACTAAAGTGATCCTCTAAACGATAAATGTTCGTAAAGATATCGAAATGATGACTCCCTCAAATAAACATCTACTAAAGTGATCCTCTAAATGATAAGTGTTCATCATGAGATTGATATGGTTAGTCCTACACACAACCATCCACTAAAGCGATCCTCCAAATGATAAGTGTTCTTCATAAGATTGATATGGTGAGTCCCACAAACAACCATCCACTAAGGTGATCCTCTAAACGATAAGTGTTCATCATGAGATCGATATTGTGAGTCCTTAAAAAAGCCTTTCACTAAAGCAATCCTCTAAATGAAAAGTGTTTGTCATGATATCGATATGGTGAGTCCCTAAAAAAATCATCCACTAAAGCGATCCTCTAAACGATAAGTGTTTGTCATGAGATCGATATGGTGAGTCCCTAAAAAAACCATTCACTAAAGCGATCCTCTAAACGATAAGTGTTTGTCATGAGATCGATATGTGTCCGTAAAAATACCATCCACTAAAGCGATCCTCTAAACGATAAGTGTTTGTCATGAGATCGATATGGTAAGTCCCACAAACAACCATCCACTAATGCGATCCTCTAAACATAAGTGTTCATCATGAGGTCGATAGGGTGTGTCCCTCAAACAACCATCCACTAAAATTATCCTCTATCTGATAAGTGTTCGTCTTGAGATCAATATGGTGAGTCCCTAAAAAAACAATCCACTAAAGCGATCCTTTAAATGTTAAGTGTTTGTCTTGAGATCGATAAGGTGAGTCCATAAAAAAAACCATCCACTAAAGATATTCTCTAAACGGTAAGTGTTCATTATGAGATCGATATAGTGAGTCCCTGAAAAAGCCATGCACTAAAGTGATCCTCTAAACGATAAGTGTTCATCATGGAATATGGTGAGTCCCTAAAAGAACCGTCCACTAAAGTGATCCGCTAAATAGTAAGTGCTCGTCATGAGATCGATATGGTGGTCCCTCAAAAAAACTTCCAATAAAGTGATCCTCTGAACGATAAGTGTTCGTCATGAGATCGATATGGTGAGTCCCTAAAAAACTGATCCACTAAAGCGATCCTCTAAATGCTAAATGTTCGTCACATGATCAATGTGGTGAGTCCCTAAAAAAACCTTCTACTAAAGTGATCCTCTAAATGATAAGTATTTGTCATGAGATCGATATGGTGAGTCCCTAAAAAAACCATCCACTAAAGCAATCCTCTAAGCGATATGTGTTCATCATGAGATCGAAATGGTGAGTCCCTAGAAAAAAAATCCACTAAAGCAATCCTCTAAACAATATATGTTCATCATGAGATTGATATGGTTAGTCCCACAAACGACCTTCCACTAAATCGATCCTCTAAACGATAAGTGTTTATCATAAGATCGATATGGTGACTTCCTCGAACAACCATCCACTAAGACGATCCTCTAAATGATAAGTGTTTGTCATGAGATCGATATGGTGAGTGCCTAAAAAATAGGCATCCACTAAAGCGATCCTCTAAACGATAAGTGTTTGTCATGAGATTGAAATGGTGAGTCTCTCAAAAAACCATCCACTGAAGCGATCCTCTAAAAGGTAAGTGTTTGTCATGAGATCGATATGGTAATAGATCTAGCAAGATCGACGGCGAAAATCAGAGACGCGGCTAAGATGGCGACGACAATGGATGAAGATGTGACAAACGGAGACGATAGATTCAAGAGGGCGGCGACAGTGAGAGAGTAATGGGGAGAGAGAGGCGATAGTGAGAGAGTAAAAGAGATGACAGTGACAGTAATGAAAAGAGATATGAAAAAGAGAACAAATTTGAGAAAAATAGGTTTTTACTTGTAGGGATAATTCGGTCATTAAAAAATGTGAGTAGGAGTCTGTGTTAATTTTTTTTTTTTTTTTTTTAAAATATGAGTTCTCAACCTATTTTATTTATATGGGAGTGAGAAATTGTTTGTTTAAAAAATAGTAGTTTTGAAGGGAAAAAAAAAAACAAAAACAAAAAAAAAACACTATTATTTATATATATTTTGATCCTACGCGAACCCATCTTGGCTGCTAACTGAACCATTTTGGATCTGGTCCCTTCTACCCATACCCAAGACTCGACCAAACTTCAACCTTAATTATATTAATTTACCAAATACCCCCTCCTAAACCTAGCATATTAGGGTAACCCCCTCTATATATACTAGAAAAAACCCCTACCTCAACAACTCCTTCCCACTTCCCACTAGTGTTTTAAAAATTGGACCGAACCGGCCAATCGAACTGGTTGAATCGTTGATCGGTCGTGTTTCCAATTTGGAAAACCCTAAAAACCGGTGAACCGGCTGGTTCAAACCGGTTCAACCATGAACCAGCGAAGCGGTCCAGTTTCGTCGAACCGGCCGGGTTTTTACTAGTTCTCATCCCTATAAAAACTTCCCCCAAAAAACCCCTACCTTCTTTCCTCGTTGCAATCGGCGCCTCTCGTTCTCAATTTCTCTCTCAATCGGCGCCTCTTGTTCTCAATTTCTCTCTCTCAAGTCTCAATTCCATCTCCGATTTCACCCTAGAATCCTAAATCTTGTCCAATTTCAACCATTCCCAAGAGCCATCACTCAGCTTTTGCGACCTTGCTTGTGCAACCTTCGACGACGACAGGCTCCAACGGCAGACGACGACGATCTGACTGCAGTAAGTGTTTTTTTTATTTTCTGAAATTTATATTTTGTTTGTTACTTTGTTTAATATTTATAAATGTTTGGATTTTTGTTCTTGATTGTTATTGATTGACTTGAGTTGTTGATTGTTTTTGAGTTGTTGATCGTCCATTTAAGTTTTGTTCTTGATCATTTGTTTCAGTTGAGTATTCTTGACTCTTGAGTTCTTCATCGTTCACGCTTTGTTCTTCCCAGGAGTATCGCCATTCTTATCCCCTCACTGAAATTTCTTTATCCGAAACTGAAAAATTGTAATTCTAAGATATAACCAGAAATTCATATCACTGTATTCATGTTTGTTTTACAATTAGATGGGCTTGTGTATAGAATTCATTGACAGTAGTGCGTAAGCAAAAGCGGATTATATATATATATATATATTGTATTTTATATTTAAATAAATATATATAAAAATAATTATGATGTAATTATGACGTCACCGGTTCAACCGCGATTCACCTACCGGTTGAACCGGTGACGCTTGACCTGTTGACCTTTCCGGTTTGATGTCCAGTCGGGTTTTAAAAACATTGCTCCCCACTGTTGCGTCTCTCTCTCTCGCTCACAGTTCTCTGCTCACTCTCAAATTTCAACCCGTTCTGAGTCTCCGGCCAGAGCCTGCGACTGTTTACTGCCTCGGACTCCGTGCTTCGTTTACCTGCGCTGCCTCCGTACTCTGTTGTCGTCGACGAAGATCCTGCTCGTCGTCTTCCTCTCTTGTTTCTGTCGACGCTGAATTTCCATAGCCATCTTCCTCTCTATCGTTGCCGTCGCCCCCGTACATCATTGCCTTCTTTCTCTCTCTCTTTTTCTGGGTGAGTTTTGTGATATTCATATAGTTGTTGTGCGGTATTTGATTAATTACTGTGAGTGATTGTTATAGTAGTTGTTGTTTTTCTTCAATCATTTGGACTTTGCGTTTGATTTTGTTTCTTTGATCGTTTTAGATATATTTCACCCCTTCCTATATTTCTGTTTGTGTTTCAGTACCTATATTTCTGTTTACTGCTGCATTCTGATTTAGTTCCTATTTTTGTTAGTGGTTTGGTTCCTATATTTCTCGTTACTACAAGTGTATCATTCACTCTAGGTATGGCTAATTTTTTGGCGTTGTTTTAGTTAGTCATAACTAGAAGTAGAAATGGTTTAATTCATCTGCATCAGGATTGAAGTAAACGAAGGTTTGATTATATAATGAATTAATTAGCCCAGAACCTGTAAAATAATTAGAGAAGTTCTAGTTTTGTAATTCCGTGGTCAATGTCGTCCCTTTTTCTAGCATAGCAATTTGGTTATTCTTGTCAATTGTTGTCCATAGAAGTAACTTTCACTCTCTCTGTTGTGTCTTTTGTGTCTGCTAAACTTGTTCAACCTTAAGAACATGTTCCCATAATTTCATAAACAAATATGTTTCTAGAATTAAGAAAAATATTCCGAGAATTAAAAAAATATTTGCCTAGTTAGAAAACTATTCCCAGAATTTTTGATAGAATTTAAAAACTATTCCCCGAGATAAATAAAATCCAAAATCAATATTCCCAAAAATAAACAAACTTTTCCCAGAATTAAAAACTTTTTTATAATTAACTTTAATTAATTTTAAGAACTTCAATGAAATTTATTCGCTTATTTCATTTTTCCTCTTTTGCCACTTTGATTCTGTGTCATCCCTGGCAATTTGAGATTTCACATAAATATATTTTGTGCTTTGTCTTTGATATGTTTGAAGATTTCAAAGAAGTAAACATTTTGACATTTCTTTGATTAAGATTTTCCTTCTTTGAAGAACTCAAACCCTACCTCAGCAGCTCCTTCCCAATTCCCGCTGTTGCCTCTCCTTACTCCTCAGATCTCTCTCTCTCTCAGTTCTCTGCTCTCTCTCAAATCTCAACCTGTTCTAAGCCTCTGGCCAAGAGCCTGCAACTGTTTACTGCCTCCGACTCCATGCTTCGTTTACCTGCGCTGCCTCCGTACTCTGTCGTTGTCGATGAAAATCCTACTTGTCGTCTTCCTTTCTTGTTTCTGTTGACGCTGAACTTCCATCGTCGTCTTCCTCTTTATTGTTTCCGTCGCCCTCATACATCATTGCCGTCTCTCTCTCTCTCTTTTTTGGGTAATTTTTTTGATATTCATATATGTGCTACTGTGCGGT
Organism: Eucommia ulmoides; assembly: GCA_016647705.1. Classification (NCBI taxonomy): domain Eukaryota; kingdom Viridiplantae; phylum Streptophyta; class Magnoliopsida; order Garryales; family Eucommiaceae; genus Eucommia; species Eucommia ulmoides. The sequence goes on along the minus strand of CM028339.1, from coordinate 50,919,356 downwards.
ATTTGATTAATTACTGTGATTGATTGTTATAGCAGTTGTTGTTTTTCTTCAATCATTTGGTGTTTGCGTTTTGTTTTGTTTTGTTTCTTCAATCGTTTTAGATATATTTCACCCCTGCCTATATTTCTGTTTGTGTTTCAGTACCTATATTTCTATTTATTGTTGCATTCTGATTTAGTTCCTATTTTTGTTGGTGTTTTGGTTCCTATATTTCTCGTTACTACAAGTATATCATTCACTCTAGGCGTGGCTATTTTTTTAGTGGTGTTTTAGTTCATCATAACTAGTAGTAGAAATGATTTAATTCAACTGCATCAGTATAAATGTAAACAAAGGTTTGATTTTATAATTAATTAATTAGCTAAGAACCTGTAAAATAGTTTTTGAAGTTCTAGTTTTTGTTCCAAAATAATTATTTGATTAAATTACAACCACAATATCAAATGCAAATAAGGATATTTGATCAAATTATTTGTATTGTTTTCTTACTGTTTAGATAATTGATGACTGAAAATCGTAATTTGGATGACAACAACCCCTCCGGCTCCTACCAATTTTGAACAACCTAGTGGAAATATGACTCATTGTTTGGGACTGGGTGAGGCTGCTAGGGCATTGCAACTTTTACTCTAAAGATTTTGCATGTGATACGAGAAAAATGTTTTATTTTGAGAATGAAGCCTTTTTTCTAGGTCATTTTAGGGGTTAATATAGGAGTTCGTATACGGACCAAATTAGCAATATATTTCCAAATGTGCGAAATTTTTCAAAATGTCTGAAATTGTTGTGAATTGGGATGTAATTTGAGATAAATTGTATTGATAATGTATTCTTAACCAGTTTATTTCCTCTATAACGAAATAATGACTGAAGCAAATAAAAAGAAAGCAAGTGCTTTTGATACAATATTATATTCGGATTCCTGAAGAATTGCTTGATCAACTATTATTCTTTCATATATTTTTTAATTATAATAATATAAAAATATAGATATATTAGTTTTTTTGCTATTTCCAAATGTAAATTTAGTTGACCTAATAAAACTCTATGGGACTCTATTACTTTTGTATATTGTGTGTTAGAAAACACACGTTGAAATAATCTTTAATCAATTTTGAATAAAATTTAGGAAAGTTTGTATATTTTCATATTGTATGTTATTTGGGTCTATTATTATTAATATTGTTGTTGTTGTTATTGTTTTTGTCGTCGTCATTATTATTAGTATTCTTTTACTATTATTACTGTTATTATGCTGGGTATTAATTTGTTTGTATCTTGATTGGCAGGTTAAATAAAATGAAAAGAAAAAAGATTCAAGAGGGCACCAAGTCAGTTTTTTCACTGATTGAGGCTAGAGTTCAATTGGCCAAGGTGCTTGAACATTGGCAGGATATACTTGAAACTTTAAGTAAAGAGGAATTTGATTTTCAAAAGAATTCAAATGAAAAAGCTAAAAAATCTGAAGCAGAGGAAGGAAATGTGTATCAGTTGGAAGAACTTCAATATTTTCTGAATAAATTGGGGAGAATTGTGTCTAAAGTTGAAGGTGTTGAAAATATAAACGAGATAGTGAATATATTGTTAGTAAGTTCACTTTTGAAAGTCGGTGTGGAAAGTGTAGAAAGTTCGGTTTGGGGGGACATAGTAGTGGAAATGAAAAATCATTTAAAAAAAAATGAATTGTATGGAATAAGAGATAAATTTTCGTAAATGAATAGGCAAGACATTGAATGCTGAATCAGATTATTCAGAATCTCTACGATTTCTTCGAGATGTGTTCGATGACTCCGTATCTGGTAATTCCACTTTAATTTATCTTTGTTTGTTTGTTGGACACCTCTTTCATTGCTTTATTGTAATTGATCATGCGATGCATGCAGGCGATACTGTACTTTCAATTTGTCATAAAGATCTCTTATCAAATGAATTGATATTGTCAAGGAATTTGTGCCGAAGCCTAATAAGAGATATTGATAAGGTAAATGCAATTTTTTTTTGCTTGTGTTACTTTCCAAAATATCTAAACAATCGCCTATGTTTTTTGTTTACCTATCCGCCCTGCTCTAAAAAGTAAATAAAATGTTCTTGATGTTGTTCGTGTTACCCTTGTAGTTTTTTCATCGACTCATTGCATAATCTTTTTACTAGAAATCAGGGTGTCATGTATCATTTCAATGTTCTCTTATTTTGTATTTCTTCATTTTGAAGGTTTTCGTAAAATTTGTCATGAATTAAGTATTTGGTTGCTCAATGACGGGTGAAGTATCAAAAAGCAGTGAAGGCTATGATAGACATTTGAAACCATGGAGGTGTCCATGCCTTCACAAATTCTGAAACTAAGCATGCAGTTGTAATAGTTATGGAAATCATAAAATTAGGGTTTTCATTACCAACGACTTGCTGTTCCAGTGTGAGATTTCTCATTATCAGCCATCGGACTAATAGCTATTGTTACTTTTATGTTGATTGGCTTCATAGTGACTTAGATTGTTTTACCGAGGTTGGTAGTGGTTCATATTTAGTCATTTAATGATAAAAAATGCTTATAATTTGTTTTTATTTATTTTTAATTTTCATTTGGTAATAGTAATTAGTAAAACAATGAATTAGTTGGTTAAAGTAATATTGTTGTGGTTTATAGTTAAATTTGTGAATGGATATGATGTAGGGCAAACAATTGGGCAATCATTTAGGGGTTCAATGCATAATCTGATTTTAGAAGGCTTAAATTTTGAGTTTGTAGCTCATTTGGTGGCTGAATGTTGGAGGAAATGATGGAATTCTTTGGGTTAAAAACTGGTAGGATGATGACATAGGACGTAGGAGTTTAATACTATAGAGAAACAACAGGAGACTATGAATACAGTTGCGTCAACAATATCAATGGAAATAAGAGAAGAAGCCCTGGAGTTCATGCACAAAGACCTTAATAATCGAATACCTTGACCTTAATTATGATTAATGGAAGTGAAATAATACAAAAGCTGAAAGTAACACTTGACCATCTTTCTTGTAATGCCAAAAGTTTCTAAATAAGGTGCCAACTCAGTCCCATCTCATCTGAGTTTGGTACTTAATCAACACATGAGCTTGCGAACTATCTTTTCTACATCGTTCATTGACTATAACAAGTTGTTGCATTTATCCCAATCATCTCTTCCTGGCTTGGAAAAACACGACTCTGTCAGGCTGATGGCATGAATCGGTCATATATTAGAACTAAGGTGCTGAAATTCTTCATCAAAGATCCATGTAGATATGGAAAAATGTTTGTTCCTACCATTTAATGGCTCTCTAATATTTTTTTTTTGGTAGTACAACTATTTTTATTGTGCAATGCGTTCTGTTTTTGTCAATTTGTACTTCCTCTTTTTGTGCAACAACTTATTATCTTTTTCTAAGATCTTCCATTTAAAATCTCCCCCTCCTCATAACTCTCCTTATGTGCCGCGGTCGGTGTGGGGGCAAACTGAGCTTAACGTTGAAAAATACTTTATGCATGGGACTCGTTATTGCATTTGTGCTTAAGAAGAGATTTTGAGCATATTCTCATGTCCTACTCAAGTTATCCCCTAGTACAACGGACCGTGCTAAGTGCCGCACGATTACTAGATAAAGTGCTAGGGTCATGACAATATTCCCTCAAAAATGATTTATTTCCCTGATATCAATCTAATATTCAAGTATTTGATGTAGATGTGGCTTGGCAGTCCTTTAAGACATTGGTTGAAGAGAATAAAGGGAGACTTGTGGAAGTATTGAAGCTAAAGTGTCTCCAAGAATCTAGATTAACACCCATTGGCCGATTTCTTATCTGGTATCTAACTAATGTTTAATTAATTAGTCTTTCTGTTTAATTAAGTTGTCAAATTAGACAGAATTGGGGGTAAATTTGTGAATTCATACATATATTATTTGTTTTGTGTTCTTTTTATTTTCTTATAACTTTTTTCTTTCTTTTATTTTTTCTTCTTTCATTTGTTTTCTACTTAGTTTTGTCATTGTCCCTTTAACCTTACAAATTTATCCCATATTCTGTCTAATTTAACAATTTAATTAGATGAAAGAAATAATTAAAATCATAATTAAAGATACATCGTCCAAAGTTTCGCTCACCAAACTTATCCAACACAACCTTGACTCATAAACTATGGCATGCAGGTAGAACCACACATAAGGAGTTATTTCATTGTTACCAAGCTCGCCAAGATCAATTTCATAGCTGAAGGGTCAAAAATTGGTTTTTTTTCGGAAAATTAATATGCTATTTAATTATGCTTGCAGGAGCTTAATGAAAGGGGTGACAAATGAACATTTTAGGAGATTTACACATTTAAAGTTGAAGATGGATAACATTGTCATTAATGATGTTTGTGACATTTATCTCGTGAGAAGTGAAAAAGGCGACTAGAGTAATAAGAATTTGAATATTGATAATCGTGGTTTGAAGAAAGTAATTCAAGAGATTTTCGAAGGCATTAATAACATGCCTCTAGATGTTATTGTGTTATGCGATTTGCTTGACCAAGAAAGGTAAACTCATATGAAATATATATTATATTATATATTATATGAAGTTTAAGAAATTTGATTAATGTCGTGTTTAACTTTTATTTTTTATCTTTCTTTCATTTTTTTTCCTAGTTCTTTTTGGAAACAGGATATCATTCATGGTCACCCATGCATCGGGGATCCATTTGAAGTGGTGAGTAACATAATAGTAATGAAGCTTGAGTTGAGAGTATGTTCAAACATAAGTGGAAAAGGATCAAATGTATATAAAACTACAAAACAAGACAAAGGATATCGCAGACTGTGATTGGGAAGATAAGGTGAGGACTAATGGATTCAAAAGTCAATTGAGAAGGTACTATAAAGAATTGGAGAAAATACTAAATTCCGAATCAGCAAGTGTTGCCCAAGTAGGAGACAGAACTTCATCGCCAGTGGCAGTTTCGCCAAAGACACCAATGCAAAGTCCAATTGGTGGTAGAGTGGCTACTTCACTGGGTATTAGTTTAGTAGGAAGTTCGCGTGGGACAATGGGTTCTTCGGGAAGTCAAAGGCATGGGACAACGGGTTCTTCAGGAAAGCAAAGGGCCGAAGGCTCCACATCTTTGCTTTGGTTCATGGCGTCGTGTTATGGTCATCATGATACAGTATATTTATTTTTCTCATTTATTTTTTTATATTAAAATGTTTGTCTCCAATTTTAGTGGCTTAGATGTATAAAAATATATTTTTTGACTAATCTATTTTTGTATTATTAAAATAGGTGCTTCTAGAGAAGATCGAGCAAGATTTTTTTCGTCCTTTTTCCACGTTATTTGTCAGATCTTGTGATGAAAACCAAAACTCGCGAATTTATTAAAGGTGAAGGAGCCATGATTAGTCTTTGAATATGTGTCACACCTTGTGTTTTTGTATTTACTAATTCTGAAAATGTCTCCTAAATTTGCAGAGATATGTGAAAGAAAGTTTTGCTAAGTGGTAAGTGGCGTGAGTGCTTTGATTTTTGTGACATGCAAAAAAAGGTATTTTTTCTCATTTATTTTCTTTTATATTAAAATATTTGTCTCCTTCAATTTTAGTGGCTTCCATGTATAAAAATATATTTTTTGATTAATCTATTTTTGTATTATTAAAATAGGTGCTTCTAGAGAAGATCGAACACGATTTTTTCGTCCTTTTTCCATGTTATTTGTCAGATCTTGTGATGAAAACTAAAAGTCGCGAATTTATTAAGGGTATGTTTAGTTGGAATTGTGGGAAAAGAAAAGGAAAAAAAAATGAAAAAGATTTTTTTATTTTTTTTATTTTTTATATAAAGAAAATTATTTTTCTTAGTGTGTTTGGTTGGAGGGATATAGAAGGAGGGAAAATAATATTTTGTGTGTATTAAAAAAAAAAAGTAATATGTTTTTTTGCTTAATTTACTATTTTTTTTTAGTACAAATGAAATAGACTTTTGTTATATAAAATAAAGTGATAAAATAATAATTTTGGACTTTTTCCCCCTAATTTTTCATTTTCACCTCCATTTTGGGGGGGAAAAAAAGTGGCGGGAGCACTATTTTTTCTCTCAATTTTCTTTTTCTTTTTTATTTTCTTCTCATACCAAACATAAAAGGGGAAAGAAATATATCATTTCACTTTGTATTTCTTTCCTTTTCCCTTTTCCTCTAATACCAAACAATGCCAGGTAAAAGAACCATGATTAGCCTTTGAATATGTGTCACATCATGTGTTTTTGTATTACTAATTTTGAAAATGTCTCCTAAATTTGCAGATATATGTGAAAGAAAGTTTTGCCAAGTGGTAAGTTGCGTGGGCGCTTTGATTTTTGTGACATGCAAAAGAAAGTATTTGTTTTAATGTCATGTTTATCATGATAACCATAACACGACGTCATGAACCAAAGCAAGGATGTGGTGCGTTCAGCCCTTTGACTTCCCAAAGAACACGCTATCCCATGCCTTTGACTTCTCGAAGAACCCGCTATCCCATGCGAACTTCCTACTAGACCAATACCCAGTAAAGTTGCTACTCTACCACCCATTGGACTTCGTGTTGGTGTCTTCGGTGAAACTGCCACTGGCAGTGAAGTTCTGTCTCCTACTTGGGCAGCATTTGCTGATTCGGAATTTAGTATTTTCTCCAATTCTTTATAGTACCTTCTCAATTAACTTTTGAATCCTTTAGTCCTCACCTTATCTTCCCAATCACTGTCTTTGATATCCTTTATGTCTTGTTTTGTAGTTTTATATACACTTGATCATTTTCCACTTATGTTTGAACATGCCCTCAGTTCAAGCTTCATTACTATTACGTTCTATTACGTTACTCACCATTTCAAATGGATCCCACATGCATGGGTGGCCATGAATGATATCCTGTTTCCAAAAAGAACTAGGAAAAAAAAAAGAAAGAAAGATAAAAAATAAAAGTTAAACACTACATTAGTCAAATTTCTTAAACTTCATATAATATATATTTCATATGAGTTTATCTTTCTTGGTTAAGCAAATGGCATAATGCAATAACATCTTTAGGCATGTCAATGTCTTCTAAAATCTCTTGAATTACTTTCTTCAAACCACGATTATCAATATCCAAATTCTTGTTACTTTAGTCGCCTTTTTCACTTCTCACGAGATAAATGTCACAAACATCATTAACGACAATGTTGTCCATCTTCAACTTTGAATGTGTAAATCTCCAAAAATGTTCATTTGTCCCCATTTTCATTAAGCTCCTGCAAGCATAATTAAATAGCATATTAATTTTAGGAAAGGACCAATTTTTGACCCTTCAGCTAGGAAATTGATCTTGGCGGACTTGGTAACAATGAAATAACTCCCTATGTGTAGTTCTACTTGCATGCCATAGCTTATAAGTCAAGGTTGTGTTAGATAAGTTTGGTGAGTGAAACTTTGGACGATGTATATTTAATTATGATTTTAATTATTCCTTTTGTCTAATTAAATTGTTAAATTAGACAGAATATGGGATAAATTTGTAAGGCTAAAGGGACGATGAAAAAACTAAGTAGAAAACAAATGAAAAGAAAGAAATAAAGAAGGTAAAAGAAAATAAAAAGAATACAAAACAAATTATATATGTATGAATTCACAAATTTACCAAATTCTGTCTAATTTGTTAACTAATTAATTAAACCTTAGTTAGATATCAGATAAAAAATCGGCCAGTGGGTGTTAATCTAGATTCTTGGAGACGCTTTAGCTTCAATACTTTCCACAAGTCTCCCTTTATTCTCTTTCAACAAATGTGGACCGCCAAGCCACATCTACATCAAATACTTGAATATTAGATTGATATAAGGGAAATAAATTATTTTTGAGGGAATACTGTCACGACCCTAACATTTTATTTAGCAATCGTGCGGCACTTAGCACAGTCCGTTGTACTAAAGGATAACTTGAGTAGGACATGAGAATATGCTTGAAATCTCTTCTTAAGCACAAATGCGGTAATGAGTCGCATGCATAAAGTATTTTTCAACATTAAGCTCAGTTTGCCCCTACACCTACCCCTGGCACATAAGGAGACTTACGAGGAGGGGGATATTTTAAATGGAAGATCTTAGAAAAAGATAATAAGTTGTTGCACAAAAAGAAAAAGTATTTTTGTGACATGCAAAAGAAAGTATTTGATTGATTTTTAATTTTGATGCTCATAAAGCACGCGAATGAAGCATGAAATAAATCAAGGAACGATGCCTAGTTTGGTCAGCTCTATATGTGCGTAGGTGTTGGATATATCGCTCAGGTTAGTGTATTTATTTTCTATTTCATTTTTCATACTAGTTACGTAGCAATTAAAAAAATCCCTCGGTGTGGAAATGGACTGCTTATTTTGTTGTTGAGGAACATAGTGTTTGTATGAAGACGTGTTGTAAAAGGCGGGGTGTTGGACGAAGCATAAACCGAGGGGCGTGGGCCTTACGATACATGATTTTTTTATTTTTTTTAATATTTTAGAAAAATTCGGCTAACTTATAGATTCTATGATTGATTTATAAGTTTAGTAGATCGAAATATTTAATTAAAAAATACCAAAAAATAATGAAAAGGATATATATGAATAATGGACATGGTTTTAGGTGTGTTAAATACATATCAATATCATAATAGACGCACTGACTTTTACTTTTTACTCCATCTATCCAATATAAGGGGCCCTATTTGCCTTTTAACAAAATTTATATGATGTTTGAAAATGTTCTATTTGTGTATATTACCCATATTGGGAAAGGTGAAAAAAATGTTTTGATTTTTAAAATTTTGAATTTGTGGTTGAGGAGAAGGTTTTTAGTTTGGGAATGTGATAAACTCTGTTAAAAGGATAAAAGACAATTATTTTGGTACCTCTCAAAAAGAAAAATTCGTCAATTATTTTGATAGGACAGTAAAATTATATTTTTATATACATGCTAACAAAAAATGTAAACACCATGTTCAATATGAATAGAATATTAATTCATTTAGGATATGTTTGGTTGGAAGGGTGGGAAAAGAAAAGGAAAAGAAAAATGAAATATATATTTATATTTTTTTTTTTTTTTTTAGAGGGAAAATCATTTTCCTTATTGTGTTTGGTTGGAGAGATATAGAAAGAGGATAAATAAGATTTTGTATGTATTAAAAAAAAAAAAGGTAATATATTTTTTACTTAATTTACTATTTTATCCTCAATACAAATGAAATAGACATTTGTTATATAAAATAAATGGGTAAAATAGTAATTTTGGACTTTTTCCCCCTGTAACTTTTCATTTTCACCTCCATTTTTTTTTGGGGGGGGGGGGGGGGGGAGGGTGGACACTATTTTTTTTCTCTCAATTTTCTTTTTCCTTTTTATTTTCCTCTCATATGAAACATAAAAGGAGAAAAAATATATATAATTTCACCTCCTATTTCTCTTTCCCTTTCCCTTTTCCTCTCATACCAAACAATGCCTTAAGGTCTAACAATCAACATTCCCAAGAATTTGGAATTTTAATTACACAATTTTAACCAAAATAAAAAATAGAAAATATGTTCTTAATGAAATAAAGTTAAGAGTTAATTATTCATTTTGAAAAAAAAAAAAAATGTAATGTTAATTTCATAAAATGCATTGTTAAATCTTCTTACGTCATATTGCCATCATAATTTTATGCAAGAAGATAATCATAACGCTTCAATTTCAAGCCAAATGTAGGGTACACATAAAACAAAGCATGAATGTTATGCATGTATTAAATCTTCAATGTTTTGTTTTTTGTTTCTATTATAGACCGTAGACGAATAGGAGATTAAATATGAAATATGAAGAAGTACAATGTAATTACTATCAAATTTTAAGGGTAGAAATCTATTTTGAACAAATAATTGCAAGACGATTGTTTATTTTCGAATATATTAATACTAAAACATTAAATAAATACCAATTACGCTAAAATTTTAGGTATAAAATTAGTAATTATTCAATTTAAAAATTTGGTGTACTTAATTATAATGCCAATTTAAATTTCTTTCTTTCAATTTGAAAATTAATAGAAGAATATAGTATAAATTACAAAAAATAAAAAATGAAGTATAAATATTTTGTCCAAATTGTGTCTCGCAAATAAGATCAGATTATATTAAAATGATATATTTCAGACTAATATGAAAATTTTAAAAAATTAAAAGAAAAATATAAATTTTAGAGTAATATGAAAATACTAGAAGTTGGGGAAGAAAATATAGATATGCCTAAACTTCTAAGGATATATTTATAATTTTGAAATTAGGGAAGAAAATATAGCTATGCCTAAACTTCTGAGGATATATTTATAATTTTGAATAAAGAATACAAAGTTTTTGCTAAGAGAACAAAATTAGAAAGCGATTTACAAGATTTCCACTCAATTAAGATCCTCAAGCTACTAATTACCTCTTTTATATTAATTACATATATATTTTTTTAAACGACAAAATAAGAAATAAAACAAGAAGAAGACAATCATCGGTTGTCTTTATCCTCCCATCTCTCTCTCCCCATGACCACAACCTCCTCATCTCTTTCTCTGTAAGCCGCAGGATTTGTGCTCTGGTGCATAGATCTATGCGCCAAATAGAGAGAGGGGGAGATCCTCGATTCACATAGATCGGTGCTTGATGTCAAAGTGTAAGATCCTCAATTTGCACCCGTCGTCCAGACAGTGGAGAATGCGCACAGATCGGTGCTTGATGTCGAGGTGTAAGATCCTTAATTCGCACCCGTCGTCCAGACGGTGGAGAATGGTAGAACAGATAGCGGAGAATGGCTCGTCACCGAATGGCGATGACAAGTTGAAACAAAAGAATGATATACAAGAACTTGAGTTCATCTTTAATATTTTCGGCAAATTAACAGCTCAATGCAACACATTGAGTTCATGAAGTGTTCGTCTTTAATCTTATTTTTTGTTCATCGATTCGAAGATTCGTGGTATAAATTTTCATGGGTTGGTGTTTTATTGATTAGATTATTATTATTATTTATTTATTTTTTTTAATTTTTTTTTGTATTTTGTTTCAAATGTAAGAGGAAGTTGGGATTTATCCAGGATGGATCTTACGGTCGACTCTGGTGGTTCAACAGTGGTTCAACTTGATTTTCCAGTGAAGGATCGAGTGATTTAGTTGGGATTTATCCGACAAGATTTCCTTATTCAGAGAGAGAGAGAGAGAGAAAGAAGGAGACAGAGGAAGAAGAAGGACGATATATAAAATCAATAACACAGTTACGCAGTCATCATATTGATATGTCATTTTTATAGTTGTGACTATTTCAGCCAATGAATCTCAACTAAAATTAGCACCAGGGACTAATTTGATACAATTTTACGATTCAAGGACTAAAATGAACAAAAAATCTTTGGATTTTGACATGGATTTTGACGCGCCCCGATAAAGGATATGAAATATTAAAGATATAAATAGAGTTTTTCTTCCAATTTCTTGCCTTCCCTAATTCTTTCCCTATCTATTTCAAGTCTTCCTAGAGTTGATTAGGCTTACTTAGCACTTCCAAACGGGTGGAATAATGCTAAGGCCGCATGGAAACTTGGGGTAAAAATCTTAGTCCATGATAGTTGGTATCCAAGCCCAATGAAATCAAGGATAGTTGAAGGGTTCGTTCTAGGGTGCACAAGTCGTAACCTTGAAGGTTGTCGGAAGGAATAATAAAGGTTGGCTTATCTCAAATTGAAGAGTGTGTCCAAGATCGAGTACTCGAGAAGCAACGCCAAGGCAGGGGTTGTGGCAAATCGAGGACCAAATGTCCAACATAGAGGTCGGGCTAGTAGAAGTGGGGACTGCTGTAAGTAAAACTCACTCTAAGCTTGAGGACATCCACGAACGGTTAAATGGGCTAGAGTCGGAGGATGCCGTTTTCCAAGATGCCATGTGGACTGCCTTGAATGAATTGGGTGGTTCCTTAGTGGCATAGTTTCAAGCTCTTCGTGGGGAACTCATGGAGAAAATAACTAAGTTTCGAGGTCATGTTGAAGTAGAGTTCAACAAAGTTTGGGTCGATGTTGAGGAAATTCGATCGGACGTGGCCTTGTGTAAGTATGCGATCAGGGTAGGGACTAGTACATCCCAAGATGTTCCGAGGTTGACGTACCTAAGCCACCGAGTTATGTTGGAGCACGGAATGCTCCCGAGTTTGAGAACTTCCTATGGAGTTTTGGGTGATATTTCGAGGCTATGGGTATAAGGGATGATAAGCCTCGAGTAAACATGACAACACATTACGTTACCGATGTCGCAGCCTTGTGGTGGCGAAGACAATATGGGGACATTTAGAGGTACGTGTCGTATAGATTCATTTGATCAATTCAAAAAGGAGATTAAGCGGCAGTTTTGTGCTACAAATGCGAAAGATGAAGCATGAAAGAAGCTTCATCGACTTACGCAGACGATCAACATCTCGAATTACGTGAAAGAATTCATGACATTGAGGTTAGAGATCCCGAACACCTCAGACAAGGATTCCTTGTTCTACTTTCTCTATGGCCTATAGTTGTGGGCAAAGATAGAGCCAAGGTGACGTGGAATGCAAGATTTGTCATATGCAATTGTCGTGGCTGAGTCCTTCGAAGATTTCAACTTACAGCCCTTGCTTAGAAAGTCCAAGTGATTACGAAAGTGATGGTGGTCATACAGAGGGTTCAAATAGTACCAACGAGGGTGATAGTACTCTAGCCTGCTTAAGGAAAAGCTAGCATTATGGCCACAAGGGTAATCAACCGAAGTCTCCAAGGAAGAAGCAAACAACCAAACAGGACGCAAGGGTAAGTCGTTCCAAGCAGTAAGCAAGTTCCTTTATTAGTGACGATCAACAATAAGTACAAGACTATTAAAAAAAGAAGATCCTTAGTGTCTTGATGGCGAAGTTCAAGGCACGACAATAGGGTTAACATGATCCACCGGAAGGAGCACGCGTAGGGTTGATGCAGCTCCAAAGCTCTATGTGACTCAAGCAGAATAAGTCACAAAAGTCTACATCAAAAGGGAATGCCAACTCAATCGAGAAATCATTAGGACAATGGGGGTGCCGAAAGGGTATGTTGCTGAAGCGTCATAAGATGATGTGATGCCATACAAAGCTCGAGCAAGGCGGAAGTCTTGGAAGACGAGAGCGTCCAATAGACATGCTCGGGATGGGGCAGTTTTGAGTAGCAACGCAATAGGAGGGTGCATGAAGCCCTACCAAGGCAGAAAGAGAAAGCATCGCCACTAAGAAAGAAGAATCCACAAGGTAAACTTCAGGAACTAAAGACTGTCGAGAACCCAAGTACTAGTGACGGATCGAAGGACGTTTCTGATGCTGAGAAGCAACCGCGATGAGGGCATTACGAAATTGAGTGGGGGAGAATGTCACGGCCCAAGTCTTAAGCCATAACAAGTCCGATTCTAACCCATTCCAAGTACATAGGGAGACCCAACCCAATGAGGCTCTTTTGTTTTCAGAAGATTCCAGAAAACTCTAGGATAACTTAGAGTAGATTGCCTTGTATATTTCTAGGTGTACATAAAGGATTCTAGAGAATTCTTTAGGAGATATTTTGTGAAAAGGTTCTAGACTTTGATTATGGATCATTGGATCTAATCGATGTTGACCATCCATTCTCAAGGCCAAGGCCTATGTAAGGTGAATAGCTCATTTTCTCTAAACCATCCCTCAAACTCTTAAAACTTAGTATCCTTGTATACTTCATCTCTAGAGATATAAGGAGATTTTTTTCTCCCAATTTCTTGTCTTCCCCAATTCTCTCTCTTTCTATTTCAAGTCTTCTGCTAGCGATAGAGTCAATTAGGCTTACTTAGCGCTTCCAAACGGGTGGAATAATACTAAGGCTGCACGGATTCTTGGGAATTTTTTTTTAGTCCGTGACATTAAGGTCTCAAAGCATAGTTCATACAAAGTTATTCAAATTCCTCTAGATAACAATCTTGCCAAGCGTGTTCATATTGTCCATCAAAATATTCTCAAACAAATCCAAACATGAACCCATGTTTCACAAATAAACAACAATTACAAATTTCAAGTTTCTCATACAGAAGAAGTAAATAGAAAGGAAGATTGAAAAACTAGAGAAAGAGATGCTCCAAGAATCCTCAATCTTCAAGTAAGCATCCAATCCTCAAGCTAGCCTCCAAAATCTACGATTTTTTTTCTCGGTATGTATATAAGTAGGCTCCAAAAGCTCCCTTTCAAACTCAGCTCAAAATCCTTTTATATCCCTCTCAAAATGTTATATTTTTAGAATAAAACGATTCTCTTGCGTGAGCATGGGTGTTGGGGCAGGCTTCCTGGGCGCTCCAACACCGCTACTAACATTTAGGGAAACTTGGGAGGCACACTGGAATGGGTTAAAAGTGTGCTGGAGCTCGGATTAGGCAGAGTCTCTAGTCTGGAAGGCACGCTGGAGCATGCTTGGGTGTGCTATAATGAGAATCAGGCAGTGTTCTGGTTCGGGAGTGCACTGGAGCGGCCCCGTTTTCACTATAATGTGCTTGTTGATATTTGATTTCTTCCAAATGCCTTGATTTTCAAGCAATTCAACCCAATTCACCTCACCTACATAAATAAACTAAAAAAAAAAAAAAAAAATCATTAAAAGCACAAGTAAAATGCTCGAAAACCATAAAATACGTTAGGGGATAAATTTATAATAATCAACTTATCAAATACCCCCAAATTTGAAATTTTTCTAGTCACTGAGATTTTGAAAATTCATTTTTCCTTTTAAAATGACCCATGTTTTGACATCCAAAGGTCTGTGTACCAGATATATTCTTTAAATTCGGGAGTCGGTTATGTTTGGGAAAGGTTATTCGCACCCCAAGACACTCGTCCGTAAATAGTACCTTGGTCTAAATAAATATTCACTGTTAAGCATACCCAAGCAGTTTTCTTTAATTTACTTAAATAAGAATAATTCCATTTTTAAAAAAAGTGTTCCTATTGTTATGGTATTTTACATGATGTAATGATATGTACGTAAATACTATAGCTTATACTAGTCAACAACACCCAATTACAATTTATATTAGCAAAAATGTGAATATGCAAGTTATAGTAAATGAAATGTAATCTAAGGCTAAATTATTTGGATATGCGATCAAACCCGCACTTAGGTTGCCTATGTATCTCGAATTAATGAGAATCAAGTCTTTACGTAGTTCGTTTGTGTTATTAAAGGTGTGACTGAATCCTTACGAGTTGCCTACGTACTTCGGGTGATTACCAAACATTAGGTCAAACATAGTTCATTCTTGTTAAGTTGAAAGTTGGGGTTGTTTTTAGTTAAAGACTAGTTTTGTTTTAGTTATAAAATTGTTTTTTTTAGTTATAAACTTGTTTGTTTTAGTTAATTTTAGTTGTGAACAATTTGAATCACAACCTTCGTTAGTTATTATTAACATTTTTTTAAAGTTGTGAACATATGGAATCACAACCTTAATTATGTATATTATTAATTGTTTTTAAGTTGTGAACAATCTGAATCACAACATAATACATACATGTTGAACCTTAAGTTTTGATGAACAATTAAGTATTGATATTTTTTGTGAAACTAATGATTTTATTGAGTATTTTAGAAAAGAGTTCCATATAATTGTTTAAGAAGAAGACCTAGAAAACATGACGGGGGCAAGATGGAAACAATGAAACGTGAAGAGTTTTATAGACATTGAAGACAATTAGGTGAAAACAACTTTTTACTTTCATATTCTTAATTCAACTCGAATTATAATCACACACGACACTTTAATGAGTTATTATTATTATTATTATTACTATTTTTTTTTTTTTTTTTTATGTGTGTCTTGATATGAATTGATAGTTTATAGGATCCTAATTAAAGATTTTATATGTGCTCCTAATATGAAATGGAATTGGTAATTTACCTAATTGGAAGACATGATTTAAAGTATAAAAAGATGTATTTTCCAGTTAATTTGATCAACCGAGAAAAGTAATTGGTCAACTGAATTAAATAGTGAGTTTTGAAGCAGAAATGAGGTGCTACTGATCCAATCGGTCAACCAAATTGAAGATGTTGGTCAATCGTTTGAAATAGTGGCTAAATTGGTAAAGAAAATAGACATCCTGAACCAATTGGTCAAATGATTGGAAAAAATCGGTTAACCTTTTGAGTTAGTGTGTTTTCTGAAGCAAAAGTGAACCAACCTATATCATTCAGTTAACTGAATGGGGAAAATTCGGTCAACCGATTGGTCTGTGAGTTTTGGCTGGGTTTCGGCTTTGAATTAATCAATCAACTGAATTTTTGAGTTCGATCAATTGACAATGTTGGTTGTGATTTCACGTGACTTGGTCTCTTGGTAAAAAACTATCAATTTTTTAGGATTATGAAGGAGAGGTTTGGAGGATTTGAACTTACTTGAGATATGGTACATTTATTCTAATATCTCTATTGATTTGATCCACAAAATTTGAGATTCTCTTAATTTAAGTTGATTAATACTTCCTGTCTTTATGATTTTAAATTGAGAATTATGTTATGGACTTATTTAAGAGAACTAAAAGATATTTTATTGTGGAATATTCCTAAAATGAGAGGTATTGTTATATGGGGTCTAAGAATGTCTTTTAGAGGCATATCTTTCGAAAAGTAGCCATTGGATGGCTTGATATTAGTATATAAAGATAAACCTGCAGGAATCAGTTAAAAACAATCAAGAACTATTAGTTCAAAGTTTTTCTAAGAGATATATTTTCGTTGAAATTTTTGTAAGATATTCATTCTACGTTCTAGATCTAAAAGCATGGTTGATTTGGCATTACCAATTTGTGATATATTGTGATTCTGTTTCTATCTTCGGTGTTTTCCCGGTGAGATCTTTTCAAGCTTTGGTTATTTATTTTGAATTCATATATTTATTGATTGTTTGGTTATAAGATTGATAGAAAATTGTTTTTAAACTTAAATGCTTGAAAATAATTTTTAAACGATTTTGTTTGATTATCTGATTACATGCTTTATATTATGCTTCCCATTTATTTATTTAATCCGATATTGTTTGCTTCATAATGAATCTATCACTTCGTAAAATTCGGGACATTATTTGAGTATATCTGTATTGAGGCAGTAGAAGTTCCTTATGGGAAAAAAAATCATATTTTTTTTTTTTTTTTTGTGTGTGTGTGTGTTTGTGAATTTGGGTAGATTAGATATATTTGGGTCGGTATCTAGTTAGGATAGCTAGGTTGTGAAAAAGATTAGGGTTTAATCTTTGTCTTACAAAAATGTTGGTTATTATTTTCTCTTGAAAAAAAATTAGGTTTTGATTCTCCCTACAATTGAATTGTTATTTTTGAATGAATTATAAAGGTTCACATTTACCTATGAAAAAGATACTTGAGAGAGTGGTGAGGTTAATCTTTAACTTAATAAAAAGATAAGATTCATCATTGACTTGGGAAAAGGGTAAATTTGTAAATATTGATTCTGTGCCTTTGAAAGTATCATTATAAGGGTTTGCTTCCTACCGGTAAAGAAATTAGGGCTTTAGTGGTCACGAATCTTCGTGGAACTCGGGGGATTGGGTTAGACAAGGTTAACTTGCTGAATCAGGATATATCTTAGTGTGCCGCATTATTTATATTCTTTATATTGTATTTGGGTGTGCACTCAGTATTAAACACTTATCCGCTACATAACAAAGATAATAATTAATTTAGGAAAATTGATTATTTGATATTAAGTATTCAAAAAATTAATTATTTAAAATTTATAACTACCCAATTTACCCCCTATTGGGTAGCTCTTTGGGCCAACAATTGGCATCAAAACTGGTTTTAGCTCGATAGGTTTAATATCCTAGATAAACCGATCATGGGGCATACACTATGGATAATGTTTTTTGTGTATCCTCTCTTGAAGGTGATGGATCCATATATGATAATATGATTTATGATTCTTGTGAAATTAGTTGTAGTGATGGAGATGATGATAATGAAAATGCCCATTTTGTCATGGAAAAATTATTCTCTCACACTACTCTTTGCTAAAGAAAACTTGAGTTTAAAAATAAAAATTGATACTTTTAAAAATAGAAGAAATGTGTTCGAAAATCTAAATACATTTGGATGACTATTGTGGAATAAAAGAGTTTCTAGACATTTTTTTAAATAAATAATTTGCTCTCTAAAGTGAATTTTCTTGGAAATGAAAATAGAGTTTTGAAAAATGATTTTGACATGTTTCTAGATAAAGATCAGATCTTGAAATAAAAAATTATTTACTTATGAAAAATTTTGAAAAATCAAAATTTGACCTCAAGTATATTGAAAGAGATTTTGAGAATGTTTCTTCATCTTTTAAAACAATTTATAGAAGTGAATATATTTTATCGTCTTATTCTTCATCACACGCCAACGATTGTAATTTTGATATTATTAGAAATGATTCCTTCTTACTTCTCGTGCTATATATGATAGTCAGTCAAAGTTGAGATGTCATTATTGAAATAGGGTTGGGCATTTAAAGTATCATATCCGTTCAGTAACCCTAAGTTTTTGTCTAACAAGAATGGATCCAAAATGAAATGGATACCAAAGAGTGTGACGCATATGTCTTGTGCAGAATTACATAATGATGGGACTGGATCGAAAGGAACAAAAATAAAAAATTATATAAAAGTCAAGATGGGAAGTCATCAATATTTCACAAGCAACACGTACAAAACGAAAATATGTACCAAAGCCAAGATGTGTAGTTACAAAGAAGCCACAAGCGACACGCGTAAACAAAAATGATGTACCAAATCTAAGATGAGATGTCACTAAGTGACACGTGCAAAAAGAAATATTAATGAATCAAATGGCAATGATCAAAGGCTTAAAGGATATAGACATGCCAAAAGAAATTGTGTATCCAAATCAATCGTTGGTACAAATGAGGTAAAAAGCAAAATCGTCACTAAAGATATAAAAGGTACTCCTAACCCTTCACAGATTAAGTTTATTAAATTTGTTAAAGAGGAATGTGTCCGACATGCCGATTAGGTAAGTCGGTAATGGTTTCTAGGACCAATATTAAATGATATGTTTACTTGTTGTCTTACAAACATTGCATGGTGATTCTGAGAATCATATTTAGTCAAAGTATATTAACATGTTTTTATGATATGTGATGCGAACCTCACCAAGGATTAGTGAGACTCGAAACCAACTTAGGGTTTCTTTGCGAAGATTGAAACTAAATCAGATTTTGAACGAGCTAAAAATACAGAAATTGAAAGATAGATTACCTTGACCTAACATTTATGAACGAAACGCGAACCAATGGTATAATGATCTTGATCCAATAATTATAAAGAATCACGAATCAAAGATATAAATTTGAACGCCACAAGAAACTCTTGATAAGTTCAAGAAAAGTTCTCTGAAGAACTAAAGAGAAAACTCTCACAATTTTTATTAATCAAAGTAATGTGAAATTCGTAGGTCTACAAAGCCCCTTAAATAGGTGGCCAAGAGAATAAGAAAAGAAACCCTAATACACTTTGAAATTCGTGGGTCTACATGGAGGAAAAAGGAAACCCTAAAATCTAATTGTTAAATAAAGAATAAGGAAGCTTCCTAATTTGTCTTACATTCCTAGTTGGAAAAGGAAATGATTTACTTGGCAATCAAGCTTACAAATCAGCCTAAAATAATTAAAAGACTTAAAATAATAAAATAAATATGATAGGAATTTCGTGGTCCATAAGCCTTGGTCCATTTGAGTTCATATTTAAACCCATTCACTTACTTTGATGAGATGGATTAGGCCTTGATCGTCATTTGGGCCTAATTTGGGCTTTATTGTTTTCGATTCAGCCGAAAGCTCTTGAATTAGCCCATTAAGCGCTTCTTTGATCTTCTTGGATCTTGCCCTAGTAATGGGCCCAACCGGGACATGCAATGTGTCCTTTGATGTTGCTTGTTGGTTCTCATCATCCCCACTCTCTTCAAAAGGATTCGACCTTGAATCTTCACCTACATCAAACGGAGAAAGATCAGAGACATTAAATGTAGCACTAACGTTATACTCACCTGGAAGATCCAACTTGTACGCATTATCATTGATCCTCTGAAGGACTTGAAATGGACCATCCCCTCTAGGATGTAGCTTGGTCCGCCTATGGGCTGGAAATCTTTCTTTTCTCATATGCACCCAAACCCAATCACCAGGTTCAAAGATGACTCGTCTACAACCCTTATTTGCTTTCTTTGCATATTGCTCATTTTTCTTCTCTATGTGTTGTCGTACACTTTCATGGAGTTTCTTCACCATCTCATCCTTCTTTTGTCCATCCAAACTAGCCCTCTCATTGATTTGTCCCTTCAAGTGCTTCAAGGACTCATGATCGGTATGTATGACAAACTTTCTCGGCCACAGGTAATGTTGCCAAGTCTCCAATGCTCTTA